>JAFBJR010000905.1:1816697-2017621 GCA_016785285.1 Brachirus orientalis
ATCATTAACTGAACACGTTTCATTCTCATTCTCAGCCGTTGCAACGACTTAGCAACATTAACCTTAAAGTAGTTACTGCAATCCCTTTTCAAAACATTGAATGTGGTTAAAAAAGTTTCCGAAACACAGAGCTGTGCATACAGTGATACACTGTGTTCATGCACATTCACATACATAACTGTTCCAGCGTTTGTTTGGTTTTTAGCAACATCAAACCAATTTGATGATTTTTTTGCATGTCAGCAATAGGCAGAGATTGGAAGTTAAATCACAAAAGCAGCGGAGAATTAAAGCTGCACAGCTCACCACTCTCATTCAGGAACATGGAAGAGGGGGGCGCTATAGAGCCAATGTGCCATGCGGAAGCCTAATGGCGCTTTTCCACTATACAGTTCCAGCACAGCTCGACTCGGCTCGACTCCACTCAGTTTGGTATGAGGCTCGTTGTTTTCTCTTATTACAGTACCTCCTCGATGTGAGGCGGGGTTGTCATAGCACGGCTGCACAAAACTGCCGTGATGCTGTTGAATGCACGACACAAACGTGCAAACTAGCAATGAGCAAAACAGTTTTTTTCGTGTAATAAATCAGTGGAAACAGTTCATTAGAAAGATTTGTTCACTGTACTTCCTGCATGACCATACACCAGACTCTTGTTAAATATTGACATTTTAGAAATTTCCTTGCTAAATGTCGGAGATTAACACATGTTAAAAAAGTCCTGGGTTCTGGGTACCATCCCTAGTGGAAAAGCAAAAAAACAACAACAAACAAACAAGCAGAGTCAATGCGTGCTAAGCTGTGCTGGAACTGTATAGTGGAAAAGCACAATATTTGTAAAAAACTGCAGCAACTTTGTGTGTCGATTTATATTTGGGGGCACTACTGAGCCATTATGCCTCCCCTGCATATAAAACCAAATAAATATGAAATGCCTCATCAATTTGCGTGCCTGTTTGTGTGCATTAAAGCTGTCAAAAAGTGGGATTTTGAAGCAGTTGAGAGATGATGAGAAGATAATAATAATGGGGTATAAAAACTTTAAATATCCACCATCAACGTGTATGGGAGAGATCGTTAGCTAACTTTGGCTTGGAAAATTATGCCCACTAGCATATCTTTCTTCAGCTTCCTCTCTGCTTTAATGCTTCCAAATTTTACCCCATCTCTACTGCACGCAGTAGTAAGGCTTCTCAGATTTGGCAGTGTTCGTCATTTCCGTCCCATAGCTGCAAATCGATGTTTTAAACTCTTCTGGCAACCGTAGTGTGAAGTGCTAAGAGCAGTGTGTGGCAATAGGTGGACAGGCAAAACACCAAACCGAAATATTAACATTGCTTGCAAAATGAAAATTGTTATTTATTTATTTATTTATTTTACATACAGCCCCTTTAAACCACATCACGTTTTCACTAAAATCAGAAAATCTAAGAAAAATCTGAGGCCAACTGTGTGGTGAAGGCTATTGTTTCAGCCTGGTTCATGGCCAGGTGGACAAGTGGAAGAGTGTCCTTCAACTGACTGGTCAGTGAGGCCAGAGGAGAGCCAAACACAAGCAGCCAGACTCAGACCAGGCAGATGGCCAAACCTATTAGCCCCAGTTAGAACCAGGAACCCTTCACACATCTCCACAGCTTGGCAATACAGGCACACTGCGCTGCTGCACTCAAAGGCCAGACGGACATGAAAGGTACAAGAGGACGTACAGAGGCTCGAGAAGAAAAGGGACAAGTTGAGAAGAAGAGGAGAGGAGAATTTAAGTCAAGGGTCTCAGCTGTAACTGAGATAAACATGTAAATCCGACTGCATACCACATCTTCATTGTTCTCTGGGAATAACCCACATTACAAGTTTTAAGGTGTATTTTGAATTATCAGATGATAGATCATATCCCATGGTGTCGGCTAAGCCATCTATAAAGCAGGGACCAGACATTTAATTAGTCAGGTTATAAATGACACTCACTTCCATTTTAAAGAGACAAGAATTCAACTTTACCAAAATTCACAGTGTTTAAAGAAGCATAATTGAATTATATCAAAGTGTAAAGTCAAGAGAAAGCACATCTTATAATTCTAGGGGATCGCTATTTTTTTATTTTTTTTTCCTTTTTGAAAATTAGGCCCTAACCAGACGGATTGGCAATGCATGCAAAATTCGATCAAATTTGCTTTCAAACGGACTGAAAAATAGAGCACATTTATTCTATTCCGCCTGTTTAGACATAAACAAGAACAGCGTTGTCTACATTTGCTTTCCTGCTTGATTTATTGCCATCCTCCTTTCCAGCAATCAATTTCTGTGTTTCTGTGGGTTACCCCCCCCCCCACTCACCCTCAACAACTGCGTGGGGAAAAGCAGTGCTGCACCCTGCTGATAAACAAAGGGAGTGCAGGGATGCAGACAGTGTGTATTTTGTGTGAGTGCAGTTTACCACGCAAAGTACATGGGGTCAGTTTAAAGCACACGCGTTAATATGTGTCATGAACTATATCATTTTTGGCCCTCATATTGAAATTAAAATCCATTATTTCTACATGAAACTCCCACTTGTCTAAGGGCAGATACTGGGGTCACTGGATGGAGGTCACATTTAATGACGGCTGACCTCCACGGTAAGGTCTCAGTGGGTGTATCCGATCAGATTGATCACTCTGCTCTGTGCATGTGTTATTCAGAGTAAACCTGCAGTGACTGAAATTAGTACAGGTGCTGAAATGATTAGCTGATTGATCCAGTGGTTGATTGGTAGAATAAGAATGGGCAGCACTACTGTAAATCGAATTTGAGTTACTTACAAAGCAGCCAAACAATCTCTGAATCAAGATTTTCAAGTGTACCCACTTTGAAGTTTTGCCTGTGTTATATTTATTATCATCATTTATAATTTGTTTCATATTTTAACCCAACTACACATGTAATAGTCCATTATCTGCACAAAAATTTAAATATGAAGACATCAACTGATACGGTATTGGAGTGATGCTGATACTTGCAAATCAATGCACCTGAAATATTATGCCAATTACTTTTTTCCCCTAAAACTATAATAGATTCATAATCACAAATATTGCACATAAATGTTGCAAGTTTTATTTATTTATTTATTACATTTTTTGAACAACAGTTAGGATGTATTTCTCAAATCTAAATTTTTTTGTCTGCGCTGCAGGGACTTATTTTAAATAAAAATGAGGTATAATGTTATAATTAAATACATAATATGTATAATTACAAAAAGAAAATTGTCATAGAAATGTATGAAACTGCAAATAAATGTGTATAAATAAGTAACAATCACCAACCATAGCACTGTATTATAAATTTAAAAGGATATTTTTGCATTGTTGAAATGCAAAATTATAGCAAATTAAGTTTCTACCTAATGACAAATACTTGCAGATTAGCTCACAGTAAAACAACAGTTTTATCAGCAATAAATTTCATCACATTAAATTAAATATCCAGGACCTACACAGCCACCGGCATCAAAATGAAAGCCGGTGATGTATTGAATTTAGAGCACCTAAAAAAAAAACATCATGATTAAATAAAACTCAAATGCTTGCAGAGCTGCTGTCTTTACATTTCCTTCTGAAATACTGTCAAACCTGCCGGTTCAAATCTGAGGAGACAAAGACTGAGGATATTTGTCAGTGAGGAACTCAATCATTTCCAATAAATAGGACGGACACCAACGGACAATATGGAGGAGAGTGTCTTTATTACTAGAAGACTGCGGGGTAACATTGGGAGACTGTTGTCCTCTTCAGTCAACACAGAAGCAGGAGAAAGATTGATAGCCTGCAGTCATTTGAGTTATTGGTTATTCTGAATGAAGTATGGGCTTATTGGATGCCAGCCTCTCTCACTGGCTAACATTGATCTCCACTCACTCTTTCAGCTCCATGTGCCCTTGCTGCTATTGTCTCCTTCTCGTGTTTTTTTTTTTTTTTTCCACCTCTCTGACTGTCCCAGTCTCCTAACATCCTCTATTCCAGCCTAAATCTATAAAGAAATTATCACCTGAGACACGTAGAAAGAGAGAGAGAGAGACAGGGGAAGGGACTGATCGTGTCGCAGAAGGATGGAGTGAAAGACAAAGAGGAAGTGAAAGAGAGACAGTGGCGGGGAGGGAGAGACAGATGGGGGTGCAGAGATGAAGTGAAAGAGGGACAGAGCAGGAAACAGAGGGAGAGAGGGAGGTGTAATTATCTATCAGGTGTTCGGGTGTGCGTGACAGAGGAGGAAGCTCATTAGCACACTCTGTGTACACCAATTACACAGCCAGGCTTCTCGGGGCATTCCCCTGGCATGTGTGCACGAGGGTGAGCAGGAAACACAGGCACTTTCACCGACGACCGCACAACCACAGATGCATCATTTCATACATATATATATATATTTATGAAGTCTATATGTAAAACTGTGTGCGACATGTTTTAGGGCTAAATGTGTCTTTAGCAATTAGAATATATATACACTACCAGTCAAAAGTTTGGACACACTTTCTCATTGAATTCATTTCTCATTGAACTTGCATTTACTCCAGTCTTCATATGCACAATTATTTCCCACAGAGAGCAATTACTACTTGTTTAAATATTATAATGCATTTTTCAAAGACAAAATTGGCTTCGCAGCAAAGATGCTGTACAGTAGTCTATGGTAACATCATTTGCCACACTTAAATGATTTATACCAGACAGAATAAAATTAACCAGAGCTTTACCGACTTTGTAGTATTAGGTAGGGTATGGTTATTTATATGAAGAGGTTAAATTAATAGTTTTTCACAAACTGTCTATTTGGGGGAGAGCTCAAGGAGAAGATGGACATTACCACTTCTCTACCATGAGATGATTTTACTGAATAAACACAGGTCCCACGATCAAAGCCTGGAAGGCAAAGGCTGGCATCCAGAAATGCAGATACTGCATATAGCAGAATAATGATTATTCAAAGTGTTTTGTGTCTTCGATTATAGGAAATCATTTATATTGTGGCCTATGTTAGAAAACCTGTTTATAGACCTGGATTTTTAAGGGATATACAAAGAATATGTGGGCCAAAGTATATTTTTAACAATAATAATCATAATAATAATGATAATACATTTATTTATATAGCACTTTTCACAAACTCAGTCACTTTACACTAAAACACAAGGACTTTTGTTAGATAAATATTTTCATCAGGATGTCTTAAAGTTGGTGACTGATGTATGTCCTGATATATTAAACAGACATTTAATATTTGATGAATTAAGAACATATAAGAATTAAATAAAAATTATTTAAAAACTTACAAGCTGCATAACCACTGACAAAGCTGTCAGATGTGTAAAGTGGACATTTCTGACAGCATTCTGACTTGATGATTAACAATGAAAAAAAATCTATATTTAAGTTTAAACAAATTTAAGGTTGACAGGATGTCTACTCAGTTCCACATTTGCTGCATCTCAAATATTAATTCTAGTGTAAATTCATCTCACCTTTTCTTTTTTACTAGTGTGTGTGTGTGTGCATTTCCAGTACTGAGAAGACAATTGTTAACACCTGTCATTTACTGTGAAATACTCAGTTTGTGTGTTCAAGACTCCATTAACAGGTTTAACTATAGTTACTGCTGTTAGATACAATGCTTGTCAGGACAAAACCTCAAGTATATTCAGGTTAAAGCTAGAAAATCTGTCTTTTATAGTCATTCCTCTCAAAGACACAATTTTCATTATAGCTATATGAGCTATAAAATTGACTATTTGTTTTTTAAATAGTAAAATAAAACATTTCTCACTGAAGGAACATACAATATAGTTATGGATGGTAATTGTTGTTGAAATCTCAAAATTAAAGAGGCAATTGAGTTCCCATCATACATCAACATCTCACCTGTGGAAGTTGTTCTGGCTGGATGAAACCACTCCTAAATTGGCAACAGACAAAACCTGCTTGCTGATGGCCTGGCTGGAGGTGTTTGCTGTTGCCATGGTGATGGTTTTCGATATCTCATTCATACCCAAGAGCTTACCTGAGGGGATGCAAAACATTCAGTGGCAAAAACAGTTCTACATAAATAGAAGCTAAATCCTGTCATTAACAAAAATTCTATGTATTTGTCTACTTTAAAATAAAACCAAATAAATGATTGTATTTTTTTTATTTTATTAACATGAAAAGAAGTAGCATCACAGTCAATTAAAATGTCTATTTAAGTCTGGTTTCTTGACTGATGCTGATGGAACAGCGAGATTAAATAGCCCTGGTGACTGCTAAAATAGGAAAAGCAACAAAATGGTGCATCCATTAATAAAGAGTAAAAAGACTGAAGGCAAAAGGCCAGTCCATGTGGTCTCAGTAATGAGCAAGGATTTGAACAAAAGAATGGAGATAAAGATGCACAAGTTAGGTAGAGATAAAAAAAGGTTTTAAAGGCAAATATGCTGAAAACCCATTTAATGAAAGAATTAATGAACTTCACTCAATCAGTATTAAATGCAGCAACTTGTTCTACACTGTTCAGTCGGCTTTTTGTCTGAGTGCAAGATGTATTCAGCACTGCAGAGCTGGAAACGCAGTGGATGAAGATTAATTAAGGCAGCAGAAGCATTTAGAAGGCACTTAAGAGCTCGCTGATGGCTCAGATACGACTGCGCTCTCAGCTCTCAATAGCTGCCACAGCACGATGCTCTACAGGTGTGTGTGCTTTGTATGTTTGTGTAGGAAATAGTATTAAGTGCTTTTATAAGAGGTGAATGTTTTGCTTTAATGACTAGGGTGAGATGTTTATAAGAGGTAGGTTAGGATTTTATTTTATTTCTTCACACAGAAGATAACATTAGTATCTAATAATCTAGGAAGTCTAGGAAATATATTTTACATTATTACATCTGTATCAATGCTATCATCACCCTTAAATAACAGTTCTTGTGATATCGTATAGTTTTAATGGGGAACAAGTTTCATTTTAAAATCAACACTGAGTTGATCTGGTTAAAAAGTATGGGCCTTTTGCACAGTGGCCATTTTGCCACATTTATCCTGCAAGGAAAGCACAGGTGCTTAATCATGGTTCTTTCAGTTTGGAAGCTAAATGGACCTCAGTCGCCATTTACTTGATTATTTTCTCCTGTGATTTTTGCTACAGTGAACTGTTTAAATGGCTGCTGTACAAAGGTTTGATTGTTTTTGTCCAAAGTATTGTTGAGTTATTCACCGTTGATGAAAACCCATATCTTATACACACGTTCACAATGATTGATTTTACTGACACCAAACTGGCAAATATAGCAACTGATATATCAGTATCATACAGACATGGGCTGAGTATAAGAAACCTGCTGAGAAAAACAAAGTAGTTTTAAAGTAATTTCCAACAGAAAGTTGACTAAAGAGCAATAACAAAATGGTACCAACATGAAGACACAATTAATGTTGATTCCATTTTCTAACTAGTACATTTATGATGAAAGCCATGGGCAAGCCACACCAGGTCTTGTGGATCAGAATTGTTTCAACAACAATTTAGGTTTGAAATGAATGATAATGATGAACTTACCTTGCTCCTTGCAGAAGTCCTGTTCTGTCATGGTACTGGGCATCAATAGTTCTCCTACAGCCGGCTGGATGGACACAATGAAATGGTCTTCCTTGGTGCTGGGGAGAAACAAAAAAACACAAGAGTACACAAATAGTAAGTTACTTAAGATATTAAAATAAAGGGTTGAGCATAGTTTTTGGTATTTGGGACTTTTTCTTCTGCTCTGTATTTCAAATTCATCTTAATATGACTGATTGAAGAGGCGTTTTCATGCCTTGTTTGTGTATTAAATGTTTCTCTTCTGATTGCTTTGCAAACCACGCTCTGTGAATGGCATTTTTGGGCCGGATTGATTCCCCCATCCCGAACAGATTTTCTGATAAGGTTATTGATCGGCTGAGCAGCAGTGCCAATGGCATTCAGCAGGTTGATTTGGGCTGGGGCTGATTACTGCAGGAATAATTGTTATCCCAGGGAAGTGGGATCAATTTTGGCTGATGTCTCACCTGGGAGTGCTGAAACAGAGCAGGTGGAAAAAGGAGAATTAACAAAGAAATGGACAAGAGAAGGAAAAAGAGAAGAGGAGATGCAAATAACCTTAAGAGAAAAAGGAAAAAAAATAGGGAGATGTGATGGCGAATGTGGTAAGAAAATGAGAGCTGTGGCAGAAGATATGTAGTAAAAAAAAAGATGTACAATTGAAAGTCTGAGAGGGAGAAAAAAAACACACCTGACTTGACATGAGTATATGTCAGGTTGTCTTACCACAACTGGAAGTTGGCTGCTTGTGTCGAGTCGCTGAAGTCAATACCCATGGAAACCGTCACCGAGGCCCCTGGCTCCAGCCGCTCTGAGAGTGGAAAAGAGGGGAAGGAGAGACAAAGGAGGAGAAGAAAAAGTGAGTGACAAGGGCACAGTGTGCATCGTGGGGAGGGACGGAACAGCAAAGGGAGAGGAGGTGGGAGAAAACGTGGTGATGGTGGTGGTGGGTGGCAGCAGCAGAGTGGAACAGACAGACATCCACACCACTTGTGTTTTCTACTTCACAAAGCAAGGCCACCGTGTGTGAGAAATCTATCCCTCAATCTCATTCCCCCCCCACACCTCAAGGAAAAAAAAGCACACATGAAGGACTAGCATATTTCCAAAACAACAGGCCTGTCAAAAGAGAGCATCAGCATCAAGAGGGAGCAGGTAAGGGAGATAAGACAGAGTGAGTGAAAGGTGAAATGGGAAGAGAGTTAAGTAAAGCCAGAACTGCTGAAGAGAGAGTGTGGACAGCTGGAAGCCAGAGGAGGATGAAGAGAAGGTGGAGGGAGGTTAAGGATGAGAAGAATACAGAAAGACAGAAACATCCTCCACGCTTCCCCAGTTGGCCCGTGTTTCTCTCTCTGTGGAGCTGGGCTATTTTATTGTATAACTCTTTCTACAGCCAGAGAAGAGCAGAGTAGAGGCTCCAGAGGAAACTGTCTGAAAACAGAGCCATCATGGACTCACACGAATCCAGCCTTCACTACTTCTTTAACACACCTTTTACAGGGTTTCCCTTTGCATTTGTTACTTCTCCCTTCTCCACTGTCAGTATGAATATATATTATATCTATCATTTTACTCTTAAATAATATAAGTTGGGATGTGCATCTCAAGCAAAAATGTAATGACATTTTAGAAATGTCTGTAATATGCCTAATGAGAGGTGTTACTGTTTTGATCATTATTTCAATCATTAATCCAACTTGTTCTAACCAAGGACAAACAGTCAATCAGATTTTGATCAATCCTCTATTTGGATCTAAATGTCTGCCATGTACTTCCTTATTACACAGCAGAACTGGATATACAAAACTCATATACAGTAACTACAGTTGTGGTTATTTTTAAATTTAGATTTTAAGTATGGCTGAGAATTTAGTTCACACAAAAAGTATCTTCAGGGTCCATCAATAAGGATTACAAAGACTGAATGGGGACTGGTTATAAAATATATATATAAAATATATAAAATATAAAAAAGCAGTCTCTTTCAGCAGGATGCAAGGTCATAGACGCTTCCTCTTCCATCCACAGTCACTAGATAGTGATGACTCCAACAACATAAATTAACAACAGTGGGAAGACATGCGATGGATGTTTACCAATGATAATTTTAAGACTCATCTTGTTCCTAGAACACTGTGATCAACATAAAACAATAATAATTGCCATTTAAAGCTGGAATGGACAACTTTTAGGCTATACTGGTCCCTGACAGGCCTTACTTTCACTATGTTAATTTGTTGCCTACCAGGATGTCTTTGCTTTGAAAAATGGCAAATTGATTCAAGTCAAGATACACTAACCCTAACCCACACACAGGTGTCAATTAAGCAACTACAAAACAAAAGTGCCTATGACCATGTAGGCGTCCTGCAAGTGTTGTGTCTTTACAACAAAAACAAAACAGGAATCCTTAGAGACACAAAAGGTCTCTGTTGTCCCTTAAAACCCCCCAAAACTTAAAACATAATTGAGGATAATTTTGCTGTATTATATTACATTTTAAACAGAATTACATGTTTAATAGCCATTTACAAGAAGAGAAGCAGCACTGGAAAGTACTGCACCTTGTGGATGCACCGTGCAGTATTTCTTATTAAATACAAACACTGCCATGTGTTATCCCCTTTCTAAAACACACAAAACAACACAAAATAAAGATTTGTCTGTATTCATCCACTGCAACTTATACAAATCAACTCCAGCCACCCGCTCACACAAGCCGCGCTCAATCGATCCAAATTACCCACTGTTTGGCTGCTTGAGTTCCTTCAATGGCCAATCAATCCCCTGCAATTGACAGTTTTAATGTGCTTCACCACACACTGCTTCTGTATGTGTGTGTGTGTGCGTGAACGAAACAAAAGAGACACTCTTGAGGGTGGCCTGTTTTCTGTTTTATATTATACTCAGTGTAACGACTATACAACCGTGGGACAAGAAAAACGGAGATGGTGTGCGTCTGCTACCACTGATCGATACTAATGAACAAGGATTAGCTGAATAGGGATATGGTTATTTGCTGGGCTGATAGCAACCATGGTTATGGGTTTTTGGTAAAATAATGATCATTTAATATTTGTCTGAGATCAAACTATAGGTAAACCTCATTTCTTAAGGAGAAGCAGCAACATCTGATATTGTTCGGACTGAAATCAATGTGGCTGTGAAATGCAAAAGTGAGAAAAAAATTAGAGTTGAAATCACTCAACATGTGAGAAAACTAGCAGCAAGTTCGTAATAACAAATCAGTAGCTTTGTGTACAGTATAATAAGGGAGAGAAATGTAAATTATGTAAGCGCTCTACAGTCATATACTGCTAATTTTTATGACCTTGTTAGAAAAAAAACAACTAGCTTTTCTGAGTGTTTACACATGAAATTAAAAACACAGATTCAATTAAATGGATAATGCTCATTTTAATTTCAAATTACAATTTAGCTTTATTATCCATTCCGTTAGCTTAAGACTGTAATGTGGACTTACGCTTGGCAATTAGCAGATATGATGTTTTTACCAAGAAAAGTATTCCTTTAGGAAGGGCTGAAGTGATATTTTATACCTTTGTTCATGTCAACAAACCCCTATTAAAAAATAGAAACAGCCTCATTCCTTCCTTAGCAAATTGTTAACATGTACTTTTATTTTGTTTTATTTTGTTCCTTGAGCTATTATTATTATTATGAATATATATATATTTATATATATATATATATATATTTTTTTTTTTAAATATATATTTTATATATATATATATAAAATATTTAGATTAGAACAAAGGTATAGTACATATCAGACTTTTGCTCATTAGTTTTTGTTATTTTGTGATTTGTTGACAATGCAAACAATATCATGAGCCTCATACAGAGGCGCTTCAGATGCTCCATTCTACCATTAGGCTATATAGCAGTAAATTAACTGCTGCTTATTTGCCTATATTTTATGTATGGGTTGCATGGTTATGCTCTACATTTTATTCTAAATTTGCAACACACTGCACTCTGTCCTTTACTTTTTCTGCTGCTGTAACACAAATGATTTCCCCCTTTAGGGATTTAATGATATAGTATTCTATTCAATTGTTATCCTTTGCTGCTTCTATCTTGGATTACAAAATGCATCCACTTGTATTGCTGTGGCATCTCTTACGTGTAAGCATAAGCAATGCCACAGCATTTATTTCAATCCAGTTTTGCATTATTTTTTGCCATGATCTTGTATTTATGATGGGGTTGGATAGATGATATAAGTCTTTTCTACCACCCAAACATTCCTGAAAACCCTGGTCATTCAGTAAGCTGACCTGATTCCTAAGAAATGTAATGTTGCTGAGCCTTGACCTGACCGTGAAGCAACCGAAGATAGTACAGGCTTGTACAAAATGTTCTAAGCCATTGGTTGGCAAACTTTTTATACCAAGCACCACCTGAGAAAATATTGATTTCTTAAAGTAACACCATTATTGCCAACTTTAAAATACAGGGGTGCAAATAGGCCAGGCAAAGTCAGCTACGTACTTTTCACAGGAGGCAGATTTATTCCTAATAAGATCATTTGCTCTCTCTTTGCTCTTTCCTCATCCTCCTCTTCCTTACATATACTTGACAGCTGGTACAGCCAAATATAGCTAAATTCCTCAGCTCCAGTCTGACCACATATTCTGGTATATAAAGTAGAACAGTATTTTAGAGTTTCCTTCAAGTACTACCAGAGGAAGCTCGTGTACCACTAATGGCACACGTACCACAGTTTGAGAACTGGTTCTAAGGGACTTTTTTGACTGGTCAATGTACTGTATATGAACAAAATCTAACTAAAATAAAGACTTATACCCCACATTTATGCTGTGATGTGAAACAGAAGTTATATATTTATGAAGGACAGACAAATGTTGATCATGATCCTAACAGCACAGCTTAATGGATGAAGAGTGACCTAAATACTGGCCGGCTCTAATGTGGCACCTTTACTCACCGATGGTGTTAAAACAGTGGATGTTCAGGCTTGCAGGGTTTCGTTCTCCCACGTGGATCTCTTCCAAGGTGTGATCAGAGCTGTTGGTCAGTATGACTTGCACCGCCACCATACTGGGCTGGTAAAGACAAGGCTGCCTCGGGAAGTGATACTTGGCCGAGAGGCCTTTTCCTGTCATGTGGTGAAGCAGCTCGTGGGTTTTCACAGGGCCAAAAGACGGAGTGGTGAGCTATCAGAACAGAATGAGAAAAGACAGGGAATGTGATTTTGTGCAGGTAACAAACTTATTGTAACTTATTGATTATCAGAGCGAGAAACAGCTGGATTGATCTATGAACCACAAACAATTGCTGACAACAAGTGTGGAGTAAGAGGAAAAACAGTACAGGCAGAACATTGCTCAGGAGTGTAGAGCTCTCCACATCAATAGATGACCTGTGCATTACAGTGTAAATGCATCCACACAAGAGAGTACATTAATACCAGAAGCAACACTCTTTCCATCCCATATACCCATGCAATTGACTGTACCCATTCAGCAACCACAATACAGCATTTCACTGTGGAGTGGGACAGAGGGTTGGTTGATAAACCACCATCCTCCCTTAATTGAGTATGTAGGGTACAGAGGAGTCCATTTAAAAATGTCCTAAATCAGCCCGGTTAGATGGAAATGGGCTCGATGCTCAGTCGAACCAGGCTGAATAAAAAACAACCTCTAATGAATAGAAACACAAGTGCCTGCATAAGCCAAACCAGCCACTCAAAGGCCTTTATAAAGGGGCTTTTACCTTTTCAGAGGCAGGAAATTACATTAGATTTGAAAGGTGAGGAAAAGAAAGGAGGTGGAGGTGTCCTTTTTTTCCCTTCTAAAACCTCTAAGAACTATTCGATGGAAGCACAAGCTCATTTAGATTAAAACTGAATTACCCCAACAAGTTTTATACACATATATTTATACTGTTACTGTAAGTCATGAGCTGTCAAATGTAGGAATATTCACAAAAACGGCATAAACCTGTGCTGAAGCGTAGATTCCTCTTCTTCTGTCTTGAGTGACAGAACTAATTAGTTCAAAACCTCAAAGAGTATAAAGAGTTTTAACATCTTTTTTTTTTTTTTTTTTAAACCACCAAATAAAATAAGAAATCCATCTTCCGAAGAAGCAGACAAGGGTAGGGAAAAAAAAGTAGTAAGCAAAAAGAGTTTGATGTATCATGAAGTTTTAAGTGAAAAAAACAAGCAGAAGAGAAAAAAAAAGATCCTGTAAACAACAAACTTAGATGATTAGTTGAGGTGTGTGGACTAATTACGCTAATTGGATTTGACAGAATTTGACACTAAGAGAGACAGTGCAAACATGCAGGCAGGATGCTACAGCTTGCAGTGTGTCGGGTGGTGTCAGCGCATGTTGTACTGTTGGAAGCTGAATGTGAGCACAAGTGTGTTTAGACTGGGGGTGAGAACGACACACAGCATCATCCTCACACTTGTCATGTGGCGTGTGAGGATGAAAAATCATTTTGATGTACATAGAGGCACTGCAAAGACAACTCCTGGTGTGCTCACTGTAAAATGGTGAGTGGTGAGATGACATCAAACACTAACCACCGTACAGTAAGACACGATATAAACGACAGATTTTGCAGTTAAACTATCTGAAGACCAGATTTCTACTATTATGAAGCAGATTTGTGTGTAATGTTGTGTTTGTCCTTTACTTATTATTCTAATTTTCATATCAAATGCCTATTTTGGATATGATTACGAGTTTTTCCACTAGAATACAACAGAACTTTATTGTCCTCTAAGGCGGAAATTTGCCTTCAGCTGTCCAACATAAAATCCTAAAAGGAGACATACAGGAAGTCATAAAAACAGAAGAAACAATTGTAAAAGACATGAAAGAGAAAAAAATATTATAACAAACCAATAAAAGTGACACAGACAGGGTTAAATTACATTAACACCTGCACTTTACTGCAGCTAAAAGCATACTGGTCACTTTGTGGCATTAAAAGTAGTATTTGCAGTTTGAATGACTTATTTTTTTATGTACAGTTTTAATTGCCAGGGAACTCTAGCGCCTCCCAGAGCTCCAATACTAAATGTTGTTATACAGGTGATCAGAGATATCTGTCAGGATACACCTTGCATTTTTCCCCCCTTTTCTTATTTAAGGATTAGTGTTAAATATCATGAACAAGTATCATCTAGCAACAACTGTGCTGTACTGACAGGTACAGTAAATTAATAACAATTATAGAACAAATTCATCTATTTATATATTCCCTTGACATATTTCTTGTTGTCAACACATACTGTGGAAAAAAACAATAAATTAATTTTCCATATTGGGTACTGCTATGTTTTATCTCAAACTCTCAAGACATCAGTTTGGATTATTGACTTTCAAACACATTTTCTCCTGGGCCACAGAAGATGGTATAGTGCTGACACTCTCTATGACTGACTGGCCCTGAATGAATCCTGGAAGTATCATATTGGAATATGCCCAAAAAAACCTAGTCATTCAGTATATTTAAGTAGTTAGCTGATTTTTGGGCAAATACTATTGCTGAACATAGGCATGAACAACTGAAGCAATCCGAGACCATTACAGTGCCCCCACAGACTTGTACATGTTAGTTTTCACAACAGAGTTCCAGAATTCAGGTGTCATATAGTTTAAGAAAAATCCCAAGAGCCAGCTCAGCTGACATGAGCCGCAGAAAAACCCCAATCAACCCACAACATCATCTCCACGACTTTGTCACTCTAGCAGTGACTCTTGGGTCCACACGCACCCAAGCACCAGTAAGGGAGGTCAAACAAACATTTGCAGCAGCGCTGTCACACCACCACGCCCTCACAAGTGCCCGTCACGCCACTGCCAGTCTGTAAATTTATTGGGCCACTTTTGGATGTGTCAGAGCAGTCGGTGTCGATAAAGCTGGCCGTAATGTTTGCCACCCCATCACAACGGTGATTTACCTCCCTGACAGACACATCCTGCTTCAAGGTCTTGTCTGACGCCTCGCCCTGAGCAGGCGTTATAGCGACAGGACATAGCTTCAAACTGCTTATTATCACCAATTTGACATAGTGGACAGTTAAAGCCAGACACAAGTCCCCACACAAGCCCCTTTATCCCCCTCCATCTATTGTTGCCCTGCTATAAAGCACAGGCCCATAACACCTGAAGTGTAAATAAGAGAATAAGAGGGATGTAACCTTGACTTCTTTGTCACTCTCCCTTTGTTTTTTTTTCTTCCTTTGGCTTTGGGTCCTGTTCTCCATCCTGGACAGGAAGGAGGGAGGTGACAATGAGGAGGAAGTTGATTGAGAGGCTCTATTATGCATCAACTTAAAGGAAGCCACTGTGATGGATGACACAGGCACCAGTCACCTTCAGTGCCCGTGGACGCCACGTTCTCGACATCCTCTCTGGCAAATGACCTGAAAATCCCGCTGACATATTCAAAAAAGGGCTAACCGGAGTCAGGCAGCCTTGTGCCGTGTGCATAAGAAGGGCAATTTAACAGAAAGGGGGTGTTAGGAGAACAGAGATGTATGGACATATATTGAAAATCCATTTCTGGTTTTTAGACGCCGTCTGCCTCCAGTGGCACGGGCAGGATTTCATTATGTTCTACAAGAGTTGTGCAGACGAAGGTAAAAGACATGTGTTTGACTTTAGGCCTAATTGTTCCCTTCACTCAGAAGATGACAATTAATTGAGGGGCATCACAAAGACCTTGATGGCAAATTGAATTAAATAAATGTTACTACAGCCTTCTTAAACTACTTTAATGTAACAAGAAGTCTCTCCAGTGCACAAAGACAGGGTTTAGTTCATTTACACTAATTTATCAGTAAATTAGATGTTCTAAAATGATTAATTTTAATTTTTTTTTCATTAAAGAACATTACCAATAATAGAGCACTGTTATTCAGACACAGGAGTGTCCTTTGCCCAGCTTTGCAAGTTTTCTGAACAAACTGCCAACTGTTGTTGTAAGGTTGAGATTCTGTCAAACTTCAGGAGCTGTAACTACTGTTGTTTTTTAAAATATTATTAGCAATATTTTCTCAATTAATAATTTCATTAATTGTGGTAAGGAATAAACAAAATGTTTCTGAAACTACTGTGTCTGAATCACAGATCACCACCAATCTTGATGGCAAATAAAGCTGGACAATTTGTGTAAAATATCTAATTGTAATTTTTCCAACATATGTTGAAATTGTGATTTGATTTATAATGTAACCTTTTATGTCTGGCTGCAGGCCAATATTGACTGGTTTATTTCACAAAAAAGGAGCATTACTTTATAAAATGCCATCAAAATAATAGCTACCATACTACAAGGATGACACGTATTGTATTTCTAAAACTAAAAAAAAGAACATAGTATAATCTATACTATGTTCATAGTATAATAGAACATAGTATAATCAACAAAACGAAAAAGAAAATGAATTGTTCAGCTCTACAAGAAAATCAATTTTCTGGTAATTTATACTCAACATTTGGAAGAAAAAATACCTCTGCTAGTTTGTGACATTTAGTAAGACCTTATGACCTAACTGTTGTTTGTAACTGGAATAATGTCTTTTAATTTTTGAATCTCAAATTGTAATCCCTCATCCTGCCTCATTTCAAGTTTAACAGACTTTATAAAGAATAATCACCACGGGCAGATTTGTTGTCACTTATCACAGAAACAGAACCTGTTTCATGACAAAGAAGTGTTGCAGCAGCTTCATTAAAACGCAAATATTTCACAAACTACCACTGGCTGCGAAGGCAACAGCGATGACTGTCTATTTCCGTGTGGGCGTTTATACCTATTTAAGAGGCAATCTCTGCAGTTTGAGTGGCAGCTGGAGGTTTGGAGGGCAGGGGCTGCTATATACGTGGTGCTTGGGGGTCCTTCTGCTCATTCATAATTAGACGTGAACCCAGAGCGCCCACTACGGGGAGGTCAGAGGGGTGAGGAGGGAGATGAGAGAGGAGGAGGGGGTGAGCTTGCACCCGCCTGATGGACACCAAATGAACAAATTATGATGGCCCCCTCTTGGCGTGATGGGGTCAAACACCCTGCGCCCCGCCGCTGACAGTTCAATTTCCCCCCAATGCAGTCCCATTCGCTGACTGCTAATTATGAATGAAAAGTTATCAGCCTTAGCCACCCCACCACACACACGGACAGTGGTTGGAAGATGTTTGGGATAGAATGGGAATGGGGGGGGGGAGGACTTAAGAGGCATTTGTGAGAGATCCTAATGTCAAAATGTTATTAGAGGGAGCCAGGGTATGCAGAAACTGGGGAGAGGAGGAGGAGACAGAAGAAGAGGTGGGTCAAAGACACTGACCAGGGTTAATCTAAATACCTTTGATAACCATGCAGTAATTCTCTAAAAGGGCCAGAGCACTCAACTGAGACAGACTTGCTGCCTCTGTCGGCAGATTGCTGAGAAATAGAAATGACACTGGGACCAGCGTGTGTGTGTGAACTGATATGCATGCGTCCACATGTATGGGGAGGTGTGTACGTGTGTGTGTGTGTGTGTGAGGGAGGGAGAGAGAGAGAGAGAGAGAGAGAGAGAGAGAGAGAGAGAGAGAATAAAGGTGAGGTTATTTACCCTCGTCTATGAATTCCGATGCCCATCATGTATTTATGCATAGAATTGACTCTAAATCAGATGGTGATGTGCAAAAAGTTCCCTGTTCTAATCTGCATTTCTATTCGCTATTACTCCCTGGCCTTGACCTGAGGAGGAGAAGAGTGACTAACAACTAACTTGTGCGGCATAAACGCTGGCCTAAGAGCGGCTGTCAATCATACTGACTGACAGGCGGCAGACCTGACGGGCAGGATCTGATTTTAGCGTCACTCGTCGCAGCAGCAGAGCAGGAACAGTTCACAGTCAGTAGTGGCAGCACATTCTACACGCAGGAAAACATGTTTATCCTAAAGAGTTAGATTTACAGCTACAGAATGCAACTTTTGGGAATTTTTTTTTGGTGTTGATGTTTTTATTTTGCCTCTGTTTGATCTTGGACAGAAATGACTCTTTGTATGCTGTGTCCTTCATCTGAAAATGGGTCTCTGTCAAAACTTTTTACTTCTTTTTGTTTTCAATCAAACATTTACTTTTTTGCAATCTTTTTTGCTTTATAAGCACAAAAATTACTGTTGCTGCCGTCTGTCTTCACAAAAACCAATATAGCACGAGAAAGTCTCTGGGTGACACAAGATCTAAAAACCGCTACACTGAGAAACACCGGGAGTCGTGTGGAGCTGATAGACTTAATCAGCACTGTGTGAACTCATTTGACAGTGGCTTGAATCAAACTGTCATTTATTTTTATTTATGTACTACAGTTATGAAGTAGGGCTGTACATGTCTTCAATTTTTTTTGCCATTGTGATATCAACATGCATGATATACGGTAGATATCGCAAACTATTTATTCAAGTTCAGGCAGTATTAGCAATATACAGTACATATTGCTAAGACTGCAGGAACTGCAATTAATGTACTTTTGTTTGGCCAAGACCAATAAACATAAATAATTGTTTTTGTTTTGAATTGATTTTTTTCTCTCAATATGGTATCCAAGCATGCTTTAGCTCAATCTGCCCTTATATCACGACAACGCCATCATATTCCCACTAATTGATAGGCAGAGAAATTAGAAAATAAATGGTTAGATAATTGCAACAAGAGACATTCCAGCTGGGTTAGGGTAAGATCTTTATATTTATGCTTATATTTGTCATTTATTTGTGTTAAGAATAGCAGGAAATGTTTTAATGGGGTAAATTATAATTTTTTTCAATAAAACCATGGTGTTGTTTGTCTGCTGTTAGAGAGGACACATTTCTGATTTTCTCTACATAAATAAATTGTCTTGACAAATCAAAAAGACAAAAAACTAAATATTCTCCAAATATATAAATTATCAAGTCTCTGGCAATTATCAAGTGTCAAGAGCAGACACAAAAAATATAATTAAACCCAGTCTCTCTTAACAATCACATTTTAGATTTACAGCTAGTAAATCTAAAATGTTAAAAAGAGTTAAAAGTTAAAAGAGCCAAAAATTTACTGTCAGCTCCTTTGTTTGGTTGTTTGATTGACTGGTTGGTTGATGATGATCTTTTTCATTGCAACTAGGAAAAAAACTGTTTTTTGGGGGTGAAAAGGAATGGTTTTCTGCAGTATTAACATGTAGCAGAATTAATTTTTCTACAATTTATAGAATTTAAAGAATTAAAAAATGTATACTATAACACATGTGTGAACAAATATTTAAAATAATTTAAATTATTATTAACCCTTGTTGAATTTGAAGTCTTCCAACACCAGATGTCCCACAGAATATAACAGTGGAACACAAAATAGATACAACAGCAGCAAAAAGAATAGTGTGGACATTTTCCTCCCATGGGAAGACAAGGTATAAAACACACTGAACGTGTGGAGTCGCCCCCATGCTGTGGAGAGAAAGGAGCCGTCACACCAGGAAAGGTCAACCATCAGACATACACAACACAGATTCACAGGGGACACAAAATCGGATGGAAAGATGGAGGGTGACAGAGACAGACAGAGACAGAGACAGAGAGAGAGAGAGAGAGAGAGAGAGAGAGAGACAGAGAGAGAGAGAGAACTTACAGATGACACACAGAAATAGAGTTCAAGGGTGTGTGAGAGCAAAAGACTGCATGGGTGAGGAAAGACAGACTATAAGAGATAAAGGAAACGGGCAGAGCAGTTGTACTGTCCTGACTGGCTATAAATATAAGAAGGCAGAAAAGGTCAATAGTTGGCGTCTGGAGCAGAAATGTTCCACAAGGGAGTGAGGCTCATTTCACCATCTCATATGTTGCTCTGCTGTTCTGTCAGTGTCATACAGAAAGGAACAATTGACTCTCCCTCTCTCTCTCTCTCACACACACACACACACACAGATGGACAAAATGTCATCTTGAGTGTCTTTAATGCAGACACACACACAAACGTATGCATGCACACATGTGAGTGTACTCACCTGTATGGTGGGGGAGACGTTAGAGAGAGACAGGCCATCGAGGTCTGACAGCAGGCTCGAGGAGAGGAGGGCAGGATTTGGAGTGTTGTTCTGAGGTGCTGGAGAAACTGAAACTGAAATGAAAGACAACAACTACACATTCAAGAAAGGCGCTGAAAGCTGCTATGGAGTTCAGTACGATACAGCGTCTTTAGTGCACCAAAGAGTAGAACTTTCAAATCCAGCATCGGTAGCTATAAATTCCTTATTTGTGACCACTTTCTGAAAATAATAGTTTTGTATTCATGTTGTTATGACTGTCAATGTATGAAAGAGCTAATACATCTTGCCACCTAACTGATGTTAGCCAAATATTCTGGGTTTTCTGGGCTGAAACTAAAGAGTAATATCCGGGTCATTAGCTGGAAGATGGGAGTCTGCTAACTTCCTCTGTCTGCCATTTGGTGCAGGGCAGGGACAGAACATTAATAGAATGGAATCACAGACTTCTACATGAAAGGGAGGATTGCTGCTGAGCTGGGTGACAATTCTTTGTACATGGTACAGAAATTTTAATATGGCACCTAATGAAATCCACTGGTGTTTATTTGAGAAATGTAATGTAAATATAAATGAAACTGAGTGAAACTCACAGTCATCTAGATCCAACAGTGAGACTTCCTTCTTGGACTTAACTTCCATCTAAAAAGCAAAAACAATGAATGTAAAGAAGAGCAAACAACTGGAGTGGATGTAATGCAACAGGACCATGTGGGAAAAGGACACTTGAAAAGAAAAGTGTTGAAGTTAAGCCTTGTTCTTCAGTGTATGAAATGTCTCAATTTTGTTGACACCGTGTCTCAGGATCATGACATGTTCATCCTAAAAATAGGTAACAGCATTTATATGCAACATGTCGGAAATTTCCGATGACCATTCATGCAGTGTCAGTGTCAGCGCCGATGCACACCACCTCATGCGACCGAGCCGGGCTTGTCAGGTGTTGACTTGTGGGAATTGCAACACATGCCTCTATCTCACAGCACAACAGGACCAATAAAAATGCATTTATACATACTAGCACTTTTATTACCCTTCTCCACACCCTCCTAACCAACCAGGCCTCCACTCACATCACATAAAGAACCATAAAATTCCACTCTGTATAGTCCGGGCTGAGCAGATGTGAGGAAAAAACAACAGTAAAGACGAGAGAGAGAGGAATGAGAGAGAAAACAAATAATAAAAGTTAGAGGTCGTATCTTATCAGATATTCTCTGATTGACGCTCAGGGTGGTAATAGAGACGGAAACCATGTTAGTAAATGGAGGTCTAAAAGAGTAAGAGATGAAAAGTGAGGGTAAGAGAGAGAGAGAGAGAGAGAGAGAGAGAGAGAGAGAGAGATGCATAATTCATGGGCCGTGCCCAAATGACAAACTATGAAATGAGAATTCCATAGTGCAGAAAAGGAAAGGGAGGGTAAGAAGTAATGTGACGAGCAAAAACGGGTGAGAAAAAGGTGGTGAGGCATGAAACAGAGGCAAATGAAAGACCTGAACATTTGAAAGAAAAAAAAAATCTGATAACATGGAAGCAAAATAGTATTCCACCCAGTGTGCAAATTATAATTTCAAAGATCTGAATATATGGATGTGAGGGAGAGCAACTGCAATGTGGTGTTAACATTACTTTGTTTCTGCATTATCTGATTAGTAATGTTGAATATTTGTAATTTAGTAATATAACTAAACACTTATTTAATATCAGATAATAAATTGTAACCACTTTTTGTGACAGGGATGCTAGCAAATTAAAAATTTAGCAACGTTTATTAGAGAAGTTTTATGTTGCAGGCAGCTGAATATCCCTCACCTCACTCTTCTGGGGAACCTTGGTAGCCTTAAGTTAGCATCAAAACTCAAGACATGATTAGTTTGTCCATTGTGGGCTACTGTAAAAACAGGGTGGTCCAAATTGGCCACCCCCATAGAGCTGACACCAGTCCACCTGAATTTGTACAAAATCTGATTTCTGAACACATGAGGGCTGCAACTAACATTTATTTTCATAATCGATTAATCGCTCAATGATTTCCTAGTTTTAATAACTCCTTTGTTATATAAAGAAACCAGAAATTATTCATATTTAAGAAGCTTACCAATAATTATCAAAAAAGTAGATTCAATTATTTATTGATTCATAATTGATTAATTGCCCTGTAACACACCCAGATATTAAAGTTGGAAGTCTTAATACTGTTGCATAGATAAGTTCAACTAGACCAAAACTGGCTTAGATGCTCTGCTCATGCTCCTCAGTTCTCATCAGAAAATCTCATCATCAAATTAAATCATAATATCACCTTAGGTTTGGACTTCACGTAACTCTTCTTCTTTTGGGCTGCGGGGGAGTCAGAATCAGAGTCGCCTTCAGAGTCAGTTTCTGAACCGGAGGAGCTTTCAGCTGATGAGCTGCTCGCACTTGCAACAGGTCCGTTCCCATTTTCATCTGAATCACTGAAATACACAGGAACAAGACAAAAATGTCTCAGACATGAGATTAAAGTAAGGAATAACAAACATGAGTAGTGCCTTTATTCTGTTCAGCTTTTAAGATGTTACCACATAAGTTAAATAAATAAATTCCATTTAAATGATTTTACAAATATTCTAGGAAGGAAAGCAAATTTGGTGATTTTGTTTTCCCTCTTCAATCATAGCTTGATGTTGTCAGAACAAAAAAAAGATCAATGGGTTTAATTCAATATTGCATTCACTCTCCCGTCTTTCTTCTATCTCTTTCACTTGCTCTGTCCCTCTTCAATTTGTCCCAATAATGAGTGTTTACTCCGCCTGCCTTGGATTTTCAGCCGTTAAATTAATGAAGGGAATTGTGACGGTAACTGGCTTTTTAACTTGGGCGATGATGAAAAGCCAGTATTAATTTGGCCTACAGATTTCATTTGCTGCAAACAGGAAAAAGTGATATAAATCACTGTGGGCCTGATTAGGCTCTGCCTGAAATGACTGGGCCATAATGAGGGCATTATGTTGTGTTTGTTGTGGAAGCACTGGGGTGAGCGGCCCTAATTACTGTGTGGATATGTGTGTGTGCATGTTTGTGTGTGTTTGAGCACTGGGGTGAGTTGCTCTAATTATACTCTCTAATGGAGAGAACAGGGTCAGCCCGCGACCTGTCACACAGCAAAATCAGGTACATTCTGCACGGGTTTGTGTGTCCGTCAGAAACTAAATTTGCCACTATGTAAGAGAGTGCGTGTCAGCACAGTCAGTAGTAATGACTTAAATCTCATTCATTGGTAACACCAGGCTGCTAAATGACCAATCAAAAGTCATTATCCATTAGCCATGTAAATGTGGGCCATGCTACTGGAGGAAAATTCTCCTTGATTAGCTTGTTAATGGAACTCACAGTAACACTATTGCAGCCGCTCTGCTGACCTGACGATGTGTGTGTGTGTATGTACTCTGTGGGCTTCAATAGGTGTAACATGATAGGAGATCATTTTATCCTCTAATATGAAACCAGGATGTGGAATAAATCTGTAAGATTCCTGTATTTGGCCGGAGAAACTTAACTGTGGTCATGCGCATGAATTTAATCTTTACTGTCCACAATGTGAAAAAAAATAAATGGTTTGGCTCCTCATGAATCACAAACATAGATTACAAACACAAACAAAAACATAATTAGATACATAATTAAAAAGTTATGTATCTTATTGTCATAGTTAAATTATGAGGAATTAAATTCATTTAAAAAAAAAAAAATCATAGTTACACAATTAAATAGCAGCTGGAAAATTAATTCTTGTAGACATGTTTTGTGAATTGTGGAACTCTAAAATGCCTTCTCAAGAAAAGCAGTTCAAATTGGGTGTAGTATTTGTTACAATTTGCAAAGTCTTATTTCTTTATTTCTTGGGTATAGACTAGCAACCTAGTCCTATTAACGTCATTGTAACAGAGTAACTGCAGTGGCAGGTGGCATTGACTCACTGACAGCAGCATGAAGAGTCAGATAAGGCAGTAGTCACCCATTACTAGTGGAAGGAACATTAAGAATAAGGATAAGGATAATAATGTGATTCAAGCAGTAACTTATAGTAAAATAACACTGTTGTGACAACTAGGATTTGGCTATCTGTATCAGTCCAGCACCAAAACCACTGGAATGGATATTTAGATAAAGGAAAAAAAGTAAAGCCTGATATGATCTGTGACCCCTAAATATTACATAAATGCTTCACTATGAACAGGTGACATAAAGAGACATTCTCCATAATTATTATGTGACTAGGAGTCATAAGAATGTACCACATAGATACCAGGATTGACAGATACTGGATATAAAAAAAAAAAAAAGTATGTAGCCATCCCTTGTGAAAGCAGGCAGATAAAAAGGACAGCTTCAACGCTGACAGCTTCAATAAATTAAAGTACAGGGTACTATTGTGACATGAATATAACTTACTAGCTTACTAACAGAAGCTATCAAGAGTTGAAGTGCATTTTACAGCCCAACAGGTACACGTATTTTAAGAGTGAACATGTTGGTCCTCTGCTTGCTCAAGGAGACTGTGTCAAATGTTTACACAGACATACTTTCTGAAGGAAAGGCCTGTCTACGTCACAAAGCCAAATTTTACCACCGCTGTTGGAGAAGCTAAAAAGGGTTCACAGGTTCTTCCAGACTTTACAAACAGAACAGCAAAAAGAACGACTAAGGATGCGGACAGTTTTAAGTAGAAGATTCTTAAGGGAGCTTGCATTCAGAGCGCAGGGAGATGCCACCGCCGTAATGTTGCTTTGCCTTCTACCACTGCTTTTTTTTTATTTATACATGACTATACATCTATACATATCTATACATGACTATTGGTGTTATTTAAGACTAGGATGTGGTCACTAATGGCTACAACTGCACCTATACGAGTAGAAATACCTGTACCAATACACGGTACACCTATAGCCTGTGTATAGACAGGTGTCCAACTGTCTCTACTGAGTGAAGAGGAGATGTTAATATTGCGATTATTGAGTACAAAATGTCACATGAACATAATTATTAAGCATTTTGCATGTGGTTATCTTTTAAGTCCCCCATCTCTCTCTCTCTCTCTCTCTCCTCATGTTCCTCTCACACTGCTCGCTCCCCCGCCCAACCAGAAAAGTCTCGGATGCTCAGTGTTGCCAACTCGGCGACTTTGAGTATTCAGACACTCTAACGACTCTTTCTCTCGGCTGAGCGACAACCAACCAGCTCGCTTACTTCAGTCAACAAATCGTCGACTAACTCAACAATACGACTATTTGCATTTATATTTAAAAAGTACATTTACCGGAAAATCTAATTTCTAATGTTTTTTGGTGTGTCCCCGTGTCCTTCACGTATCTAATCACTAAAGTGTCACAATAAACACTTCAGCCACTTCTGAGAAAGAAGGACTTCTTTGTTTACCTGCGTTTGAGCAAGCTGTTTTGAAAAGTTGAGTTTAGTTACCTAACTAGCACATTTGCCGTGCAACAAACCCTCCCCCAACAGCTACTCCAGGTCATGGGTGTGAACATTCAACCTGAAGAAGAAGAACCATGGAGCAGTCAGTCAGCTGGTAGCTGGCCAATCACAAGAGACTCAGTGTTCTGGGGGCGGGCATTACCTCAGAAACAGAGTGCCTGTTCACAGGCTGGCAGAGAGCAGCAATAAACTGGCTTAATCTGAAGAGACTATGAGGTTTTTGACCATAAATATTATTTCATTTATCTAAGTAGACATCAGTAATCTTGATTTTTTGGTTCAAAAAGGCCAT
This sequence comes from Brachirus orientalis, assembly GCA_016785285.1. Taxonomy (NCBI): domain Eukaryota; kingdom Metazoa; phylum Chordata; class Actinopteri; order Pleuronectiformes; family Soleidae; genus Brachirus; species Brachirus orientalis. The sequence goes on from JAFBJR010000905.1 coordinate 1,843,125, forward strand.
TCTATGTGACCTTTAACATTTATTAACCATTATAAAACAGATGGGATATGAACATTTGCAAATCAATTTTAGACTGTTGTTTCAAAAACATTATTGGCACAGTAAACCTCTGATAATTACATTTTGCACACACACACAAATCATTGTGAATCTACATATGTAACATAAGTGTCAGAAACTGTATATCAGGGACTGCAGAAGATCCCACTCTTCTCCAACAGACTAGGTTTAAATTATTCTCACATTATATTTTTTAATTATATCTCTAGAACATCTGTCCAATCAACACAGCATTCACATCAGTCATGTAATTCAGTCATGTAAATGGCAACTGATATTTTTTTGGATCGTGGTTGAGTTTCCAGATGGATTCACAGCCTCCCAATAAGAGCAAGTGTTGCTGATGACGTACAGTCCCAACGTTTAACACTCTGGCAGATCGTTTGGTTGTTTTTTCCCCAAAACAAGACGTGTGGAGGGGGGTTGCCGTGGAGCTTCAGTGCGATGGTGTGTGTAAATGAAGCTTGATAATAGTTACGTATGTTCGCTCTGAGCTGCTGTCTCTCTGTTGTCACCTGTGTGTATGGGGTAAGGGAAGGTGGACTGAGAGAATGAGTTTGTGGAACAATCCAGCAAGTGGACAAACTCGTGGAGATGGGTACAAGTCCAAAAACGCAACTGCACTTTAGCAACAAGCCCAAAAAAAAGGCAACCCACGACTACCAATATTTGTGAGCGACTCAACAGAAAAACATGCCCAAAGTCCTTGGCAACTAGGGGAACAGCGAATGCTCAGGAGAGACGTTATTTATGTAGGATAATTAATATTGTTTAATTCATCACAATGATATGATTATTTGGGGGAGTATATTGGCTGGATCTGTTTTTTGCAAGGGTCATAACCCCCGTGGAAATTACGCCCCTGCTTCTACCTCTGTACTATTTTTATTTTACTGTTCTGAAAATGATATGTTGTTGAAAATACAATTGAGCAGAAAAATGCACACTTTGAGTTGTGGTTGATGGAACATTTATGTTGTTTTAAGGCCTACTTTCCTAATGTAATTATTTACATTAGGAAAGCAGTTTTCTGTTTCAAAATAAATAGGGTGCTCTATTTAATGTGATTGTGCTTTTCCCATTTTTACATGCAAATATTGGAAAAAAACTAATACAAGATGTAACATTTAACATTCATACAGTGATGTAGAGAAGATTTCAAAATACTAAATTTCATTCTTTGTCTCTCCATGCCATGTACATCAGTATAGAAAAATGCAGGTTTTAACTCATTTGGTGAAAGTGTTTAGGGAAGAAAGGAAATTATTGTTCCAGCAGGTGGGTCGTCTCATAGATTGTAAAAGTGTTGAACAGATGGAGGTTGAACTTACTGATGCAGCAAAACACTGATCAGATTTGTTCTCACAAACACCCACCTGTCAAATTAGTTAAGAGACAAAAAATAGAAAGAAGCAGGTAACATCTGGACACACCAAATTTGCAGGGAAGAAAAATTATGCGTTCAGAATCAGATGGGCTGGGGGGATTTCTCCGTACCTGTCAGCAGCAGCTGGCTTGCTCTTCTTCTTCACCACCTTCTTGGTCTTTTTCTTCTTCTTGTTTTGTCCTGAGTCAGATTCACTGGAGCTTTCTTCTGATCCACTGGAGCTCTTTCCAGAATCACTGGAGGTCTTTTCTGATGCCTCACTGCTTTCCTCCTCACTCTCACTGCCAGACTCTATGCAGATATTCACAAACATGTCAAATATAATACTAATGAATTAAAGTTAGAATCCATGTATTTTCATAAAAGTAAAAATTAATTTTAATAGTTCAGGGTCTGAATTAGTACAAATTTTGCACATATTAACACTGTGTAATTACATGTCCATTCATACTAGTTAATAATTTAACAATTATTGCGATATAATAAAAAGAATTTGAGCTATATTAAGTTACTGTCAAATGAGAAACATGGGGTGACTTGTGAAGAAAGCACATGAATCAGTTGCCTTCCTGTTTAGTTTTTATAAAACAAGTTAAATTCTCATTGTGTATTTATGTTTCCACTAAACTCTACTTGCTGATACCACAAATAAAAATGCACAATTTTTCAAGGATTAAAGTGTTAAGGATTATAACTCAAAAACATAAACATGTAAGGAAGCAGCAGAGGATTGTTTCTTTAAGCTACTCAACAGAAGCATACACTTTTAAATACAGCGTTAGACACAAACCTTCACTGCTGCTGCTGCTACTGTCCTCACTGCCACTGCTATCAGATCCTTCCTCTTCTTTCTCATCTTCTTCATCTGAGTAGAACTTCTCATCAGATTTGGTTTTTTTGACCTTCCCAACTGATGGTGCCCACTCTTTTACCTATGCAGATTCAGTGAAGGGAAGCACAGGTTATTAATTACAGCAAACCAAGGTTAATCATTAGGGATAAAACAAACTTCCAGATTTAAATATTACACTAAATCAGAGGAATTATCACATAGTATTATATTATTACATATTATTCAACTGTCATGTCAAAGAATATTAAAGTAAAATAGTGATGCATCTGCCCATCAGTGGTAAGCTTTCTAATCAGTCAATTAACATTTATTTTGTTACCTGTTATATTTTTATTAAATCTGCATTCTACATTAAACAAGAAATTAAGAATATTGACAACATCTTGTATTCTCTGTTATTGTTTTATTATGGTCCCCACAGCCTTCTTCAGGTATAAAAACAACAACACTGATTTTGTATTACTCACTGAAGAACAAGACACTTAATTTTTGTAATTTTGTTACCAAAAGCCAGTTCTCATCTTTGAGCTGAATAGTGATAAGCATCAACGTCACTTTTTCCACTGCAAACTGTTTCCATAAACCAAAGTATTTACACATCTGACTTTGTAAAAGATGATAAAAATATATGATTAGAGATGGTCTTCCAAAGGTAAGAAAACAACCGTGTTGGAGGCCATATACATACTAAGCAAAGCTAAATGCAGACACAATAAATTAGTGCAATGAGAGTCTTTAATAAGGCACTGATTTGTCAGGCCTTTAACTGGTCAACACAAAAGTGTGACTGAACGTTAAACAATTGCTCTACCTTTGGGATTCCAACAGCCTGTTTATGTCAAATTTTAATGTGTGTGAGGTGGGGTTAAATTATCAGTAGTGCAATCAGTCGGGAAAACGTCAAAGAAGAGTCTACATGAGCATTTAAAATTGGCTGCCAGAGCTTGTTGGCTTATTCCCTTATTCCCCATTAATGGGACTATGAAGTATACAGTAAATGGCCCTTTAGATTCAGTAATCTAATCTATATCGGATCAAGCACAAAAAAAAAAACCTCTTCAGTGGTCACCATGTTTGTTGATGCCTGCATCTTGGCACTCGGCACTGTCTAATATTGCGTAACATCCGTACCAACGCAAAAGACGCATGGAGGAATGTAGGGTAGTGACAGAGATAATGTTTGGAGTACAAAGGGGCCTTTAATTGAATCACCACCCCACCCTCAACTGCACACCTGTTAAATTTTGTCACTTCATCTTTTACAGTTATATGCTATTGCAAGTGCCAATGTATTTCAAACTGCCCCTTCTGGTTCACACTATAGTTTGTTGTCATGATGACAGAAACAAAAGCAAAACCAGCCCCATTGAACTGGTACGTAGCAGTACCAGCTGTGGCCTCTAATGTAATGTTGATAAAGTGCATAAAATTACTAATAAATTAATGCAAATTATCTAACAAATTGTTTTCAAGATATTGCACTTTACCCCTTAAATCATCATTTATATCAGTCCAGTCAAGTTATTATCTACAACGCAAACAACAATCAGGATTAATAAGATCATATTTTTACCAAATGTCATTGTGGAAACAATATAATCAGTCTTACATAACTCATAATCAATTAATAAAAGTGAATACTGATGTATACAATACCACTACATACACCAGAAGCACTGGCTGTCACAACAGACACCCACATGCTCTCTATAGTTAAACCAGACATTTCCAGCAACATAAACATCTTGTGTTACAATCCAAACTCTTTAATTGACAAACTACAGTAACACACGAGACACAAATTAGTCATATATGAATTGTTTCAATGATAAGATGGGGTAGATGTCTTACTGGCTCAATAATCTCCACATTCCTCACAGACTGGTCAGGAGCCACAGCCGGCCAGTCTGGGAGCTCCTGGTATCCACTCGCTTTAGTATTAAGACTGTGGGAGAGGGTGCCCAGCTGGTAACGGTCTTGATCTGTAAGAAGAGCAAAGAGGAGTAAAGTGAAACAAAAAAGGTTTACTAAGATCAGTGGTGAAAAAAAAATGAAAATGTGCAGAACAACAGTAAACAATGTACAAGACCAAAATAAGGTTTAATAAAAGTTATAATGAGGAGCCAGTGACCAAATGACACTGTAAACATTTAAAGAGATTTAAAGCACAAGGGCCATGAGGGTTCACACACTTAAAACAGTAACAAAAGACATAGATTGATGAGTTTTGGTTCCCTGTGTGCTTGCGCTTTAGAGTGAAAGCTTCATTGTCAGAACACGCAGAGAACAGCAATGAGTAGTTTGGATACATTAGTGATAAATACCCACAATTAAATGGAAAAAAAAAACAAAAACAAAGGACTATACAGTGGCTAAATACAGTAGTGAGTATCTTTTTCTCACTCTAATGTTTCATAGGTTTTGCCCCAGAAGTTATAGCAGAGATTGTAAAGCAGATGATGTCATTAAAGCAGATGATCTAGACATCCATCTCCTCCATTATACATCTGCATTTCAAAACAGGTCTCTGTTTTTCTCCCCATCGTGGTCAACACAGGAGGACATTTGGTGTCTGTACCACGGGGCGTATGCTCTAAAAACTGGGCTTTGCCAACCAGGAAATGAAAGAGAGAAAAGAAAGACTTTGAGATGTGGATATTAAGAATGACAGCAGTGGTTAATGCTTTCCATAAACATCCAGTTGGTGCAAACTGTCTTAGAATCTTAATGCTGTAAGAAGCCCTTTCTGTCGCTTTAGTCAATGAGGGAGTGCAAGAGAGGAGGTAGCTAAATGAAAGGAATTATTTTCCATCTCAGAGTCAGAAAAAAGGTTAGCATTAGCTCAATAATTTACCCATCTCATTAGTCGAAGGCAAAGGGGTCTGACCTAACTGCCCTTCAGAGAGACCGACACACCAGAATAATAAAACCACTGCCAGAATCAACTTTGCATACTGCTGGTAATGGAGCACTTCAAGTGAAATAAAGATCCAGTTAATATGTATTCACTGATTCGCTGAGAACTACTAGACAGACATAGGAGGAGAATGTGAGCTAATATAAATTTTTGAGACATTTAATGCTTCATAATAAATATAAATAAATAATATAAGAAGTATTTATGAACTACCTTTGAAGAAAGATTCAAGCACCGGAGCAGGTTTAGGGGCGAGTAAGATGCGCCGGGCATATTTGTTGAGTGCGCCACTCTTCTCACTGGGGACTATGAGTTGCCTTATGAAGCGCGTTCGGTCTCTGATGTCATAGTTCTGGTCGTATTTGCCAAGGTTCAGGATGTACTGGGTCAGCAGCTTTGTCTAGAGGGTGGAGAGGGTGTGTGGATGCAGAGATTAGAGAACAGGATGATACGTTAAAAGAATAGATATAACACGCTATAGAATGCTTAAAACCATAACATAACATAAGTGAGGCAAGATTATTGATGTGTATGACATTTGTGAAGGAATGATTTGACCTTTTGGGAAATGCCACGTCTGTAAAGAGAAAGTGAATGCACCAAGAAATATTTCAAGTACGTAATTTCATACAAATCTATACCTTATTGTCCTAGCATTTCTTTTGATGAGAGAAATAGAGGTTAAGAGGACCACAGGTACATATATGAACTAGTGATGTTGTTAGAGCCAAGGTAGGTAGGATATTTATAGTGTAACTCAAACATAATTCCGTTACAACATTTTAGAATAACGTGAATCAAGAGCAGCTAACTAATCACACAGTAGCTCAGACAGAAACCAGCCCCTATTGGCTGTTCTAATCAGGGCCTTTCTGTGTGGAGTTTGCATGTTTTCCCCATGTGCTTGGGCTTTCTCCGGGTTCTCCATTTTCCTCCAAAAACCTGCAGATGTGAGTGTGTGAGTGAATGGTTGGTTGTCTCTATATGTTAGCCCTGCAATGGACTGGTACCCCACCATTTCAGCTGGTTTTGGCACCAGCAGCCTCACAACCCACATGTGGAGGATAAAGCAGTAAACGATAAATCAGTAGACGGTATGAAAAAAAAAGGTATGGAGAGATCACCTAAGCTTATCTTTTAGTAAATTAAGTGCATGCACCTAAAGGGAGGAGCAGAAAGCCACATTAACAATTTACAAAGTGTGGATGAGGCTGTTTTTCTAACAATCCTGTCTTGTAGAGATTTCATATAACTAAACCATTTCCTTAATACAGTTCTGTACTTTGCACATAAGATACGAGAATGGTATCAAGCTTTCTGTGGACAAGGAAAAATACTGGGTTTCTTTTAATTCACTATAAATTGGGATATAGCTGAAACGTCTTCACCATTCATTTGAACTTTTCCAAATCCTCTCCCTCCCTCTCTCTCTCTTTGTAGCAATCTTGGTTGATAATTTCAGCCTGTGGTCCAAAATAGGGAGAAAGGGCACTTGCACAGACATATATTATTTAGGCAGGCATACAAACGAAACCTATTGCTGCCCTGAAGGTGGAATAATAACCCAAATCCTTTACTGCATTGACTTTGTGTCTCCCACTCCCCTCTGCGACACATTACAGAGAGCAAGAGGTTTAATGATCTGCTCGTTTGAAGAGGTAACATTTGGGCTCATAAACCCAGCACAGAGGCTAAAAATGCACACTCTAACTGAATGGGCCTGAAGACACCAAGCTGCACCAAGATGCATTATTACGTCAAGGCTTTCACATTCACAACTCTAAAGTTAAACCAGACATTTAGCACAAAGTTGATTGTGTGTTGACAGAAAGAAGAAAGAAGATGAAAGAAAGCTGGTTTATCTTTTAAGGACCCTTCACAACAAGAACTATAGCTATAAATTAAATGTGTTTAAAAATTGTTTCAAATCCAGTGTCCAAAGGCAACGACATCAGCAAACACCAGTGTGTCAGTTTCTGAGTGGTTTGATGAATAACAAACACAAAGGGCTTGACAATTTATAGTTTTCAAATCAAAATCACAATTTAAAACAGTAACAAATATAAACCCATATTTTATTCCAAATAGAACATAAACAACGCGTCATATGTTGAAACTGAGACATTTTACCAATTCATGAAAAATATTAGCTTATTTTTAATATGATGGCAGCAACACATCTCAAAAAAGTTGGAACAGACCCAACAAAAGGCTGGAAAAGTAAATGGCACAAATCATAAAGAATTGGAGGGTCATTTTCAGAGAATTAGAATGATAATACAAACACTTTTCTCTCACTCTTGGTTAGAGGTTGGGTAACCCAGCTCAAACGTTTACATACCCTGAAGGTTTTGGCCTGATAACATTGAACAAACAGGTTTAAATGACTAATAAAAATGTAACCATCCTCACTTGTGATCTGATTGCTTGTAATCAGAGTGTGTGTGTGTATAAAAAGATATAAAAGTTGAACTTGGATATAGTTTGGATATAAAGTTTTTCAAACTCTTATTCTTATACACCTTTAGTAGCCATTTAAACCCGTGTATTAACTGTTATCAGCCGAAAACCTCCAAGATATTGAAACTTGTGATCGGGTTCATTTGGGTAGTTTCTGTTGTCATACTTATGTAAAAAAAGCACAATTTCTGATGATGAATTGCTTCACCCAACCTCTATCCATGAGTGATGGAAAAGGTTTTTGTATTATCATTCAAATTCTCTGAAAAATGGCTGAAAAATCAAATTCTGCCAGGGTATGTAAACTTATGAGCATAACTGTAATTCTGTTAATTTATAACAAGTCAGTCACATGACTGGGTATAAAAGGAGCATTTCAGAGCCTCTCAGATGTAAAGATGGGCAGAGGTTCACAAAGTCTGTGACAATCTGCGTACAGTGTATAATAATATACTGTATCATCAATAGATTCAGAGAATCGGGAGGAATCTCTGTGCACAAGGGACAAGGCCGAAAGTCAAAACTGGATGCTGGTAATCTTCTGGCCCTGAGGCAGCACTGAATTAAAAACAGACATGATTCTCTACTGGAAATCACTGCATGGACTCAGGAACACTTGCAAAAATCACTGTCTGTGAACACATTTCACTGTGCAATCCACAAATGCAAGTTAAATATGTGAACACGATCCAGAAACACCACCATAGGTCATTTAAAATGGTCTGAGGCAAAATGAAAACCGTTCTGTGGTCAGCTCAATCAAAATTTAAATTTCGTACAAAAGAGGAGCAGGCCCATCCAGCTTGTTGTTATCAGTGGATGGTTTAAAAGCCTGCATCTTTGATGGTATGAGGTTGCATTAGTGCCTATGGTGTGGGCAGCTTACCCATCTGGAAAGTCACCATCAATGCTAAAACGTACATAGAGGTTTTAGAGCAACATATGCTCCATCTAGACAACGTCTCTTTCAGGGAAGACCTTGCATATTTCAGCGAGACAATGTTAAACCACATACTGCATCCATCACAACAGCATGGCTTCACAGGAGAAGGGTCCTGATGCTGAACTGTCCTGTCTGCAGTCCAGACCTTACACCAGTAGAAAACACTTGGTGCATCATGAAACAAAAAATCTGGCAACAAAGGTCCAGGGCTGTTGAGCAGCTGGAATCCTGCATCAGACAAAACTCCAGCAACTGGTCTCTTCATCTACATTTACAGACAGTTGTTAAAAGTAGAGTGGATGTTACACAATGGTAAACATCACCCTGTTCCAACTTTTTTGATATGTGTTGCTGCTATCAAATATAAAATTAGCTAATATTTCTCATGAAATAGTAAAATGTCTCAATTTCTCATATGTTGTTATGTTCTATTGGGAATAAAATATAGGTTTATGAGATCTGCAAATCACTGCGTTCAGTTTTTATTCACATTTTAAACAGTGTCCCACCTTTTTTGGAATTGGGGATGTATTTTTAACTTCTTTTCTATATGTAAATTGAGAAATTGAATCTTAAATGTTGGAAACAGTTCGTATCTTAAAGTTGTTGAAATAGAATATCGAGTAGTTGCTGTTTTCATATCTGTGTGGTGATGCTGCATCCCATTTTAACTCTATTCTCAAAGAATTTAGAACACAATTCAAAATGCAATTTCAATAACTGTGAGAAAAATCACAATTAGATATTTTACTCCAATAATTCAGCCCTAATGACAGGAAATAGAATCTCACCCAAAACAAGATGTGATGTACAATATGGTGAATGACACTTCAGAGGAACTCAACACTGAGGTAAAATGGCATACACAGTTTTGTGCAGCCATTCTTCTTATGATGCTGCATGGACTTAAATTCATTTGTACAGCCAAAACAAAGTCATACCAAAAATTAACCACAACCAGTTAATGTCTTACACTTATCCAAACCCTAAACTTACTACAATATAAATCTTAGTCCTAAACATAACCAGTTACTCAGAAATGAGGTTCTTCCTCATTAGGACCAGGTTGTGGTTTTATTTACTATTGTTGCTGACAAGGTCAGTGTTTATGCTAGAAAAAGTCCTAAGGAGGTATCAAATACAAGTACAGACACACACACACCTGTTTGACAAAAACAGACCTGAATGTCAATGTTTACGCTTAGCTTATAATTACAAATATTAATTCTTAATAAATTTGTCAACTGTATTTTTCCAGTTGGCATTTCATCTATTACCTGTTTAGAATTGGTCAGGTAGAGTTTGGCTGCTAGGTTGACTGTCTGCAGCTTGACAATGTCCTCCTCTGCTGTGAAAGTCTTTGCCATCTTACGAAGAACATCTGGTGCAATCTTTGGCACCTTCTCGCAGTACTCTCCTATCAGCCACAGGATGCTGGCTCGAGCCATGGGGACCTGCAATTCAGGTGACAACAAACAAGACCACAGTTAACACTCTTGAACAAAAGCACAATGGCATCAACGGAAAAAATTGACAGACTGATGAATCGTACAGTGATGTTGTCGAAGAGCTTGGCCATGTGTTTGATGATCTCGCTGTGCTGAGTGGGCTGAGTCTGAAGCAACTTCTTGATGACCACCACACTCTCAGCCACCACAGTCTCTGCATGAAGAAAACAAGTCCTCATGACTCAAAAACAACAAATCTGGAACAGTTTCAGATTCTCATTACACTGTGGAACTAAAACAATTTGATGATACAGATGTGGACTAATTTGTTGCACCCTTTCAAAAAAAAAAAATAACTGAATTCTATCGCTGAAATAATTTGAACTTGACAAAAGTAATTGGCCTCCCATTGTTGATTATTTAGTGTTTAAGACAAATCAGAAAAATTTGATTCAACCAAACATTTTAAGTAATAAAATAAATGGCATGGACAAAAATGATTGTATCCTTAATTTAACATTTTATTGTACAACCGTTAGAAGCAATCACTGACAACAGGGAACCCAGTAAGAGTGAGAGTGAGAGAGTGAGAACAGAAAGTCTGGTTCACTCTTCCTGAGCTAATACCTCTAGCTGTCTCTTTAGAGCGCATCTTCTCCATACTATATTGATTAAATATTTTCATAGATGTTCAATAGGATTAGGATCAGAGAGTATGATTTCAAAATAGTCCAGTGTTTTTATGAGCCATTATTGGCTGCTTATAGCTGTATGTTTTGGGTCATTATCCTGTTGGAAAATCCATAAACTGCAAGTGAGACTGAGCTTTTCAACACTATGCAGTATTTTTTGCTCCAGGACACCTAGGTAGTTTTGATATGTTATTGTGCCCTCCAAAGATTCAAGGAACCCCATGCAAGACACACGTAGAAAAGCAGACCCAAAACATAACCAAGCACCCTCCATGTTTCATAGAAGGTATGGCACTCTTTTTCTTAGAAGGCTGTCCATGAAGATAGACCTGATGGGATGATGCTAAAAAACTCAAAAACAATTCTGTCTCATTAGTAGAATCTTTAAAGCTTTTCAATATGCATTTTGACTAATTTAAGTGTGACTTATCATTTTATCACATTTCAGGACGAGTAAAACATAGTTTTTATAAGCAACCTACAAGGATATTAACATATTTGTCCAAGTCCGTATTTGTGTATTTGAAGAAGAAGCCGTTTTACCGTCTCTGTTGGAAAGTAGCAGAACCAGACCGTTGAGGCAGGTGTCTGCCACCTCAGAGATGTTGATGGCACATCTGCCAATGGCTTGAATGGTGGCTGCTGCAAACGCCTTGTCCTGACTCTTCACATAAGTCTGAAAAGAGGTGAGATCAAGAACAAGCAAAGGGAATTTATTATTGCTAAATCACAAAAGCTTCTTGACTATTATAATAATATCAAATAATGGTACAAAGGTACAAAACCTGAAACTCCCTCAGAACAGTAGAGATGTTGGCTTCATTGGCAAGGTTGGTCAGGATCTCCAACTGCAAAAAACGTGTGATTTATTTTAGCTGGAATACACTGATCCCCTATAAGGGTTCAAGATGTTTTTTTAGGCAAACAACAACTAAATTTACAGGAAAAAAGGAACTGCCTTATTTTGTATCCAAACCACTGCATGAAAAGCCTTAATATGGTATTTATCATGTTTTTAACAGAGGTGTGTAAATTATGACACAACAAAACAACAGTTTTGAGGAAAAGTGCTCTTTATGGCCCTAACCTAACAGGAAGCACTCAGAAAACAAACGATGTCTGTTGCCTCCTTAAATACAGGCCAAATAACTTTTGAGGTTTACCCTATAATTAAGTTATCTAGTATTCCTGCATTTACATATTAACATCCATTAAACAAGTAACAAACTATAGGAAAAATTTAATGGAGGTTTACAAGCAAATTCAAAATAGGATTGTGGAGTGAAATAAGAAAATAATCAATTACATTACTGCATAATATGAAAGTCTTGTTGAACACTGTTTACAGTATATACAGACATGAAGAAATTTTTTGGTACCCTTCCATTAAAGAAGGAAAAACCTGCAATGGTCACTAAAGTAACTTAAAACTGAAGTAACTTAAAACTGACAAAAGTGACAATACATAAAAATTTACTAAAAATTACACTACTACTACTTGAAAATTATTCAATTGGATTTAGATCAGGGCTCATAGAAGGACACTTCAGAATAGTCCAATGTTTTGATCTTAGCCATTCTTGGGTGTTTTTTAGCTGTGTGTTTTGGGTCATTATCCTGCTGGAGGTCCAATGACATGTGACTGAGACCAAGCTTTCTGGCACTGGGCAGCACATTTCACTCCAGAATACCTTGATAGCCTTGAGATTTTATTTTACCCTGCACAGATTCAACACACCCTGTGCCAGAAGCAGCATACAGATACAGTGCTCTTTTCTTTGTATGCTTCCTTTTTGTGTCTGTAAACATAGAGCTGATTTGACTGAGAAAAAAAGTCCAAAGGACACTCTCTCAGAAGCTTTGTGGCTTGTCATTATGCATATTGGCCAATGCCAGTCTTGCTTTTTTATGATTTACTTTAAACAGTGATTCCTCGGTTGTCTTCCACTAAGTCCACTTTGACTCAAACAGCAATGTATGGTGTGATCTCACACTGTTAAACCTTGAACTTGGAGTTCACCTCTAATTTCTTTGAAAGTTGTTCTCGGCTCTTTGGTTACCATTCATATTATCTGTCTCTTCAATTTGTCATCAATCTTGCTCTTGCAGCCACATCCAGGGAGGTTCTGGATGTGGCCAGTTCTGAATAATATGTGCAACTGTAGTCACAGGAACATCAGACCGCTTGGAGATGGTCTTAAAGCTTTTACCTTTCACCTGCTAGTCGATATTTTCCTGTTTAATCTCCCGAGACAACTCTCTCCTTAGCTTTCTGTGGCCCATGTTCAATGTGGTACACACCATGATACCAAACAGCACAGTGACTACTTTTCACCCCAAAATAGGCAGACAGGCTTATTACAAGTTTGAAAACTGTGATGCTAATTACGGGACAACCCTTAGTTTAACATGTCCCAATGGTCAAATATTTTTATATATCTTTTTTAGGGCTACCATCATTTTTGTCCTGGCCAGGTTTCATCAGTTAGTTTTTAAATAATAATAATAATAATAATAATAATAATAATAATCCAAAATAGGCAGACAGGCTTATTACAAGTTTGAAAACTGTGATGCTAATTACTGGACAACCCTTAGTTTAACATGTCCCAATGGTCAAATATTTTTATATATCTTTTTTAGGGCTACCATCATTTTTGTCCTGGCCAGGTTTCATCAGTTAGTTTTTAAATAATAATAATAATAATAATAATAATAATAATAATAATAATAATAATAATAATAATAATAATAATTCTGATGAACTACAATTCAAAAGCAATGTCTGAAAATCATTAGTTAATTTTCAGTAAACTGTTATATATTATTACTTTTGCCAGTTTCTAGTTACAGTATTTCAGTGACCACTGTGGGTTTTTCTTTCTTAAACAGAAGGGTAGGAACAATTTTCTCCAGATCTGTAAAATGTAAAGAATAAAACTGTGGTTACCTTCAATGTTTTAATGTGTGTGGCATCTGTAGATCGGACATAGAAACTCTTCATGAAGGGCTCAAACATCCCCTGTTTGTAAACAGTTAATGCAATTAGCCACCCTACATCATAGCACAACACCTTTATTTTACTGATGTACAAAAGCAAACTCACCTTTCTCTGAATGGACATTGTGGCGATGTTCTGAAGCACAATGTACTGCACTTCTCTTTTCACAAGTGAAACAAAAGAACATAATTAGATGATGAAGACAAAGTTTAGAAGCAAAAAGATCTATTTTAGGGCTGGGAAGCGCTTCTGATTTCCTGACTTGACCCAACTTGATAAGGTACCATTTTAATTTCATTTCCGATTCTATTTGATTCAGTATTGATTTATTTCAGATATTTCAGTTTCCATACCAATTTAGCTTAATTATGAAAGAGACTTGCACAGAAGTGATGCTGCAAATTGTACAAAATTTGAATCTGTCTAACCTAGAGCAGTAAAAATATATATAATTTACAATTAAACATTGACCCCAAAGTAGTTACATTAATGCACTTTTTATTCGATTTGACCGCACAGTAACTGTGAGAGTGAATGGTGGTCCGTCTCTTTGTTGGGGTACAACCTGTCCAGGTTTGCTGTATGTCAGCTGGGATTGGCACCAGCAGCCCATGAGCTGTGACGCTCATGTGGAGCATAAAGCGGTAGACAAAGGATGGATGGATGACCACACAATGTAACTCTCCAATACAGTCATAGCTAGTAGAAGTGCATCAGACAGTTTGGAGTTATTATCAATTTGTCCAGCAGAGGGCACTATGAGTGCAACTTGGCCTTCATCCATGTCCTCTTGAGTTGTCCTCATGAGAGGAGGACAACAGTGATTGCTTTGAGGTGACAATGGAGGACACAAAAAACAAAACTGCCCTTCTCAGTAGAAAAAATATTTAAAAAGTGGTGGGTAGAAGTATTTCTGGTTCTACACCATAGATGGCAAACTAACATAAGAAATCTGCAGATTTTGCAGTTTGCTTAGCTCCCAGTCACATGAGACTATGATGGTCAGGTCTTGTGAGATTTGTGCAGAGCATAGAGAAAATGTTATGTGCTAATAGACCTATCTAAGGATTTTACATCAATATTGGATCATTCAAATTAGGATCAATATGACTTGGACAAACAAATTTTGAACCCAGACCTAATCTTTCTATTACCTGTGGTTTCTTAGAAGTCGAACCAGTGACTTGGTGACAATGCTAACTTCGTGTTTAGGGGCCAGATGCCAGTAAAGCTGAGCAACGGACATCACAACCTAAAAGACACAATAGTCAGATATTAAAACAATTCAACATGCTTTTACATCTTATAAGAGCAAACATTTATAGAATAGCCCCTAGATAATGTGTGTTACTTTCCTCCACTGATATTAGTTTCAATTTCCAACCACTTTCCAGAATGTGAAACCCTCTAACTCTATGTTCCTCTAACTTGATTTTATGCTTTTTCACACTTGGAAAAGCACTTTCAAACTTTTAAGTGCTTTCTTATTATTACACAACCTACGGTGCCATATACCATCTGTCGACCTGAGCTAAAGTAAAAAAAAAAACTTCATTCACATGCATGTCATAAGGCTTCGCAGGGGCACTCATGACTCTATAAAGGTAATTTCTCAGCAAAGCTTTAAATAGCCAGAGAACGTATGTCCATCATTACAGACAGAATGAAAGGATTCATGTGTCTGTGAAGACGGAGGATGTCACCATGTTGTGGTGAGTAAAGACACAGTGTGTCACGTTTTAATCAACACTTTCATTTGGGAGCATTTTTCCTCCTGCTGCTACATGGTGACAGAGACCTTGAGACTCATGGGTGATGGAGATGTGCACTTACTTTAGCACAACATACACACATAGACATATATTATTCGTGACTGATGTGTCCACGTGTGTACATTTTTATACATATGTCATTTGTGCAAGACAATTTTGGGATGGGGGATTTCTTTCAAAGTTTTGAAAGGTTTCTTAGTTTTAAACAGGGCTTCAACAACGGCCAGCTGCAGACTGCATCAGTCTGCAACTCCTGCCGCTTTATTAGGCGTTCTCTGTACCTAATAAAGTGGAGGTGAGGTATGTTGTTGTCTACCTTTTATTCCTGAAGCAGCAGTGATATACAGTACCATCCAATGCCACACCCACTCTTTGAGAATAGGGTCTGAGTGTGGAAAAGCTAGCAATTTCAGGTTACACTTCAAAATCAAAAATAATACCCTGCTCCCCTTTTGTAAGCACTTTTGTCAAACCTCCATCCCCAAAACAGTGAAAGTCATTGTCCATAGTGAAACTGGGGGTTTTGGCTACACTATACACACATATAGCACAAGTGTGTGTTTTTGTGTCCGACTGACTCACAGCAGTGTTTCTGCTCTGTAGCAGAGGTTTGGTGTTCCTGAGCAGTAGTCTGTGGTCTGGATCCATGACGTAAGCTTTGGCCTCCGCCTGGTCTTTCTTCTCCTCAGAGTCAGACTCGTAGAAAGCCTTTTCATTGTTCTCATCAAACACGGCACCCTGGAACACAAACAACCTTGACTGCGCACATCAAACTATAACACTGAGTTGATTGTCAAAAATTAGCTCAACTACGGATGCAAACTTTTTGTATATAACAAGAAAACTGAGGTGACTTTCAAAAACTGGATGGCACATTCATTATATTAAGAAATATTTTACATTCCCAACATTGATAAATTTTCCATACAGAAATCCAATAATATGACAAGTCTCAATTACATAAATTTATTAAAAATACAAAGACTGTGAATAAAAAAAGGGATTTCAACGTTGTCATTCTGCATTTCAAAGTAAACTTTTATGGAATTATATTTTTAAAGCCTAAGGCTGGTGTTTTTCAATCTTGTAACAAATCTCATTCAAAAGCCAAAGGTGAAATAGTGATTTAGTACAAATCTCCTGATCTCCTGAGTTCTGATCTCCCCACACCTGTTAAAAATTAGTCAAAAAGATACAACGATCAGTGAAGGACAGTATTAAATCAAACAGTTTACTAACAGAGGCATAGTAATTTCAAACAGCAGTTTGAAAAAACATTTATAGAGAATGTTTCTAAAAAGAGTAAATATGTTAATGGCAGTCTTTGTTGTTTTAGTGTGTAAATTATTAATCACCTGACTTACCCTTTTAGATCACAGAGATTCAAGGTGAGAAAATATATACATAATTCAGATTCAGTAGCAAATGTTTTACTTTTCAGAGTTGTGATGGTCCTTTCTGTGGTCCTCATGATGCAATTCTGGGAAGTTAACAAGAACAGGAATTGCATTACCCTCCTGTCATGTAAGTGTCATGAATGTCTCACCTCCTTCCAGGGACTGATGAACTGGGTTCTGGCATAGCGGGTCAGCATGGAGATGATGACCACCTGGCCCCACTCTTCCACATCCACCAGCAGGTTACAAAGCTTCCTGTAGTTCTTATGGATCAGGTCAATGCGATCTGGGCACACGTCTTCAAATGCCATCACCACACTCCCGGCCACCAGCTACAGAAGAAAATAAAGGGGTAGACAGGAAGCGAGATGGAGCAAAAAGAAAATGTTGTTTTAAACATTTATCACATGCCGGAATTAAGTTGAAGATTATATAAAAATGTAGCAGTTTACAAATTATACAAATACTTTTAAATCTTTAACAATAATACTCAAGAGAAATTAAACACTGGTTAACAGATATGACCCTTGTAAAAACAGGTGCTATAATTGCACTTGGAGAAAAAAAAAATCACAAGGCCAATTTATATCCCTGATTACATTTTTTTTGCTTTTAAGTTGTTGGTTGATAGAGGGAAAATGTTTTTGTGCTTTTAAGTTTTCACCCACTTACTTAATAAACTGTTCAATCCATCAATAAGTGTTTCTAGCATATTTTAAAAAAAAATAATTTCTAAACACTGTATCCATTTTCTGTTTAAAAAAAAACAAACAAATTTTGTGTTCAACTCACTGGAAACAAATTGAAATAAAAATGGATGTTGCAGATGAGGTCGCTGCATAGGATGTTCATGGATGTTGTGAAGGAGGACATGAGAACAGTTAGTGTAACAGAAGAGGAAACAAGGTAGAGGGCAAAATGAAGGCAGATGATGTGCTGTGGCGACCCCTTAAGGAAGAAGGTCAAAAGAATAAGAGGAAGATGCTCAGTCACCGGAAAAGGAGTAGGAACCTAGAAAAGGAGGAAGAACACATTTGGCTGCATGGCACCCCTACAATCCAAATGCCTGCTGCTGCTGACTGACTGTGACACTGAGTGAGTGACAGGACAGTGTATTAATATGCAAACAGCATTATCACAGGCAGGCAAGGGTGAAGAAGAAGAGGAGAAAGGGAGCAGAATCTGGTCTTGCCAATTAAGGCCTTCTGGCCCCGGTGGCCCTGTGGGAACCCAGTGCATTTACCCATCAACGTTGTCATGAGCCTGCATTGATTGTGTGTACATCAGTGTGTGTGCATGAAATGTGTACTGGCACAGCTCCTGCCTAGGAAAATCTGGGTCTAAAATCATAGAGTGATCATTAGCCTTTGTGACATTCATATTGCTAATACTGATGAATGAAGATCGTACAGCTATATCCTATGTACATGTAAGGAAATTAACTTGCAAGTGGATCCAGCTAAGAATAATTACATGATAAAGCTAGCAACAGCCTGCCTATTAGTTTTATTAGGTACAAACTTAAACATAAGTCTCATACAACAGTCTTGCTTTAAATCCTCTTTTCATGAAGATTAGGGTATTGCTTTTATTCAACTTAATGGTCATTTTGGGGATATAGGTTTATCATTTATCTGTTGTTCATGGTAGGTGTTAATCACAATAGTCTCATTATAAACAGAGTTTGCATTGAAGCTTTATGGCTTCAATGCAAACATTTGCATTAATTTTTACCCACTGTACCCAATGAAGTGGCTACTGAGGTTAGGACTAAATGATTTGGTAAAAAATGTAACCATGTAAAACGTATGTGTCACACTGAAAGAATTAAATTGCAGCACGCGCGACTTACTGATGGCGTTGTTCAAATTAGCAATTTCAATTTTAAATCAATGAATTCTTGAGCCCTAACTAAGGGTATAACTACTGACAGCCAAAACATCTTGTCAGCTAATAAGGTTATGGAATGAATATTATTTTGTAATTCTGTACATTGATATGCCTCTGTACAGTATTCTTACGGCATATTTTTGTGATGATACTTACAGTATGTCACAGTGTTTACAAATAGTATGTGTCTAATGACTGTTCAACAGACAAAGCTTCTTTTAGTTACATTTATCTAAATGATCTACTGTCAAGTCCAAGGAAAATTTAAAACTGTGACATTAAAGGGACTTTCCTTTTGGTTGTATTCCTAGCAAATATAATTCATTAACTCAGCAGAGTTTGAGGTTTTGTTCATTAAAACATAACCCTCATATTGGTGTAATTAATACCCCCAAAATTGATTCCATTTAGAGGTGACAGTTCGAGGGCCTTGGTATTGTGCATATATAGTACATCCAAGTGGAACACAGTCATCATGAATTTTAGATAATTTCAACATTCTGCCTTTCCTGCTGTGACAAGCCATGGGGCTGTGAAAATTTTTTTTTTTTAGAAAAACCGTGTTTAAAAATTCAACATCTCGTCCTAACCGTGTCCGTCATCTTTCCTCTCATTTCATCTTTTCAGTTCCAGGGTCATTGTAATTTGCAGGGCGACTCACTGCTTTCAAAGACGAATGATGAAGCGAAGACACCATCAAAGAATCTGGTTTCACCTAAAAATCTGCCATTATAATAATCTAAATATACCATCTATTAACAATTAAAAAAATACAGGTAGAGTTTAGTATAATTGTGTGAGCAGGTGCAGTACTTGGACCATGAGAGTGACACATCGAGTCCCTGTCCCTCTGGATTATCCTTTTTCTACACGTTAACTGCTTAAATGGAGAATATTAGAGATGATTCACAGGGTTCAAATAAAACTGTGCTGAAATAGCTTTTCAGCAAGGCTCTTCAGTTACTCAAAGTCATCAATTAGATTATAAATGCTCTTTGTGAATTGGTATACATTTTTGCATATGGGCTTCATTCTCCCCTGGCATTCTCCATAGACCTTCTCATGTCCCGGAGCCCATTATAGGCAACGCTATTTCTGAACATGTTGATCCCACCGCAAGGCTTTGTGCATTCTCTACCAACTTCCCCCATTAGACTCAGCTCCAAGGTAAACTACATGCACCATCAACAAAACTGACACCCCAATCTATGGAGTTCATACACCTCCTCCTCCTCCTCCCACGACCATATTATCTACCCTGCGTGACAAGCCGGTAATGGAAAAATCACACTAAGCAAATGGTTCTTCTAATAACAATAAATTTCCTATAAAATTATGAAGGGCCCAAACCGTTTCCTTGCATCTATTTTGCTATGAATTCTAATTAGGGTGCCAGAGAGGAAGAGAGTGCTGGGTCATCACGCAAGAGACAACGTGCGCCTTTTTGATTGATAGCCCGGTGTCAGGTCGGCCTATCCTCCCCATACTCGCTCTTCTCCCACACTCGTCCCTCTCCCTCTTTTTACTCTTAAATTAATGGCCGTCTCACCTAGCCCCTAATCATAGTACCCCCCGTCCCTCCTTTCTGTTCTCATTTCAATTTTGCAGAAGGCACACGCGAGGGAGGAGCGTGGGAGGGATCGATCATTTATCTTGTAATGGCTGGATAATAGATCCATCACAGTAAAACAGCTGCACAAACTCCTATGTTGTCTCTGTCATCAGCCTTCCCATTTTCTCTTTAAACCATCCTGCCTATAAGCAGGCTCCCACGTGTCACAGCCATTTAACCAAACATGCACATCTGTAAAGGTAAATGTCAGGAAGCCTGGACAATGTTACAGCCTAGAGCAATAACCAAATGTTTCCTTCTTTAACAGAAAGCATAGTGACATTAGCTAAAGCCTTTACACAGGATTTCACTAAAATGTAGTTAAACGAAAGAAGCAAAATCAGCATAGAAGACTTTAAGATATCTAAAAAGTTGGCTGTTTCAAGCCTGAAAAGATTACATAAGTGTCATCAAGTGAGGAAATATTTTTGACATATTATTGCAGACAAAGGAAGAGGTAATTAATAAAATCCTTCCTTGTATTTCCGCTCATTTCATCTTTTAAAATCCAGGCTCATTGTATTTTGCAGACTTGACCTGCTGCTTTTCTAAGACACTTAATGGAGCAAGTCACCACTGAAGAAATTGGTTTAATATACCATCTAACATTCTTTGTCATAACCATTAGTGGAGCCTTGTAAGATTTAGGTCATTTTCAAAAGCAAACTATCTAACACACACACACACACATATATATATGTATATGCATATACATATATATATATATATATATAAACACAGGTATAGCAAATTAGCTTTGGCGCCAATGTGACACATCTAAAAAGGTAGGGCTGACACTGTTACTTTACAAGTTGACAAGAAATAAATAACTATTAAACAAAATACCATCATTGCCTACTCACACTGACAACTAATGCTACATCGTAAAAGAAGTCTGGAAAATAAAAATAATATAACTGGTGCATAAATGTTAGCAACCCATCAATCTCTAAACAATTCCATTATAGAGTGATTCTCATCAGAGAGAGTAAAAAAATGACTCCAGGCTCAGTGATAAATACACTGCCTCTTCAGTTTGCCATGATGCTTAAAGCACCTTTTTATACCTACCAAGTAAGCGGCCTTCTCAAACTATTACTAATAATTACAACTACTAAAACTATTATTATTATTATTGACTGGGGCCTCCTCTAATAGTTACCATGATAACTATTACACCTAGCATTACTGTGACCCATTAGTATGTGCATATACATGCATGCACTGTAACTTCACTTGATGTTTAAACTGATCTGTTTATAAAGGTCTGTGTATATTCTAACAATACAAAGTCAAAACATCCTCATTATTGATAACCTCTGTGATCTATCAGGTGAGTTGATCAGTTACCTTCCCCTCCTTCAACATCAGGGGAGATCCAGAGACACCTTATATAGTTTTGCAGTGAACTGTAGGAATACTGTGTATTCTTGTGGGACTACCAAATGACACATAGCTCCATCCTAATATCACTAAAAATCATGGTTTGATCGCTATTATATATCCACTCTGTTTTCCCTATTCATCAGCAGTTGATAGTACATGCTTGTGCATCTGTGTGATGATAGTGCCCTCTCCCTGTCCCCAGATTCACAGTGTGGGCTCCAACAGGGACCAGTCATCTGTCTTCGTTAGCGACTGGGGGTAAATATGCTATGCATCTGGTAGTGGGCTTTCCATCCCCCCTGGGCCTAAGCTGTTTTGTTTTGTTTGTATTATGATTGCTATCCACTATGAATACATGATTAGAAAAAAATGTGCATGACTCTCAAACATTTCAGACATACTCTGCATTCTTTAGCCAACGATTACACATGTAAAATTTGCTTTTTAAAACCCTTAGTATTCACTGTGACCACCGAAAATTAATGTTCTGACTGCTGATGGGCTGCCACCACATTGTGTCTATGACAGGCCGAAACCGAGAATCTGAAATTCTGACTGTGTTACAGTCCATTTTAGGGGGAAAAAATGGAGAGAGAGAGCGAGAGAGAGAGGGAGAAGTTAGCCTTTGAGAAAATTAAGCTGACACTAACATAAGTGAGAAAATTCCTTCCAAATGGACACTTAACAAGGAGCATCTGAAGATGTGTGGGTTTAAGTGGGTGTTAACAAACCATGGCATTGCCGAATGAGCTGTGGGATGAAGAGCTAAAGGGGAATCATTTGACTGGGGCGCCCTCCAGTGGTCTTTGTCCTCCTACATGGGAAATGTACTGTATAGCAACTAAGTTGTGTACTTACTGTGCTTTTATCTTTCAACAGTTTCTCTATCACTTCAATCAACTGCTCCTTCTGGTCTGGATCCAGGCTTAAGACACAAGAGAGAAATGAATACATGTCAACAAAGGAACGGTAATTATTCACATAATATGAAAACTTGATGGACTTACAAATTAAATCATGTCCTCTCCGTGTGCTCTGAATGCAGATATGTCCATGTGTTTACAACAGATTCAATCTGTGTCTCTATGAGCATGTTTTATTCTCTGACTGAGGTTATGTATGTACTCACTCATTCACCATTTCCTTTATAACAGATTCTGAACAGAAAATCTAAACAACTGTTGAGTTGATCATATTTTTGATATTTTGGTGTTTTACTTTACCCTTTATATCTTGCAATTACCTGAATTAGTTTTAGCCTGTTAATGTTGTTAAAGTTTTGCAGTAAGTAGTAGTAGTAACACAAACGAGTCATCCAATATTGTTGACACATAAAACATGTCAACACACATACAGACCTGCCAGCTATCACTACTTTATAGGAAAAAAATAATGAATCGGTTAATAAAAGAAATCATCAGCAATTTAATTAAAATAACCAGCAATGACAGGACCAACTACTATGATGTTTGTTACTTGATGTTTTATGATGATGTTTTATAACAAGATTTATTTTTTTATTAATCTTTGTCTATATCATGTTTACACATCAATTCTGGTTTGTCATCTTGATGATGACCTGAGTTTGCAATAATACCAACATTTTTTTATTTAAAGATTTTTTTAACTTTACCACGACAAGAGCGCCTTCTGATTTCAAATCCTGTGCTGTATATATATCACCACTGATTTTTTTAGGTTAGATGCATTCTTAGCATACTTCATTGTATGACATTCAACTATAGAGGTACAACATTCATAGTAAACGCAGAGATTTCAGACACACTCCAGGTTTTCTGATTTTTATGACAGAATCAAGTATGGCACTTCCAGTAAGACTCCTCTGATAAAAGGAAAACAAAAGCCAGGCAAAAACCTTTATGTCAGCAGTACTCGATGTTTGGTTTCAGAGCTGCTCAGTTTGCTGCTCAAGAACTGAAGTGGGGTGGAGAGCCAGATCACATAACAATATGATACGCTCACATGATATTAAAAAAAAACAACAAATTTTTAAAACATATAAGCATGTTAGTCCTAATGAAACTGAACTTAACAAAATTTAGTATTTAAACTCCCAGATAATGATATGGGAAGTGGAGCTACTACTGAATTTATACCATCAGATGGACCAGAGCCAGACTGAAGCTGGCCTGAACACTCTGCACATGAGCCACTTTTCCCACCCTTGGTTTAAACACATCAATAATAGAAGTGGCCAGTACACAGACGAATAAGTCGGCATTTACACTGCCCGAAAGCTTGCCTATATCCAATTTTTTTTCCAGACAACTTGCCTACATTGTCTTTGAAAAGTAACCCATATCTGAAATCTGCTTTTACAATGAAATTAGTGTTTAGGCTAAAACGGAAGTGACATTATTTTATGTGACATTTTGACATCCTTGCCCATAAGGCTTAAAAGGCATGAAACTCTGCAATTTTAAGTCACACTGACTTGGGAATATTTGACTCATAATCGATTTATTTCCAAATATGACTGAGTCATGAAACCAATCTAATAATATCAAAATCCATGTGCTTCTTGCTGGCTTTCACATTCATGGGTCATATCTATTTAGTGCTCAATGGAAGGAGACGATCATGATTGGGTCACTTACAGTGTAAATAACAAAAAACATGGAGAAATTCAGGCTGGTTCAGTTTCTGGACTGACAAGGATACTGAGTTTATGCTCTGTCAGCTTCAAGAATTAATATTTTAAAGTTCATGGTTGGTAGGGAGCCTTTACGTAAAACATGACATGCTAATAACTAGCAGCAAGGTAAATCAGAAACCACCTAATACTATGAAGATGAAAAGGAGCATATCGCCCCGTAGTGGAGTAGAGGCAGACACACTTCATCCAAAAAATGTAATAACCCACTTGTGTTTGTACACTGAGACAAGGACAGTAGTCCAACTGAATGAGAACTGTACCTGTAGAGTTTCTGGATAGCATGGGCTGAGGTCTTCCTGACATACGGGGAAAGGTCAGCTGCAGCTTCCTTGATGGCCAGCATCATGATGGGAACAATTATGGGGACACGGATACTGGACAAAACCCTCAAGGCACTGGCCCGGATGAACTGGTTTGGGTCCTGCCATGAAACCACCACACGAAGTGTCAGTGTATGTGAGACAATGTTTTCTAAATGTTGACAGATATGGGTTTTTCTATGGCAAATGCTGAGACTGACTTCCTTTTTTTTGCCTCCATCTGACAAAAAATAACAGTTTAATAATAATAAATTGTACACAAAATTTTACCTGATTAATCAGATTCTCTAGTTTTCTAATCACAATGACTTCTGCATGTGAAAAATAAAAGTTATAGTCTGTAACAGACTATAACTTTTTTTACACCAAGTTTTTTGGTGGAAATTGCAACAGCAAAACCTAACACATAAGTGACTAAAAGGGGTCTGCAATAATCCAGTCATACAATTTCTTGGTGATTCAACTGCTCAAAACATTGAAACACATATCCATATCAATAATTAAAGCTTTTTTCTGTTTCAGTAAAAATAGAAGAAATTGAAATGTGACCTTCAGGGCCCGCTGGAAGGTGCTGATGGATAGCAAAGCCACGTCCTGCTGCTCCTCTGCATACCTCACCAGGTAGACATATACGAGTTTCTTAAGCTGCAAAGGACAATTAAATCACAAAGCAATCAAGTGAAACAGATGTAAGAGTGAATTAACGCAGCACACGGGGAACTCAATCTGGAAGACCAGATGTGTTCTGAAACTTAAGTTGGATTTTATTTCCAGGATGTTCTAACATACAGTTGCACGGGACAGTATGGCCAAAAACATTATCAAAATGTCATATAAAGAAAGATTAAAAATTGTTTGCAGAGCAGAATAAAATTGTGCGTTTAAACTTATTTTTCAAAAAACAACAAGCAATTACAGAATCACTTCTCATAGCTAAGGTAAAACTTTTACCATCAGGTATGTGTTGTGTCTTAAAGTGTGCATGAAGATTAAATCCATTAAATTGAACCTTGGTTATATTGATGTTAGGAAAATTATAATTGGATATATATTATTGTTGAATTCTTTTCCAGCCCTAAATATCCAGTAGAAGATGAAGGAAATAGATTAAAGGAACAATAATCAGTAACAAAGGAAGTCTTCTTTCAGTTAGTTTTTTTCTGGGGGAAATTGGAATTCTTTTTTTTCAACGGGTGAAAAAAAAGGAAGTTGATGCAGAAAGTTTTCCTGTCTTTATTACTTGCCAACTCAATCCAGTGTTATTTCAGGTGGACAATGAGGTTTTTCTTTTTTGCTGAAATTGATGGTGAATTTATTTGCACCCCCGGTCTACTGTATGGGCTTCCACTTCTTTTCTAACAGGAAAGCCTGAGATAATATTTGTCCCACTCTCTGACAAGTTGGAGTGGAGACCAAAGTTTGCTCCTCCATTAATTCACATCAACTATTCAGGGAAAGAATAAACAGAGCTGTTCACGGTCTGTAAGGCTGTGGAGTTAAAGAGTGTGAAGAACTGGGAGAAAAAAGTGTGATGAATCAATAATCTCTTGCTGGTGGGATTTTTTTTATTTAATTTGAGAGCTGATTTAAGGTTGTGATCAGGGGCAAGGTCACAGTTTAGGTGTAGTCACCAATAGCTTCATTGAGTAATCAGCACCAAGTTTTCTTAAACAGTGAGTATTGACCTGCAGCAGTGCACCACATTTCTCTGTCATCATTTCAGTCATTACTGCAGGGATTAATAGCATTACTCACTATAAAAAGGAGACACAACCCATCTGGCCTCCAGAATCTGGTTTCTATGAACATAAAGCACTGAACTTTTTTTTTATTTTCAAATGTTAAGTAGATGATTTAGTGATATTAGCTTAGAATCAAATTTGATTTCATGTAATTTTTTGCCTCAAAATTTCTCTACTTGTGACTTAATATGTAGTAAAAATATTCACAGGCCTGATAAAAAAATAAAAAAATAAAATAAAATAAAATATTCATTCACATCTGATATGTAGTGTTAAAATGAAGTGCAGCAATTGCTGAAGAAAATGAAGGACATTGCTACCAAATCACACCAACACCGTCAATAAAGTGTAGGCTACACTCTTGGGCTGCTTTCTATTTAGCAGTGATCAATGTTAGCTCATGGTGACGAGGAGAAAAGTGAAGGTGAGGGCAGGAACAAAGGAAGAGGCCATTTTTAGTGAGACAGGCCAAAGGTGGGGAGAGAGAGAGAGTGAAAGAGCTAGGAAACAGAACCTAGAGAGAGGGAGAGAGAGAAAACATCATCTAAGACCTCACTCTGCCTTAGCAGCTGGTGTTTATGAAGTAGGGGGAGAAGAGACGTGAGTGTGGGCTCTCTTCTGCCAATTACATCCACCCACCTGCTCCCCTACCCTGCCATGAGCTGCTTCGGCTGCATGCCTTGCACACAGCGCCCGTTTTCAGGCCCCATGCTCACATGCTGCCCCAAATGCTACCTGATTATACCGCTGCTGCTGTTAATCAATATTCACAGGTTCTGGGCATGGGAACCCCTCTTGAGCTATTGCTTAGTGCTTTGGTCATTTACTGGAATAGTGTGACAAGACATAATTTAGAGGAGCAGAATTTATATTTACAAAGGCTCATTGTGTCTTGCAGCACCTTTTTTGTCTGTTGTTGTGGCTGCACTGCTTAATAATTTGCAAAACAAAACTAGTTATTCTACAATAGGTTGATAGGGGAACATTTCAGTCACAGGCCATAACTCAATCAGAGTTGTTCACAATAAGGGTAGCTGCAAATGGCGTTGTTATGATACTTAAAATTCAAACCAAGTGGCAAATATCTCAATATTTTTATACTATATCCCATTTTTCTGGGCACATGAAATGTTTTCTTTTGAGATGTTTGTGCTTCTCTGTAAACACTGTAAAAAAAAAAAAAACTACTGTTCATGATCTGTATTACATATCAGGATATGACAATATCCAAAATCTAAGACCATATCTTATCTCATGTCACAATATAGATATAATACCAATATACTGTATTGTCCAGCCATAGTGGCAACCAGTCACCCATAAGATTCAAACAGATGTTCAGATACCCTACCTGCAAACGGGCTACTATTGGACAACACAAGCCGTCAGTCACACTGGTGTATGTGCTGCGATTTATCATTTATTTTCTTCTGAATGGGAGCATAATTTATAAAACTGACATGTTCTATTGAAGACGACCTGACGCCAAAGGAGGAGGATTAGTATCTGAGTTTAGAATTTTATTTTTTTGACAACTGAAAGCATAATTAAATATTAATAGTCTAATGACAAATGAATCGAATTGTGTTCAGTGCAGATAGACTTTGGATTTCCACACATGAAGCATTAATCTGACTCAACATAACTGACTAGACACATGAAAAGATGGGTTGATTTAATAGTAATGCTTCCCCAATGTAACACTGAGGCTAAACTAAACTGTTAATGACTTGGACATGGGTCAAAGCTTAAGGACATACAGAGAATATGCTGATACTTTGATGCTTTAGTGTTAAATATGGAATATTGTTCATTATAATTGAAAGCACTACTCTGAGATTTCCACTGAGAACACTGGAAAGCTTGTTCTCTCTCCGATCACTTAAGAGATATAGCACTGAAAGGTCATTATGAAATTATTGTCAATAACGTCGAAAGAAATCTAGCCTACTGAACTTATAATGTTTCATACATGCCAACAAAACAGGTAGGTAATCTAACTTTGTTGGTATGGGCGAGGGGGTCTAAGAGGTGTTTGATACACATGGAAAGCTTGTATTTCTGGAACAGTAGATGTATAGGCTGTGGCACATGTCCACTAATATGTTCACTCATTCAGTTTTGCTATACTGTGTATTTCAGCCATTGTCATCCCTTGCTATATTAATTGTGACTGATTAAAACAGATATTTTTTCTCGACTGCGAGCCATTGCAGTAGCCA
Source organism: Brachirus orientalis (assembly GCA_016785285.1). NCBI lineage: Eukaryota > Metazoa > Chordata > Actinopteri > Pleuronectiformes > Soleidae > Brachirus > Brachirus orientalis. The sequence goes on from JAFBJR010000905.1 coordinate 1,871,904, forward strand.
TGTTTTACCTTTACAATCATTATTTATTTATTCATTCATTTATTATTATGCAACATTTTAACATGAGCCCACTATTGTTGTGTAGGAACAATTTCCCACTTTTGATGTCATACAGACAATTCACGTGCTATGTTGCACAAGAAATAAGTGAATCATAATGGTCAGCTGTGGTCATAAGAAAACGATTCATGTTTTGTCATGGTGAGTTAGTGAGTGTAATAAATGTCATACCTCTATGTTCTTACTCGCCACGTTCTTCACAACAGCAGGAAACAGCTCCGATGCATTTTTCCCTTTTGCAATGAGCTGAAAATACATCAAACAGTTATGAACGATTTTATACACTGATAGTGTCACTATATCCAACTCAAAAGCTGAGAATACACACAACATTTAAAGAGAAAGGCCTCAACATTTGACAAGTGTGTGTCCCATATGACAGACTCACCCCAACAATCCTTTTCATGGCCTCCAGTTTGAGCGACTCCTTGTTGCTCTCCAACATCTCTTTAAGGTCTTCATTCCTGAGGCCAGAACAAAAATGATAGGTCTTGTTATGGTCAACAACATGAGGGAGGGCCAGACCTGCAGAGGTGACTTGACTAATCAGTTTCAACAGTTTGAGCTTGACCAAAGGCAGTGTGAAAGCTGCATGTCTGCTACATCTGTGTAAACTTCACAGATTACAGGGTCACACTGGTTCCTATGGCCCCATGGGAGTCAATGGCACATTGACACACAACACAAACAGCAAGTGTTATCAGCACAAAAGTTGCAACACAACATTTTCTGCCAAAATTCTCATGTGATGACAATGCTCATTCCATGGGTGTTGCTAATGCAGTCTCACATGGTGTCATTGTGAAGTTTCACAGCAGGTTTTTGTTTGAGATGTGACACTGCAAGATGTAATGTTTGAATAGATGGTCCAGCAGTTTGGCCCAGATATATCAAATGTGGTGACAGGAAATGTGATGAAGACATGGTCACTTCAGGAATATTATGTACAACAAGGACCTTTTTTGGCCTGTGAGCAAGAAAAGATTTGGATGAAATTTTCTGGGTAGTGGTAGTGATATGGATCCATATCCAGACTAACCTTGCAAGATTTTGGAGTGTATATCATAAACATGCATAAAAACACATTGCAAAGGATCACAGAGTCTGCTAGAGTGTGATAAATGAAGATTGTTCCTCCTGTTTGTTTTGATTGGCCAAGAACTTAACATAAATTAATATATAATTGTTTTTGTTTTGTTTTTGATTTTTGTCATTTTCTACCAATACATTATTACAAGTTATAAGATTATCACAATTTTCAACATTATTGCATGTCTCATATTTTCCAACATCCTGCAGCCCAAGTACTGTGTAAGAATCTGGCAGAGGTTTGCATTCCACATGTGCTTTCTCTAATATGCCCTAAGACTGTGAGTGTCCATGTGGTGCCACCATCAGGCACAATATGAATCACTGAATGATTTAATTGGAAATAAGTTATTGGAAATGTAATTTGATTGCAATATAAGCTTCACTTCAAAGTTCATAATACAATTGCATTGCTGCCCTTTGTGATTTTCTAGTTACATCGTTTCAAATTGTGATTTCAATTAACAATAATTCATTGTTCAAATTGTCCAAAGTAATGTCTTGTTTCATGATCAAGTTCGTATACATTTTCAAAAACTGTCAGTGGACATATTTAAATCTTTCATGGGAACAGAACAGCAGCACCATTTTAATTTAATTTTTTAAGCTGTAACAATCCTCATCACAAATATTAACTCTTAATACACAATAAAAAGCATAACAATTGATCCACTGAATAGTAATGGTAGTAGTAGAATTGTGATGTAAAAACATAGTCACATAGTGAGGAGTTAATGCATTCTGATTGACAAACTATGTCATGGTGACACTTTCTAAATAATATTCCATTTTGTGGATTACTAAAAACATACATAAAACACAGCAACATATCTACAACAATGTAAGTATTTCAATGCTTCTACCCCAAAGCAATGGTTATTTCAAGTACACAAAAAAAGACAGCACAGTTGAGCAAAGTCCCCAGGCTTATACTAGTGGTGTGTGGTTTTACTACAGTACCCGACTTTGTCTGTCTCCTTTGGAGTCTTGTGTGTAAGGGCCTGTTCTTCTTGACTAGGTTCAGGCTTCAGACTGAGCTGCAAGTTCTCAGCAGACACCATCATTGTCCGCATGGCTCCCACAGCCTCCAAGCGCAAAGAGAACCCACCATCCATCCCGGCTTTTCTTCACAGCTGCAATGTGAACACACCTTCAACAACCAGTGACCCCTCTGTGAACGTTTTAGCGTCTTCAGTGTGTCTTAAACAAGTCTTCAAACCCAACTGACAGTATTTCCTTTAACATCAGGAGTGAAGGCAGAGTTGTGGTAAAAAGTTTTCCTCAGGCTGTATGCTCGGCTCCCTCAGCTTTATTTATGTATGCAGTTGTTTTCCAGTCTTGTTGTCATTCAGGGCTGTCACAGCTGGAAGCTTTGGAAAAACAAAAAAGTACAGACTGCACTGACTGTGTGCCTGTCATTCACTACTCCCTTCCTCTTCTCTTGGGCAGAAAGAGTCACAAGATGCCCTGCCGGCTTACCAATGGCAAGTCATCCTCACACTTAGAAGAAGAGCCATCCCTCTCAGGGTAGAACATCTCTCCTTTAAGAACATGAGTCTCCTGGAACTAACAGCCCTTCAGCTATGGTCCAGTCACATTAACTGGTTACTCCTGTCTTCTTCAACATGTTCATTTACCTTTAGCCTTCAGGCTGTGTGTATGTGTGTGCGTCTGTGTGTGTGGTCACTTCCCTCTTGGGGAAAAAGGAGGGCCTTATCTACACTGGTGGATAAACACAGAGCTACTTTTCATCACTTCCACTGTACTGTAATCCATGTGAACTCAACACCACTGAGAGCACATGGAGTGCCAAGTGTGGCTGACAGGGCCAACAGGACAGACCCACCTAAAAGATAACAATACCAAACTGAAAGTCATGAAATCCACCTGAACATGTGAATGGTAATTCAGGAGTTTTGAATGGACAGAATTAGCCTCCCAGGCTTTTCATTCTTTCAAAGGAAATTACTGATATGAGTCCCATCACAGACAGCTCTGCTTCAGTAAAGCTGTCTTTCAACAGAAAGTACATACAGTACATATTTGTATGTACTTTGTTGACAAACCAAGTAGACTGAAACGTACTATGATGGAAACACAGCACAAATGTTGAGGAACTGTCATGTCGTCATTTCCTGTGTTACTTCTCCCATGTGTTTTTGTGACCAGCATGGCTCCAATCTACTCTTTTTTTTTTTTTTTTTTTTTACTTTTCTACTAGTGATAGTACCTGGTACTTTTTAAGTACCTGCTCTAGCAAAGGTTAGCGAGGATACTATATATGTCTTGGCCACTGACTAGCAGTAATTCATGGGAGTGGTGGTATTAACATAATTAATATGCATATGTTATACATATTTGGTGGCCACAATTTAGTATTTTGTGGCCTCAAATTGTAATTTTTCCCCCCCATGTCATGTCTGAGGCTCGATAGATTTCATAATCTCATGTTTGATATCCAGAAAAAGTTGCATAGTGGTGCTTTAGGACGAGAAATCTTCCAGCAGTGACATTTAAACTCAGCATACTCTACTTGTACAGACCTCTTCTTTTTTGTAAGGTTAATGTTAAATTATTGAATGAGGAAAACAAAATAAATGGCTGCTGAAAAGAGACACCACATTAACCACAACTAATGCCTTAACACAAATATCATCACACATGGCTGATCATTAGCTTTAATTCATCTTTTCTGCAACACCGCTTACATTATTAGATACATTTACCTATGGCAGTTTCCTTATTAATATCAGTCATGAACAGGGTACATGTGCATCCATCTTCTGCTGTGGATAACTGAGGACAAAACATTAACATACACAGTCGTGGAGACAGAAGCTCTGTATTTCACTACACTGGGGAAAAAAAAGTCAGCTTTAAAATTTAGTTTTTGCAACAAAAACTGCCCAATAACTTTCACTTGATGGCTGCCACAGAGCTTGTTAACAAAAGCAGGATAGGAATGATGAATGAACTAGAGATTAGTGCCACCTTGTGGCTGCAAGTTACATCAACCAGCAGTTTCTTTACATTATTAGTGTTATTGAATGCTAATTGCCAACAAATCCAGAATGTCAGACATGGATTTTAAAGCTTAATTTTACCATTAACAAATCTGTAATTTGATAAATAAGTTCTTTATTATTAACACTATGTTATGCATGACTGACTTGTATCATTTGTAGATCATTGCCAAGAGACACTATGAAGACCCACAGGGAAGAGATAGTGGTTGTGGTAATAAGCATGAGCAACAATGAAAAGAGTAGCAATAACTTATTCAAGGCCCACTATACAGATTCTCATGCTTCTCACTTTTGAGAGTTAAAGGTAAATTAGAATATCTCAATGAAACCTGAGTTACAGTTAACATAGAATGGTCTTTTTGAGCCAAAAATCAAGATTACTGATGTCTACTTAGAAAAATAATTAAATAATATTTATGGTCAAAAACCTCATAGTCTCTTCGGATTAAGCCAGTTTATTGCTGCTCTCTGCCAGCCTCTGAACAGGCACGTTTTCTGAGCTAATACCCGCCCCCCCAGAACACTGTCTCTTGTGATTGGCCAGCAACCAAGTGCATTCCCACTCGCTTGTGATTGGCCAGCTACCAGCTGACTGACTGCTCCACGGTGCTTATTCCTCTTCAGGTTGAATGTTCATGCCCATGACCGGGAGTATCGGTTGGGGGAGAGTTCAATGCACGGCAAATGTGCTAGTTACTTAACTAAACTTAACTTTTCAAAATGGCTTGCTTCAGTGCAGGTAAACAGAGAAGCCCTCCTTTCTCAGAAGTGGCTGAAGTGTTTATTGTGACACTACTGATGTTTGGATACAGGAAGGACACAGGGACACACCAAAAACATCAGAAATTTGATTTTCAAGTGAAATTTCCTCTTTACATTTGTACTACTAGTGTGATGATGACTGCTTACTATAGAGCACAGTACAACAAATGTCATCAAAGGCAAATAAAACCATATACCTTGTGAAGAAAGCAAAGTTGATTCTTTAAAATATTATAAGTTAACATCTATATCACTAATATTTATTCTACCTTTGCTGAAAACATTAAAAAGATTTAACATAAAAATGTATTCCCCCCCCCCCCCCCCCCCCCTCCATCACACCCCCCCCCCCCCTGTTTAACTCAATGTTAAATCCTCTGCAACAAGCAGACAAGCTGAAAAGTGACAGAGAAAGAGAAAGAAAGGATCAAAGATCTATTTGCAATGCTGAAACACAAAAATTAAGTTTGAACTATTAGGAAAAGAATTATACAGTGTTAAAACTGAGGTGGTGGAGTAAATTAACATAAATCAACAAGCACTGATTAGTAAGAACTAATCTTAGTTCTTAGTGCAGAACAGATGACATCAGGTGGGGAGGCAGTCTTTAAATCGTCCTGAGGATGGATTGCATTCATGCATGTTAATGTTTGTGGCCACAAGCTCTTTCAAACCACATCTGAATGTGATCAGATCTGAGGACACAGTCAGGACAGATTGGAAGTGTTCAGACCAGTATTACAGGTGAACTGCCCATAATCAGATCACTCAGGGTAGATGTTAATATACCAGGACTGAATAGTGTCTGATCAGATCCTTAAGTCTGCAGAACATGATAGGAATTTAGCTGTGACTTTAATGTGTGACAATTCAGCTTTTGTCAGTGTATCGACTAGAATTTAACTTTAATGAAGGAAAAGAAAGAAGGAAAGAATCTTTATTGTCTTTATACAGCTGAAACTGCACAACAAAATTACAAGGGCAGATGGGGGGCTGATCAGCGTGCCACCAATAATGAACCTAACTTGACCAAATGTAATGAACAAGTAGCCTTACACAATATATATATAAATACTGACTAATTTGAGATACTTGTAATGTCATGTCACATGTATTAGGAGACACAGGCCTAGGTATTGTGTCAGACAGATGTGCAAACAGAAGCATCATTCATGCCCCTTGTATTGTCTATCTGGTCTAAAAGCTTGGCCTGGAGGTAAAAAACATATGACCAAGCGCTGCCTTACAGGCTAAATGGTCATGTGAGGCAGCTTAGAGGTTTTTACCCTATCACTGGCAAATGAGGGTCATTAAGAACTTTAATTTAACAGCACCAAAAGATTTTGTTCTGAAAAGCTGCATTTGAACCAACCAAAAAAAAGTTTGCCATGTTTCAAGAAATGCCATGACACGGCATGTATCTCTCATTAAAATCAGTATTTAAAAACTGACTGAGCAATAGCTTCACCTCTGAGGATCTGGTGTGGTGTGTAGCGTCTTCCACACAAAGACAACATCATACCAAACCAGCTAACACACAGGTCACTGATTTTACAAGTGATGACAAAAAGCAGAAGGGTGTCAGACTGATGATTGGTTGCCCTCTAGTGTCCTTTCCTTCAGAGTGAACACAAAACATATGAACACAACAAGCTGACAGACATTAAAATGTTGAATTAAATACTTTTTTTCTTCTCTAACATGAAAAATACCAAGCTTTGGACACTCATGGAGCTTGCTATCAGAAACTGTTGTGGTTGCAACTAACTATTATCAGTTATTCTGTTGATTATTTTCTCTACTGATCAATTAGTCGCCTGGTCGATTCATCAACAAAAATGGACGAAAATGTTAATCAGTGCTTCCTAAGCCTTCTAAATAGTGTCAAATGTTTTTTTTTCTCCAACAAAGCAAAGATATTTATAAACCAGAACATAAGACATGTAAAATAGAACGTAAAACAGGTGGTTTAGAGTTTAATTCAACTTTGACAATTGTGAGTTAAATATGAATGAATGGTATACCTGTAACCTTTAAATAATGAGCAAATTATTTTCACTAATCAATTTAAGTAACTATTTTCATGCAGCATACAAGAGAATGCAGTATTCAGCCTCTAAAACACAAGGGTTACCTGCTTTGCTTTAACAGCAAAACAAGATGGTACATCAAAACATAACCTGAACAACTATGTGTAGCTTACTTAACTGTCATTTTTATCACAGGCTATTGGAGAAGCCCAGAGAAAAAGAATCTAAATGTGCCATAATAAAATACTAACACAAGTAATAATATGCTGACCATATGCAAGCACTTTTTTATGTTATGTGATAAAACAGAAGTAACTTTAACTGAAGATTGGGCTCTTGTGTACCACAGCTTAATGTTTATAGATAAAATCAACAGAAGTTGTGTTTCAAATTAGTGCATATTAAAGCAGCACACCTCCAATCATAAACTAAACATACAATTTTGAATCACAGGGAATTCATAGGGTTAATGCCAAACAATGGCTGCTTTACATAGGAGTACAGTGTAGTGAGGCATAGGACTGTCAGTCCAGTGCACGTTCAGGCTGAGCTTCCAACATGCATGATAACTATTGAATGATTTACCACAAGGATCAATGAGCATCTATGGTCATAGTGGGTCACAAGTCTGCTCAATAATACTACAAGTAATGTGGCGAGCATGCAGTCTGGAGCTAAAATGGTATTTGGTTCTGGTTTTCTGAGGAAAATAATGATGTACCATTTCCAAAAAGCCCTTTTCAGCTCTCAATGATTAGAGACTCACTGAATTGGTGAAATATTAGGTTAAAACTTTTCTTTTCTGGTGCAATAAAGTCGCCTGAAACTTTTAATATATAATACAAACCCAACTCCAAAATAAAGGGAGACTGTGTAAATTAAAACAGAATGCAAGGATTTGCACATTTTACCATTATTACCAAGTTATTCTGATGGCAGCAACACATCTAAAAAATAATTAGGTTAATTGGCAACAGGTCAGTAACATTACTGGGTATAAAAGGAGCATTTCAGAGCCTCTCAGACATAAAGATGGGCAGAGGTTCACAAAGTTTGTGACAATCTGCATCTAAAAATTGTGGAACAATTTCAGAAAAAAATTTCCTCAGTGTAAGATTTCAAATTTGAAGATCCCACCATCTACAGTGTATAATAATATATCATCAATAGGCAGCACTGAATTAAAAACAGAAATGATTCTCTATTGGAAATCACTGCATGGGCTCAGGAACACTTCAATCCAGTTCACTGTACAATCCACAAATGCAAGTTAAAGCTGTATCATGCAAAGAAGAAGCCATATGAGAACACGATCCAGAAATGCCGCCGTCTTTTCTGGGCCACAGCTCATTTAAAATGGTCTGTGGCAAAATGGAAATCTGTCCTGTGATCAGATGAATTAAAATTTGAGATTCTTTTTGGAAACCATGGGCGCCGTGTCCTGCAGACTAAAGAGGAGAGGGACCATCCAGCTTGTTATCAGCAGACAGTTCTGACTTATGGAAAAGCACCATCAATGCTGAAAAGTACATAAAGATTTTAGAGCAACATATGCTCCCATCTAGACAACCACTCTTTCAGGGAAGGCCTTGCATATCTAAGCAAGACAGTGCTTAACCACATCAACATGGCTTCACAGCAGAAGAGTCTGGGTGTTGAACTGGCTTTTCATGAAAAGGTAAAATATCACACTTTCAACATCTGATTAAGTTGTTTACGCTCTAATGGGAAAAGAAAAATGGTTTGTGAGATTTGCAAATCATTGCATTCTGTTTTATTTACATTTAACACAGCATCCTAACTTTTTTGTAAATTGGGGTTGTACTAGGCAAGTGTGTAATTTACTTGTTTAATAAATAAAGTATTTGTACTGTCATGACATGACATGAGGGTTAAAAAGAATGGGTTTCTTTCAAAATATCTTTTTTGAAATTTCATTTACTAATATTCGGGTAAACAATTTCAAAAGTGGTGTTCATAACACATCCCAGTGTGTACTTCACACACTTCACACAGTTTGCACAAACTTTTCTCCTCGTGAATAGAGTTAAGTTGCAGGCCAGAGGGAAAATACCACAACTAGCATGTGCAAATAAAGAAAATTAGACATATGCAAGCATTATTTCTCAGTGTAACTTTCTATAGGCAAAGCTGTTATGTTATGCTTACTAAATTATACTGTGTTCATGTTATAAAGTTGTACTTTGTCAAATTACTTTATCTAGTTCTGTGTGTCAAGTGAATATCATCACACGTGAACAACCTGGGCATAATATTTCTCCATAGTAGAAGAATTGAAAAATAGCAAACAATAGTTACATTCATCAGTGGGTGTGGCACTCATTTCATTTGACATCTGATAGACTTTTTTTAAGTATAAAGTGACAGAAATATCATCACTATTCTCTAAAGCTCATGTGCTTTGTTTGTTGACCAACTAATCAGTAATCAGGCAGCCAATTAATAGGATCAATTTTGCCAGTTCGTACTAATCATCATTGGCAACCCATCACAGCATTAGAACGTTCTTTTTCATCCAAAATGTAATTTGACAACCTATTTCATGTATGTAATATTTAGTTTAATCTGCACTGCAGTTCAGACACAAACTGCAGACTGTAGAGACAGACCACAAATATTGATCAGTCAATTTATTTAAATCAAACAAATTTGAATTTGTTTTTAAACAAAATGGCCAAACATATCAGCCCACCCCCAAAAAAAAATCTGCATCATGCAACAGGCATCACTGATTTTAAATCTAAATGTTCATTCTTTTACCAATTTTCTACATGATTTAACATGTTTAATACTACTTCTCCAACCTTAGTGCTTCACAAATTAAAAAATTTATTTTTACTTCCTCGTCTCTGATAAGTACTGTATGTTGGGGTGGATACGGTGGTCCTGAAAGCTCAACACAAATGCAAAAGACAGAACACAAATTAAGCCTTAGGGCTACCATAGGCTGAAACACAAATTCCAAAATAATCAAAATGGCAACACAATCAAGTGCAAGTCCATAACCAATGACACTGCAATTATTTGATAAAATGTGTGTCAAAATATCGCTTTGGCAAAATTCTGCAGTGATGCAGGAATTCAACAATCAAAGGTTTTGCAGTCCAGATGGAAATTATATGGTATGAATGTTGCAGGACTGCAAATGAAAATGTCAGATCTTTATGATCAAATTACAATATCTGCCAAAATATTTGCAGCATTTTTTTATCATTTCATTCAGCTCTACTGTATGTTTTTGCATGATTTGGAGATTATTGACATTACCATGACATTTCTAATAACTGCCAAAAATAATAACAGCTCTATCCTCCTTTGAGAACAAATAGATTTATTTTGACTAAGGGGACATTAATAATGATAGGTTAGCTCCAACAACACAGCAGGTTTTGGTAGACATGGTCCTTTCTAAAGCTGGTCACTATGAGCAAACAGCAAACAGACATTCGCCATCGCTGCTTGGTTTATTGATGCTGTGGACTGTGGACTTTCTGGCCTCTTTTTAAAAGTGAGCCACACTGAGATTTTGCCTCATAAAGTTGCCTAAAACAGTGTAAGCTTAGTGCGGGTGAATGGTGCAAACAGTGGAAAGAGGACACATCGACCTGTCTTACTTTTTGAAGTCGGTGCTGAAGAGTCCAAAGGCAGCTCCGGCGCCGGAGGAGGTCGGGGTGCTCTCCTGCCCTGCTTCCACCGCAGTCTCTGCTCCTCCCTGGTCATTGTACAAAGGCCCCGTCGACATTCTCGATAAATAATACCCTTCCGCGTTTGAGCTACACAGTGTTTATAAACGTGAGAATGTGTTCGTAGCTTCAAAAGGTTCCCGCAGAGATAAACTTCGCTCGGGTTTAAGTGAACTTTTCTTTTTTACACGCAGTAGCGGAAGTGTTGGGTAAGATGATGTCACATGACAAGGCATCAGCCACGCACAGCACATAGATCTGTAACAACTGCTAATGAGAGTTCAGTGGCGGCGGCTGGAACGTCTCGTCTAGACCTCAAAGTTCTATGGTCGGAAAAAAAAACCCAACCCGCGGTGTTGCCAGAGTAACAACGTTACTACCGCCAACAGAAAATTGCGTAGGCTACTCGTCCAACGTATTTTTCATATTACATATTTTAGTCTATCACGTTCAAAGTGCATTCATTTCAGACAGTTAAATTTAAACTTAAATGCATTTAATATTGCACTTTTATGACTAAAATAGTTACATTTCATGTGCCTTATTTTCACTTAATTGTATTATTTAGTAAACATATATTTCCTATAAATCCAATATTTGAATGTAGTTTACCATAATTAAATCACTGGTAGCATTATACAGTATTATAGATTACACGCGGAATTTAATTGTCACTGGGCCATTTTTGCGCAAAGCTGGGCCTTTCCATCTATAGCAAGTCAAAATGTATAATTGGCCTGAAGTAAAAGTACACACTTTAAAAAAACTTGGACATTAGAGAAATACAGCTCACCTCACAAAGACCATTAAACTCTTAATTTCCATTTCATTTAATTCAGTTTATTATATTTAACTAAGTGTGCATTCTCTTTTCCTGGGAGGAGTGCATGTACTGCAAGTCACTCACAAATGTTATTTACTGTAAACAGCACCTCCCTGTCATAGGTCAGCCAGTATCATTCTGTCTCATGGATTATTATTCTCTCCTCACAGCACAGGACTAATTTGGGATTTACAATACGTCTGTGCCATGTGAGGACATTTTGGCTTCAACAAAATATGAATAATGGCCTCAGTGGTCATTTCATCACCAACATATTGATCCTCTGTACTAACCTCCAGCAGGACTCTTTTCCAAAATGACTGCTTTACTTTTCATACCTAATGTATATTTGGCTGCTCTGACACATTTAAAGCAACAAATAACATAGTATTTTACACCTGCAGTACCTTTATGTCAGTATATTAATATTTATTTCCATTATTAATATGGATATCAATTGGTTGCTTTTGTTTTTATTACAAAACAGGAACAGAACAAGTATAAATTGTTCTGTTAATTAATTAAATACTTACACTAATGGGCTGAAGATACTGTGGCCTCTGCAGACATAATGAAGTTTTTGTTTGTTTATTTGTTTTCTATTTGCAATCTTTTCTTGATTTCTTGATTTTGAGGTCACAAGAGGTCAAATTAGGCTTATACCCATCACAGGACACAACGTCCTTCTGCATCACTTCCAAAAATGCAGTTGGGAATGGTAAGCAGTCTTTCTTCTTCTATGGGGTTCAGTGGCAGCTGGCATCCATGATGTCGCATTGCTGCCATCTTCTTGAATCAGAAAAGTACTGCAATACCCTGTGTCACATTGTTTCTCATCCCTTTAATCTCATCCTTTTCTCGTCCTCTGCGAATATCTTTATTTGTAGTATGTACTTATACTGTTGCCTTTGTCATGTGTGTTATCTACCTTTAAAACAAAGGTAGCTCACACACATATTACTATTATTATTATTAATAATTTTACAGCTGGTCCAATTATTGACATTATTATTAATAATCGTATTGTTATTATTGTTGTTATTAATAAAATCATAATAATATAAATATTCTTGTTATTATATAATATAAAACAGGAAACTAGAGTAGGAAATGCTGACTCAGCATTCACAGCTTTTTTTTTTACAAAACACGGTACTTTTAATGTGTTTAACATTTTAAAGTGCTTTTAACGTTTGATAAGAAAACTAGGACGTCATTTGGCTTTACTTCCGCCTGGTTGTGTCACATGAGCTCTGCTGATGGTGACCAATCCTGACCCGCACTACAGTAGAGTCTCCAGAAACAGTTCACACACCACACTTGACTTCACCTCCGACCGTGTCATCCCGCTTCGTGTGTCCGCCTTACGGTGAGATTGTGTGGGGTGCTTTTGTGGCAGCAGCCAACCTGGACTCCGGTTTGAAAAAGCTTTGATACACATTAGACGGAAAAGGACTCGTATAAGGAGAATGTCGGACTTCGACAGCAACCCGTTCGCGGACCCGGACTTCAGCAACCCGTTTCAGGTAACGTAAGCTAGCTGTCGTAGCTACATTAGCGTTAGCTACGAGATTGTTTCACAGTAATAACGACGTAGTTAACCAGGCGACTATGTCAGTGGGTAATATGTACTAAACTGCTGTGATAACGCAGTTTCCGGGCTAAAACGTTAACCACTTGCTGGTAGGCTTGACGTAGACTGACACTTTAGTCCACATTAGTGCACTTTGGCTCACCAGAGAGTGACAACACTGGCAGTGCTGTGTGTGTGCTGTCTCAGATTCTCACTGCAGGTGACAAACATGATATCCTGAGGGGAAACAGCTGATTAAACCTGGATTTTCCAGTCATCCTGGCTGATATTAGCCTAGACCTGGTTCCATGAAAACAGTGGTATATAGTAGTTTGACTCATTTATTGTAACTACCACTCTGAAACCAATGCATTTGTTATACTAATTTCATGGTACTATGTATTTTTGACCTATTTTATTTTCACAAGCCTTTATTAAAAATACCACAGGTGAAAGGTCCCTAAATACAAAAAAAATATATGTGACTCTGTTCACCTAATTACCTAAATCTATTCAAAGACTCCTTTTCTATTTAATAATAAAAAATAATAATGATACAATATTACTTCAGTTTCCACAAACTGCAGATTTTCATTCTCTCTCTCTCTTTGAGCATTGGTGTTTGTGATTGTGACATGAAAATATGATATTGCTAATTTTTATAGATCAGAAAGAGATCAATTTTCTCTGAATGCACATTACCTCGTGTAATTTCTTCAAATGACAGTTTCTTCCATGAATTATTCAAACCTGACCTGACCAAGCAGCACCTCCTAATCCTGAATTTATATATTTTACAAAGGTCAAGCCAACCTGCTTGTTTGTATCTTCACATTTGTTTACTCTAGTACTGGTTATACAGAAGATAAAGATGTAAAGACCTCTTCCTCTATTTCTTCCACGCATCAGTCAATTCCTTCACATACTTTATAAAGGGACCATGCATTTGTTGTGAAGTCTGGACTAATGGATACTTTTGAATGCCCTCTATGTGAAATAACCTTTTAAAAACAGATGGGTCGATGAGGGCACAGCATGGTTTGTTGTGTGTGGTTGTACACCTTTTTTTTCATGCCACCAGGTTTAGTCAGGCCACCAGCTATATTTAGTTTTCACTCCAAAGTGTCTTGTCATGGTGAAAGCATGCATTCGATCATGTGCTCTGCAGCTCATCAGTAAGGAGTGACTGCTTCCCACTGTCAGCCTGCACCCACACTCCCCCAGCTCAACATGTCAGGTCAGGCTTGCTAGACATGGACACTTACAGCATCTACTGACTAAAAAATTATTTAATCATTTGGTTTTAGTCAAGAAAGCAAAAACTAATATACAACTTTTTCATAATATCTTTTTCCAAAACGACATAAATGTGAACAGATTCTTGCTTTTAAGTGTTTTCGTTTTCTTCTATGGGGTTTAACAGCGGCTTGCATGCATGGTGTTGCATTAATGCCGTCTTCTGTAATTAAAAGACCTACACCACCCAATCCATTATATATTTATTAAATAAAAAGAAATAATTGTTATTATTATTATTGCAAATAAATAAAAATGCACTGCTGAATCGTTTGACGATGTAGATTCATTGACATTTATTGAGAAAAGATTCATCAGTAAATAATTACAATAATGATGATAAGTGATGACAATATTTGTGTGTTACAAACCTATTCTCTTCATTTAGTGTTAGATTGTCACTTGTTTGTTGTCCCTGAACGTCTTTTTAACCCTTTTCAATGACACACATGTTTTCAGTTCACTATTGAGATTCTTCTGTAATTTGACTCCTGTGACTGTGACGCAGTGATATTTAGTGTTTGCATGCAGCTTGTTAAATAAACCCGTACTTCTGAGGTCATACTGGTTTCCTTCAACTGAAACCATGTTTGGACACTGTTGGGTAATAGTTAACTTTCAGTTTGTACATCATTTGTGCTGTTATGAAAATAACTACCGTAGCACTTTCAATTTGAGTTGTTTTTTTTTTTTTAGTTTAATGAAGAGTGAGTTCGTTTTTTTTTTTCTCTAGAACTCTACTGGTTTTATGTATAGTTCTTATTGCTCTTTTTTTAAGAGGATAAAGATTGGCCTTGATATATTAGAGGCTTTAATCTAATTATAAAGTTAAATTAAAATCTCAGGGTGATCTGATATGGTACTTAGTGTCAGTATCAGCGCAGTACTAGTCAAAGTCACTAGACCGGATATAGGAAAAAGAAACCTACAGTATGATACCATAAACAATCCTTCTTGTGATATTATACTAAACTAAGCATATACTGTAAAGCTTAAAATAAGCAGCAGAAAATACCTGAAACATATTAATCATAGCTCTTCAGAATCCTTGTTACAGGGTTGGAGCAGTGTTTTTGAGATGGCTGGTTTTGGCTAGGTGGTAAATGAATAAACTCAAATGAGCTATTAACTGTTTAATGCTTAAAAAGAATATCGGACTGATATCAGTATAAGTGGATACTCAAGGGTGTGATGTCGGTATTGGGCACAAAAAAAGCGGTATCCATCCTCCCTTAGTGTGTGGCGGCGTAAGTCTCTGACAGTACAGTTTGAGCGTACAAACATGAATAATTCACCGGCTCCTCATTAACACACTGACATGACTTAAAAAAAACCTGCAATTCTTTCTGTCACTTGTTGTTCTGTCATTTGTTGGCCCACACTTTTCTCTTTTGCCTAAGGAGAGATGGAGCTTTCTTCACCACTCTGAGCTATCTTCAATAGTTCATGAAATCATATGGTGCCATCATGGATGACACGTGTCACGAAGACTGGCTCACTGTATTTTGGCCCATTTTCCTGGATGTGGGCTAATTAAATAAAGAAATGAGGCTTCCATGCAATTGAGCGCTCCATATGGAAGCATAGATGTCCCATTTGATCATGTCTGGAGCTCAGTCAATTTTGAAATGTTGCAGATTATTCTTGTGTTACATTTTGCAGCTTTCAACACAATTTATTATCAGGATCACAGTGGACATAAGTACTTGTGTGTGCTGTTGTGTGAAGAAATCCAGAACCGCAACATCTGTTTTCACACAGGCAGACATGCCACAGATGGACTGTGTGTAGAGATAACAAACTATATTTTAGCTCTTAAGTGGAAACTCCTACACTTGGTGAATATGCATTTGTTTTTTTTGTGGCTGCACATACAGGGCAGCATTAAACTTTAAATGCAACCTGAAATATTTATGACCCCGGTCTGGTGACAAGTTGCAGTGAGTGTATGTGTGGTAGTGAGAAATAGAGAATGTGTGTGTGTGTGCGTGTTAGCAGAAGACGTGCTCCAAGAAATGTAGTCAGAGAATCAGTAGCTGAGCTGCACTGGGACTGGATGAGGGTGGATGTTAAATGCTAAGCTGCAATTTGAATGAAACAAGAGCCTGATTGGCGACAGCTGATGGTAAGCTCATTCATAAAGCGGCATGTACAAAAAATTAAGCTTGAGTGATGACTTCAGGAGCTACATATTTTATATGCAAATTGAAGTACTTTTTAAAGCGTGGCCTTTTAAACACTAGAAACGTTAAACAATGTGTAGTTGTACTCAAACGTTACAATTGCTCATTAGTAAAGTGGAATATAGTTGATCTCAACAATAACTTTAAGTACAACTGTGAAGAAATATTAATCGATACAAATCGTATATTGTTAACAAACTATTACTTGAAGTATCAAAGGTAAAAGTACTCATGCAAAATGGCTCAATTGTGTTTATAATTGTTTTTTATACTATAATAAGATGTAGAGCTGAGCAATAAAATCTCAGTATTAAATGATGCAATTGGCAAAGTACATAGGCTGCAACTTAATTTCATCTGTTTTTGAATTGTTCCACATTCTGTACCAGTTACAAAATTGTCAGAAACAAATTATATTATCTTTTAGTTCTCATCCTTGCATCAGTAGTTATTAATATTTTAATGGAATCTCACGTGGTAATGCTCCATCTTTTTTAAGTTTATAACAGAGAAAATATTCAAATTGTAATACAGTACATGTGAGATAAATCACAATTAGATAATAATTTTACCCAAATTGCTAAGCATCAATACATTTTGATTATTTATCAACACATCAGAAAGGAGTCAGTTTTATGTATGTCACCAAACTGTTTTACTGTAAAATTGCATCATATTACATGACTCTCTTATATTTTTTATGAAAATCTCAACCTGATAATCAATACATACCACTGAAATGTAGCACTAAACGGGTATATTGTTGAAGAAAATGCTACTTAAATAAGTACTTTTATGAAGAATATAGAGGCCTGATTTTTTTATTTGAGGTTGTTTGCTGGCTGAATAAAACTGTCATTCGGAATCTAAATGTGCAAATGCTCGTGTTCAAATATGCTTGCCCTGCAAAACAGGAATGTGGGTGAAAGGACTGGCAAGTGCTTTAGTAGTTTTTCTGCATAGCACAGCAAACAGTGTTCCATTTCATCTCTGTCTTCAGCAGCTAGAATAATTCGCCTCGCAACTGAAACTCCTGGGCATGGCTATTTATAGACGTCTTCCTGTGAAAATTATTGGAATCATCTCGTCTTTGTCAGTATTGAATTATAGGCCTGTTGTTTCACATAAAGATGGCTGTTCTGGCTTTGATCTGGTAGAATAATGGGGGGTTTTCACACTTACATGAGACTTTTTTTTTTCTTTCATACCATAGAGACTTCCACTTTTGTCCTCGGTGAAAACACAACAATAGACCTATCAAGAGTGTGGCATTCTTGTGCCAGATTTTATTCAGCCTTTCTACTTCCTTTTTCTTTTGCCTTTAAAGGATCCATCAGTGACCCAAGTGAGACCAACGGCTCCTCCTGGGCTGGAGGAGTACAATCCTTTCACAGATGCCAAACCAGTGAGTGCTTTTACAGATTATCCTGTGAGCTCATTTCTCAAAAAGTGGTTTGGAACAACACAGGATTCAGAGTATTAATTCACTTGCAAAGTGACCCTTGGTATTTCAGATTTTCACATGATGCAGCAGCAATGGGAATACAATGGTTACTGTTTAATCATGAAATTGAGTTATATGAGAAAAAAGAGTAGGAATGTTCCCAAACAAATTGGAACCAGCTAAAGACTGTTCAAATCATACAGTTTGATGGATTTTATTGGTGAAACGCCATCTTTGGTAGAACTGATCTCCACTATAACCAAGTAACAAGACAGCTGTTTTATTTAAGTGCTCAGCTGCATAAAAAAACCCACTAGATTAGCATGGATAGTCACTCAGCCCAGACCTTTGGTAAAAGTAGTACACACAACTGTACTATGACTGCAACTAATATGGTTTTCAATTCATAGATTAGTTGTTGGGTCCATAATGGGCAAAAAATGTTGGAAAATGTCAGACAGTGTTTACCAAATCTCAAAATGATGTTGTCTTTAAATGAGGATCAAATAAAGCCGAACATATTTACTTTTAAGTAAATGGAATTTAGACATTCATCTTCACTCTAGGGGTGGGCGATATTGGCAAAAAATAATATCTCGATATTTTTTATTTTGACTATCGATATTTAGTGAATTTAAATTGTCTGAGTTAAAATTCACTAATTATTGCTTACAGATTATATTAATGGACACAATATTAAAGGAAACAACTCTTATTATTTTTAAACTTAATTCAAGTAAATATTCAGAAACCAAAAAACACAGCATATGCACGTTCTGCATAACATCTTATTATATTAAACAAATGAAGTGAAGAAATCCAAGTGAGGAAATCCAGGACTGTACAAAAATCACACAAAAACAAAAATGGATAATTTGTCCATTGAGTGGCTGGGAAAGTACTAAATAAATTTACTTGTGGTCATCTAACGCTGATGCTCAGTGCTCCCTGCTGCAGCGAGGAGGACTTCTACTGCACACATTCAGCAAAGTTTATGTGCTTGTTCCATCAGCTTTTGCAAGGTCGTTTAAATATGCAATATTGTACTGATTATTAAAAAAGTTGTTGATTAATTGGAGCAAGTGATTGCAGCCCTGTTCACTTGCTCCTGTTAAAGGCCCTTAAAAACTGTCAAAATTAAATGTGACTGTGAGTATAGTGCCTATATCTTTTTCATTTACTTGTTTCTATTTTGTTTTCTTTTAATCAACCCTGATTTTTACTTTTCAAACAGTCAGTGTTTTCAGGAGCTGCTTACCATTTTTCCTCATTTTGAGGCATCTTGGACATTTCAGCCAGATTGTTGGCGATGTGTGACTTTCTGCAGTATCACAGCATTGAGCATTGTGAGTGTAAAATGTGTTTGTGCATGTGTCCCCCATAGAAGCCTGCAGGGATGGCACCCAAGACAGCTGCACCCACCATCAACACACAACCAGCCATCATGAATCCCACAGAGGAGCCTCCTGCCTACTCACAGCCTCAGTCACAGGTATGACTGACCACAGCTGGAGCTCACAGCTGCTTCATGGTCCATTGAGAATTCACAGGGTTGACAGACACATCTATATATGTACATGCTGATATTAAAAGTGCTATTAGCAAGCAGACTGTGACATCTTCAATGGTTCTTTCTTACATCACCCACAGAGGTTTAGTACTGGAGGCAGCTACTTTCATACCCTGTTTGTAGACAGAAAAGCAGCTCAGCAGGAAGCCGTCTGGATCTGTATCTATGACTGGGCTTTTCTAACTGCACACTGACAGAGGAAATAACTTGTGATGCTTCATCTCATTTGTAAGCAGACTCTTGGGAGCATGTTGCTGTGATGTCTCTCCTCCTACTGGTGCTGCCCCTCCAGAGAATTTGATTTATTCCAAAACAAAAAAACAGAGCATTTGTACTGAGCTTAACAAAAAACTAACAGCAGTCTTCTGTACTTCTTCAGTGTGTCATCATATTTTCTTTGTGTGTGTTTATAGGAGCAGCCGCGAGCAGCTGCTGAGCTCTTAAAGCGACAGGAGGAGCTAGAAAGGAAGGCTGCAGAGCTGGATCGCAGAGAGAGAGAAATGCAGTCACTCAGTGCGTCAGGAGGTCAGCATCAATCAATGGTGTATGAGTACAGCTGCAGATCAGGACTGACACAACAGAAACTTATGCTGCTCCTAAGTCCATGCTGAAAAGAAAAGAAAAAAAATGTTGGATTTGTGTTGGTTTCCTCTATTACACTTTTAATGACACAAAAGGAATAGATGGAAAGTTAGATTGCTGAGAGAACAGTTTCAGACTATTGTCCACTGGAAACTGGGGGCTTATTATCTGAGCATCAAAGCTAAGCAAAGAAATGGGAGGAAATAGTCACCATCTGAAACTGCTATTTCTTAGCAGGTTAGCTGTTACCCACCTGTCTCCAGGTTCCATGCTAAAGCAAATCTCATCCATTTCTCAGGAGAAATTTTAAACATGCACATCATTTGATCTAGATAAGGGGAAAGGGATTTCATTTATTTTTGATCTGCTTTCTCTGTTTGTTTCCTACAGTGCAAAAACAGCCTGACTAGAAAATAAGTTCAATATTCTTAAAACGATGTAAACATTTTAAGAAAAAAGCACAGTCTGAGGGTAATGTTACTTAAAATGAAGAAAAACAGAGCAAAAACTACACAAAACTCGGCAAAGAAATTCTGTCACGTAAGAAATGTTAAATTAGTGTTCCTTTACTAATTAAAGCTTAAAGTAAGCTAAAATATCAGACTAAGACCAAGTTAGATATATTTCTTAAAATTAGATTTTTTTTTTCAAGTGCAAAACTTGCTTGCCAAGCTAATTTTTCTTTTTAGGCAAAATAAGAACAATTTCTTGTAAATAATTTTTTCAGTCTATAGGATTTCTTTTCCTGTTGTATTAATTTACTTTGGCATCCATGTTAACAAATGTGATTGTTAACACTGCACTTGTGAGATGGGTGTCTGATCTATTGTTGAGCTGTTGATTTTTCATGCGTGACTTGTGTGTTTCCCAGCAGCAATATTACATAAAACTGCCCCCCTTTACAGTAATTTTATTGTTTCAGTGGAATCTTAATACATAAAAAACAAATTATTTTGTTGAAACTATTCTTAGTAGATGTATGTGGAGGAAATGAAAGCTACGATGACAGAAAAACTATATTAAACAGGCGACAGTCTCTCTCTCTGTCCATCTTATTAAAGAAAAACCCTATCATAAACATACTGGTAGTGGCAGAAATGCAGCCAGTGTGAACACCCTCACATCAGCTTGACGTGCGCACATGGAACTCATGCAGTGTGAACCAGGCCTTAGAGAGGCTATAGCTCACCATTCCTAACACCTTCTTTAAGTATGATTTGTGTGGGTATTTTCAAAACTGCGGGATGAGTTATGCGGCAAAATTATGGCAGAAGAAGAAGAAACCCAATGAACATAATGAATGACTGCTTTGATCTTTGATCTCAGCAGGCATTAATAAACAGGTTTCCCGAAAGGGCAAACTCATCCTTTTATATGCTCATAGATCATATGCACAGAAGGCAGCTTGATTTTTCTACTTTGAACCATATAGTTAAGCCACAGTGAATAAATAGCATCTCCTCAGTCAACATCTGCGTATCATGTTAACTAATAACTGATTTAACTTGCACACAGGAATTCAGGCATGAAATCAGTGACTGCATTTATCATAAGGTACATGGCTACTGCAAAATCACGCTTACATGCAGCTAGTCCATACACAGAAAAGGTACTATTTTTAAACACTGGGTTCAGAAAGGTTGGTAAACACAAAATACAACATGAACTCATATTTCCTTTATATCTCAACAGCCAGTCACTAACTTTTGTTCTCTTGTTTCAGGCAGGAAAAACAACTGGCCTCCACTTCCTGAAATGTTACCTGTGGGCCCTTGTTTCTACCATGACATTACTGTGGATATTCCTGTCGAGTTTCAGAAAACTGTCAAAATCATGTACTACCTCTGGATGTGTGAGTCTTGGTTTGCATTCCTATGTGTTAGTAGCTGTCTCAATTCATAGTCTGCTTTCTTCAGAGTAGACAGCCTCCACAGCCCCACATAGACTATGAAGGCTCAACCAAAGCATGATACAAGTTCATAATTGCTTTAAAAATCATTCATTTTTTTGTAGCCTTAAAGATAGTCTTTTAAATGTACTTAAGACAAGGGTCTTGCTTTACGGAGGCCGCCATCTTGCACCACCATTTATCTACAGCAACCTGAAAAAAACACACCAGACAGAGCTTATGTTTTATGGTTTAAAGTAGGGCTGCAACAAACAATTATTTTCATAATTGATAATGTGTCAGTTATTCTCTTGATTGAACTAATCCTTTGGTCCATAAGATTTCAGAAAAATGCTGAAAAATGTTGATCAGTGAACGTGGAAATTATGTTCTCAAATTTCTTGTTTTGTCCACAAACAAAATGATTCAGTTTTAATTATTTATTTGTTATGTGGAGCAAAGAGGTCAGAAATCATTCACTTTTAAGACATTTTTTATAAGCTCAAACTGATTTTCAAAATGGTAACTGATTAATAATTGCAGAATAATTGTTTAATTGTTTCAGCCCTACTTTAAAGTCAAAGCTTACAACGTAAACAAATAGGACTACATCCTGTCTGGTATGTGGAGGCATTTTAATTCTGTGACATGTTTGGGAAATAGAGGGGTGAGCAAAAGAATTGTCTATGTGTTACTATCTTCAGTCTCAATATCCAGTGTCACTAATTGTTATTCACTGGACTTGTAAGCCCTGTTATTCAATTCCTATGAATTCTGGTAGTTATATTTAAAAGTGTGTTCTTCACATGGTTTTCCACTGTTGGCCACCATTAGCTCCTTTCAAAGTATTTGTCACTGGCATGCATGGAATTCTAGGATAGGTTTGGGCTGTGAAGGAAGCACCTGTTGGATTCTTTGTTGTTCAGCGATGGAACACATTTTTAGCTGCATTTTGATGAGTCTGCGAAATGGGACAGCTGAGTTGCTGCTACTCTCTGAAGATGGCTAGTCTCTGAATCAAAATTCACTGCTGTCAGTGGGTTGGCCCATGACATTGGGTAGTGACAAAAATATGCCATGACACTGTATGTACAGATGTTACTTACTTTGCTAATCACTTTTTTTTTTTGCTGTCATCAGTGAATTGTTTTGATATGTTTTGGTGGAATTTGGTTCAGTCCATGAAAATCTGCTGAGCTTACATCAGCGTCAGATATATAACAAGCATGACGTCAACATTTAGCTCCAAGCTACCCTCTCTACAGCCTCACAGACTTTTTTTCTTTAGACTCTGTTTTCATATGTTGAACATGTTGCTAGGTGGAGTAACCCACAGATAAAGTATGATTTTTTTCCTGGTGATTTCATTACAAAAGATTTTCAAGGGACACTCATGAATAGGAGCAAACTAACTTCCTTTGCTCCTCGTCTGTTGTCGACATTTAAAATTACAATTTGCATCTGAGATTCAGGGAGTGATTGCTTTACTGTGGAATCCAGCAGCCACATGACAAGGACATGTGATGCAGTCATGTGGTTCGATAAAGTGACTGGGTCAGATGATTGCTTAAAGACTGGTTTAGAAACAGACCTCAGTAAGCAGTAGATGCCTAAAAGTTTGCATGTTTTTACTTAATTCAAAGATTAATGTCTGATTAAAAACAAGGAATTTCAAACTTTCAAACTGAGACTTTTCCAAAAAGAAAGCAGACGCTGCTCCCTACCACCCCCACTCAGCTGTGGTATGTCAGTCAGCAGCATTATGTCGTATTTCACACCATGGTAGAAAATCCACTTAGTTTTACAGAGTCTGCCTTTGTACAGGTGCAGTGTCTGTAACCACACAGTGACTGTTAGGCTCCCTAGAACAAATGGAGACAATTATTAAGTGTCACATGTGTGAGTTGTGCTGTCAGACAATTTTCTCCCTGTACAACCTCCTGCCACAGCCTTCTTTCCGAGCTCTGATATATACTATATACAGTGGTAACATACCTAGAAAACCATCACTCTCCCACTTTCATTAAAACCCACATCCATCCATTTCTTTTTACTTATTCCTCAGTTCATACCGGGACACTGCTTATTAACATGGTCGGCTGCCTAGCCTGGTTCTGTGTGGACACATCACGTGGTGTGGACTTTGGCTTGTCCATTCTCTGGTTCCTGCTCTTCACACCCTGCTCTTTTGTCTGTTGGTACAGACCGCTTTACACAGCCTTCAGGTGAACAACACAAATGCATTTGCTGAAAAGAACTTTTCTCCAAGTACTCCCAGGCTGCAGCCATACTTACACCTTGTAGTTGTTTAGTTGTTTAGTTAAACAAAAACAACCTAAAAGTACAGATGCCATGAACATTCACATACACTGAGTATGCGCATGGTGGTGTAAACAGGAAGCAAATTGTGCACAAAATACTACGAATGTGAAACAGCAATGATGAAGTGTAAATGTAGGTGACAAGGCGGAATTGTTATAGTAAGTAAACTTTCATTCATCACACCTAGACAAGTATGACTTACTGCCAATCAGGAAGCAAATGCAGCTATTATTTTGGAGTTTCCATTTTCAAAATTAGAAACTTTTCATGGGGACTTTATAGAAATTAACAGGAATAAACTGAAAATTTCAAAATTTATGATTGAGAACTTAAATATAGTTGGTAAATAATATATTGTAGCATAATCCTAGTTAAAACAATCAAATTTGATGCAAATACAGTTAAATTCAATGCTATTCCTCAATCACAGGCACATAGCACACTACTTACTGCAGGGCTATTAAGGCCACACCCCCTACATGCACAGATGATTTCTAGAAACCTGAACTGATCAAGCTTCACTATTAATATTAAAACTTACTTGACTTTATGTAGTAAGTTCTTCTTACAAATGAATCTGCTTATGTTTTTAATTGATCATCTTGCATGCATGCATGCATGCCTGGTTATAACAAAGTTTCTTTAAATTATCCAAAATTGTCAGTTAATTGCCATAACTCCCATGGAAAGTTTCCAATTTGGAATATTTCCAAAATTGACAAACTAAAGGTCCCACGGAAGAAATTGTCTGCTCCTTGGCAACCCTAGTCAAGACTTAAATGTTAGAAAATATAGGCCAACAGAGTTTACAAACCTAAAGGATTAGGGTCTCAAAAAGTCTCAGTCACACAGATACACAGATGTGCTTTAAATCTTTAATGTATTAGTGTATTAGAGCAGTAAATGTGAACACACGTGCTTACCTTGGATGTACAAGTAATCATTCTGCAGTGTTCTTCCTCACATCTCTTTGGTTTCATCTTTTTGCAGGAGTGACAGCTCATTCCGATTTTTCGTTTTCTTCTTCGTGTATATTTGTCAGTTTGGCATCTATGTGCTCCAGTGTATCGGCATCACTGGCTGGGGCACCAGGTGAGACAACAGTGCAAGGAGACACAAAGAAAACAAATGTTATGACTGTTTTTGTTCCAGATGCAGTAGAGGCTCAAATGATTCATTGCAATGCAGTTTTTAGGAAACTTAATTTAAACAGGAGGAAAAAGACACAGTTATGAGGGACTATTTTCACTGGTGGATTAATCCACATCTGGTGCTTTGCCAAGTGAGCAGTAGGACAGTCAGTATAAAACTACAGTATATGTTCTTGTTGCTAATAGAGTATGCCAGGCAGTGAAACGGTGCTTTTGGGAAATATGGAGGTCATTGGCTCACATGAACACAGTGGATATCAGTTGTGTCAATGACTGATGCTATTTTTTTTGCACAAGATTCATTGATGACTTTCTTGTTCCTAGTGGCTGGATCTCAGCTCTGACTTGCCTGAACAGCAGCATCCCAGTGGGCATTATAATGATCCTCATTGCTGCTCTCTTTACCGCGCTGGCCGTCATGTCACTCATCATGTTCAAAAAGGTACAGTAAACACACAACGAGCCCAGAAGTTTACAAACCCCTTTTCTGTAATAGTTGAAACACTTTCCAATAAAAAGGCAAAAAAGTAACATTTGTAATTATCTGGGTGACTTGAACCTTGATTAAAAAATAAAAGTACAAGCAAAAGATTACAAAGTATTTATGTCAGTCTTAACAATATTATACTTTCATGGTTATATTCAGGGAGTCGGGAGAAATCTTAGTGTGTAAAGGTCAAGGACGGAAAATCCTTCAGGTTGTATTGTATGGCAGCTTGGGAGAGCTTTGGAAAATCTTTTTCATTTTATACAGTCGTTTTATACTGCATCAAGAAATGCAACATATGTAATTCTCTTATGCAAAGACAGTGTCATTTATTAAGAAACTCAGTTTTCTTGGCCCGAACAAATCTGAAATTTACTGAAAGAGAGTGAAAAAGTGTTCTGTGGTCTGACAAGACCGTGATATTCAGTTTATATTTGGGGAAAAATGGACATAAGAAAAAAGCCATTCAGACAGTAACCATGGAAAGCTGCAGTTGTTTCATTCCCCAAACGATTAACAAAAGTGTAACAAAGAGAAAAGTTATACTTTCTATAATAATCCAGGCTGATATCTAATTGTTAATTCAGTTCCAACCTTTCTGGAAATGGGGGTTGTAAATTAAGTATAGTCTCCTACCACCTCTCCATCTCATTTCTCCTCCTCTGTTGTCCCCACCAGGTCCATGCGATGTACCGAACCACCGGCGCCAGCTTCGAGAAGGCCCAGCAGGAGTTTGCCACAGGCGTCATGTCGAACAAGACGGTCCAGATGGCTGCCGCTAATGCTGCCTCCAGGGCCGCACAAGGAAGCTTCAAAGAGCAGATCTGATTGGCCCAGAAAGCTTGCTCATCTCTCTCTCTCTCCATCTCTCCATCTCTCCATCCTGTCATCAACCCTCCCTCCCTCCCTCCCCCTACTCAGCTCAAAAACACAGCATCAATCTCCATTCAACCAAGCAGCCTGTAAGAACACACGCAGTGTCCCGCAGCCTTCTGACAATTTCAAAGCGGTTTCTCTGAGGGAGCTGTAGTCACCTGTGGTCTGAGAGAGAATCATTTAAACCACATCATCATCATCATCATCATCATCATCACAGCTCTCTCCTGCTCTCCGTGTCCACCTGTACATGCTCATCCCTGATTATGGGAGCCCCACGTCGACACAGCTGCACTTCTACCACTCAACCAGCGTGCTCTGTTTTGTTTTATCTGAATGAGTGTGTGTGTGCGTGCGTGCGTGCGTGTGACCAACGAAATTGTGTTTGTGTGTCTATTTAAATGTCTGCTCTGCCTCGAGGCCTCTATGCCCTGTGTTGAATGACTGTAATGTAGCTGAACCAAGTGAAGTCAAAGTCAAACGGGCATTTTCCAACATGAGCTGCAACAGAGATTCTCTGTGTTTGAGTTGCTCTTTAATTTATCAACATAATCACGACTATCTATTTTTGAAAAGAATTTATCGTGGGACAAAAAGAAATCCTGCACATGCTGATATAGTTTGCTGAGAACATACCTGGACACTGCTGCCCCCTGGTGGAGGAATATTGTATTGTTAAAGATGAATGCTGTGCATTCCAGTTCACTGCTTTGCCTTTGTTTTGTTTTTTTGGTTTTTTTTCTTTACTCCTCAGAAATTGGTTTCAGGGAAGTGTATAGTCTTTATCTTTAAAGTAATGTGTCAAACCAGCTTAAATCAGTCAAATATCAAACACTGACAGTTTTTCCTCATCAAATAATCTACTAGTTATTATCTGATCATATTTATTACAATGTCAGAATTTGGTGGAAAGTGCACTTACTTTGTTCAACCTGCAGTCCAAAAGGTGGGAATGTTTTGGTTTAAAATGATGCAAGACTTAGGAAAAAAAAGAGTCCATTGGAAACACTTTCTCTGGACAATCTATTGCTGAAGAAAATAAATCCATGTTGAAGGCTGAGGTTAGGTGACTTCTCAGTCAGTTTAGTTTTAATCTTGAACTTGCAGGGCCTGACTCTGGCAGTTTGAGTCTCTGACTCTCTTCTAACTTTACAAAAAAACGTCCGTTAACACTGAAACCACTGTCAAATGAGTTTCACACAATGCTGATTAAGTCTATTCACTCCACAATATAATACAAGTTTAACTTTTGTATTGCCCATTGACATTGTCATGGTGCACTCAGGCAGTGATTTGTTTTATGTCAAGACAGGTAGAGGCAACATCCAGTGCTAGTAAAGCGAGACTAAAAAAACAGGACTAAGCGTTCACAAAAAGTTTCAGAAGTGCCTGCTACAGCTCAAAAAGCCCCATCCTTCAGCAGGTTGATGGCTTGTCCCCACCCATCCCAGCTCTGCAGCTGTACACACACAAACGCTCCCTCTCTCAGTCAGGTCTGATTGTTTTTTTAGATGAGGGACACAGTACACAGATAATGTTACATTGTTTCTGTTCAAGAACAGAGGCAGAAGGACAACATCATCAACAACAAGAAAAAAGTTACACACTGCAGCTTTAAGCTACACGCTTCTGCTCACCAAACTGACATAGTGCAATGACAGTGGATCAAGTGAAGAGTGGAAATGAAACATTCTCCATTCTTAGCATTAAAAGTCAGTGAGCCATCCACAATATTTAAAGATTTTATTTTACAGTTTAGTGTTGCTTCAGATTTCAATTAAGTTTCAGATTTGAAGCTTAGTCTCATCCTCAGAGTTCATCCTTTGGGTGAGATACAGGAAAAACCAGCCTTTCCCAGACAAGGCCAACGTACACAACCATTCACATCTACTGTAATGTTAGTTTAGACCCTCCAGTCTCAACAAGGTACAATTCAGTGTGTTTCTGGAACTATTTTTGTTGAGCCTGTTCAATTCCAAATGATCAGAGCTACTGACTCAAAACATTTCCTTCATCTACCTTCAAGCAGTGTTTGATACTTCAAAAGATTAATTGTGGTTTGTTTGTTTTTTCTCTTTAAGTATCTCATGATTGAAATCATTTGCCTTCGCTGATCAACATTGTGAATTCACATCAGATTGCACTTTAAATCTAATCATCAGATTACGCGTGCAGTCAGGGTTTCCCTCCTCTCCTGTTCATGACTCGTGTCACACGCACCAGCTGAGTTTTTCCTCATGGAGCCTCCTCCTGGAGTCGTTGCCCTCCAGAGCAAACCAGTGACTGACACTACTAACAACTACTGTGTTGTATATACAGCTGCATGTCTGTGTGGATCTGGAAAGGTTTGAAGTATAGTTCCTCTCTAACATTTCTTGTATTGTGGAGGTTCACCTCAATTCTCAGGAGGTGCTCTTCTCTTGCATGACAAGGTGAAAAAATAAATAAATAGAAATGTGCTGCACACTAACATATATTTTAATTTGAATAAATCATGACAAGCCTGGCCAGTAATGTTTTTTTATTGCTTGTTAATAAATTGGCAATTGCACTGCTGCCAGTATCTGTTCATTTGAACCAAAATCCAATCAGATCCACAATCTAATTTGAAGATAGGGTCACTTCTTTTTTTTTTTTTTTTTTGTTTCCATTGTTTGAATGCATTTTACTTGCCGAACCATTGTCTTCAAATGTGTCTTTGTTTTTTTGAGCTTGGGTGCAGGAGCAAAGATTATACCCCGTCTGTCATGTCTCATGTTAAAGCCAGTGAAGCCTTTGTGTGTATGTGATGTGTAGGAGTGTGAATATCAAGGGAATATGGAGCCTGTCAAGTCTTAATCTGTGTGCAGGGCAGTCTGGGACCATTATTAACAAAGTTTTCTTCCCTTTTAATCTATGAGACTTCCCGAAACATGGCTTGATTTGCTTACATTGGCTTAATTGACAGCAGTGCATTTTCTGTACTGTATGTACTATGTTTAGATTTATTCCTGCTGTTATTTTTAAAGAGGCAACAGAATAAACATGATCAGACTGTGAAGCACTGTGAACTGTGACATACTGGAGAGGTGCTGTGGCTCCAAGCTGTGCTTCACCGTCATCAACGAGAATGATATTAAAGTTAGACAATGAAATTTAAACGAAATTCTCCAGAAATATAATGTTTGTTTATTTTGTATAATTTACAGCAGTTTGTGTTGAAGTTTGGTGTCATTTTAAGATGCACTGTTGTTTTTCAGCTTCAGTCGCATGTTGGGTAGTTTGAGTTTTGTATATTTATTGTAGCACTGAATAAAGTTCTTCTCTGCATGTTTTTGTAAGTATTTCTTGTAAGTCCTTCAACTCGAAGGTTGTGGGTTTGATTCCCAGCTCCTCTAGTCTACATGCTGATGTTAGTCCCCATGTTGCTCCTAATAGCTGTGCCTAAAGGTGTGTGATAGAAAATGCACCACATTTTCTTTATGCTTTATGAAAGTGCTATATAAATACAGACCATTTACTTTGAGGTCCTCAAGTTCTTTTTAAAAACGGAAAATCAGTGTGGATGTAAAGTGCACTAGCAGCTGAGAACCAAAAGGGGTCACTAGTTGCCAAATAACATAAGGTTCACTAATGTGCTGCTGATGTAAAATACAGATTTTTTTGGTTCTCCCATGTAAAGTGATTGAGGTATGAGGTGTAAAAAAGATGATGCAGCTCATTTATTAAGCACTGCTTTTACTAAATATTTTACATTTTACCTTTGTATTAGAAAATTCCATTGAACTGAATTGAATGCTACACATGGTGACAACAAAAAAAAACTCTTTTAGGTTTAGTCTGTTTTAGTGTGGCACCAACAATTACACACTTTGATTGGACCATTGTCTATGTAGGGTTTATATGCACTGCCAACACATTAGACAGCATGGTAGGAAAAAAGGTGCAGGTGTAAATAATCAAATCAAAGCTGTCATGCATGAATTGTGTTGATTTTTTGTTGTTGTTGTTATTCGTTTACTGCATTCTTTATGATGGGCTCGGTCAAGCAATATCCATTAGCAATGTAAAAACAACAAATCTTTACTTTAGTACTGTATTGTATTTTTATTTTTGATGTGTTTATGCTTCTTTTCAATTCTTAATTCAGAGAGCATTAACTTAAACTTCCTACTTACTTCACTGCCATCTTCACCGTGAGGTAATTTATTCTCATAATGTGTTTACAATGAAGATACAAAGAGTAAATCATCCTGATTATAACACATAAAGATACTGATTGGCTCCTGACATTCTCTTATGTCCACCACCCTAGTGTATACTTCGACTACCAGTAAAAGCAGTCCAGGTTGGGCCTGCACCTCCACGTTCCTGGTGGAAAAGTGAGAGGCAAAACTATAAGCCTCAGGCAGAGAAACGGACCTGAACTGCAGATAGCAGGTCATGTGCCTAATCTGGAAGTCATCAGGCTCTGTGTTTAGTTTGAGCGCAGTGGTGGAGGAAAGCAGCCACAGGGTTGTGCCAGAGACTGCGCAGTTTAATCCACATGTTGGGAGGAACATCTGGAGAAGCAGTTATATAGCACACGCACACACACGCACACACACGCACACACACGCACACACATAGACTGCACTAAGATTTGGTGGATGAAAGGTCAAGCAGTGTCTAAATGTATGGTTGTTAATTAGAATAAACGTGCAAAGACAAAATAAAAACAAAAAGGTTGCTGCATTCAAAATCCTTCAAGTATTATCGGCAAAGGGTTGTTCAAACTTTATAAGTCCTCAATCCCCACAAAAGCTGCCTTAAAAGCTGCTGGCGCTAGTTTTATATGTACAGTTAATTCATTAAATCCGGTTGTTCCCAATGTAAACAGGTCAGGACTCCACATAAATCTGTGGGATAATGAGATGAGTGATGGGAAAAGGGATGCGATTTGAAGAATTTATGAGCACCGGTTGTCTTACATCTGTGGATGTGGCAGTAACATGTGTTTTCAACATCCTTTGACTAAAAAGTCTCAGGTGCACTTCACGCTCGTGATCAATATTTTACAAAAAAATGTTTTTTTCAGAAGGGGCATAAAGGTGAGGAAGCACTACTTTCAATTATATGTTGTATTTCGAAACAAAAGTAAGCACAGCTGGGAGACTGGACACCAAATAACTAGACAAGAGACAAAACGATCAGAATAAGACACAAATCAACCACAAAGACAACAAAGACAAAATTGCAAAAAAGCGCAGACAAAATTCTGAGAATTAGACACACAAAACCACCAAGACGACACACAGAGTCCCCAAAAAGAGATTAAAAACAACCACAGAGACACAAAATGGTCAGAATGAGACACAAAATGACTGCAAAAAGACAAAACAATCAGAAAAACACTAGAATAATTAGAATAGCACACCAAACCAAAAAGAGATACAAAACAAACGGATCAAGACAGCACACAAAACCAACAGAAAGAAATACAAAACCACAAAGACACACAAAGCAACGGCAAACAGACACAAAATGATTTCAAATAAACAAATAAATGACCAAACTGCACCAAGACGCTAAACAACTACAGAGACGCAAAACAGACAGAATAGCACCCAAACGACAAAGAGGCAAATACACTAACACATACTACATACACAAAGAGACACAAAATAAGCACAAAGAGATAAAAAAGACAAAGTGGGTGGGGGACTTTTTCCACATCTTTGCCCAGGGTCCTACTGTCTCATCATGATCCATCCATATTTACAACTGAAATGTAGTGGAAATACACAAAAAATAAGCTCAAAACACACCTCCTTAGTGATGTACTCCACACAAGGCAAGTCCATTTTTCCTTCAGTGGAAAAACTGATCACCCGCTGGATGGAAACAACCCCCCCCCCAACACCACCACCTCCACCACCACCTGAGGCCAAACCGAGGCACACCGAACCTTTCACAGTTTCAAAAAAATGACAAACAATCCTGGTGTTTTTTTTTTTTCTTCCCCGATTTCTCTTTATTTGGCAGAAAACAAATGAGAACATGATCGGACGCTACCTATGACTCCACACAGACTCCCTGAAACCAGACGTTAACTCGTGACAGCATTACTTCATCTATGTGTCCATGTCTTTGTGCAGTGACTGCAGGAGTTCTGCTGGACGACGACCCGACGACCCCTTCACAGGTCATCTCTCTCTCTCAGCTTAGGCGAGAATCACGGCCACTGTCCTTTTTCAAAAAAAAACCAAAAAAAAAAAAAGCAGAGGACAAACGAAACACGTGGACGATCATCATCTTGTGCAGTCTGTGTTTCGCCGATACATTTCAAGGGTCTGCAAAGACACAAATCATCCCTTTGACAGTACATTCTGTAAGCTTTAGAGGACGCCCACACTGAGCTGAAGGCCATTTCATTCTGCGAGTAGTTTATTCTGACTGTGTAGTGGTTCCCTTGTTGAGCTAATACTCAGACGTGGCAAACAAATTGAGGTCTGGCGACAGTAACCCCAGTGTGTACGGTTCCTTTTTTTTTTTTTCTTTTCCTTCTTTGCTAAGGCAAGAGTGACTTCATCAGCTCAGCTTGGATCAAGCCAACCATTATTCTGTGATCATAACTATCTACATTATATATATATATATATGTGTGTGTATATGTATACACACACATATATATATATAAAATCACACTTATTTACAGAGCATGTGGTGACAGACAAAGCCTGTGACCACACGGCTACACATGAAGACAATAATATACACAGCACCTCTAGTGGCAGAAAGACAAAACACACACACACACACAAAAAAAAAAAAAAAACTAAAACAAAATAAAACTTGGCACTTGTAGATTTCTCCCATGTAAAAACACAAAACAGAGACACAATGAGAGTCGGTTTTAGTGGTAAACAAATTCAGGGGCCTCCATTTCACAAAACGGGCCTCATGAGAGACGACATAGGAGGCAGCAGTGATGGTTATTGGCCTCTTTCCATCATCTCCTTCTTCTTCTTGCTCTTTTTTCCTCCACAGGACCGAAGTATCTGAGACCTCAGAGAAGGCAGATCAGGCTCTTCCCCTCCTCGATCTCCTCCTGGACTTTGTCGCTGGAGGTGGCAATCTCAGCCTGAGCAGAGAAGACAGCGCAGACAAACGTGAGCACGGTGCCGCCCATGGCCGTGTAGAAGGCCCAGCCCATGGAGCAGAGCCCGGCTCGGTATGGAGCCGCGTCGGGGCCGCAGTACAGCTGCACCTTGTCTGAACCCCAGCCAGCAGGATACAACATCAGACCCAGGATCAGAAACAGACCTATGAGAAGGGGAAACAGGAAGGAGGATTTGAAGTAACGGTAGCGGATTCAAACAGAGTTGACACACAGCAGCCCCTAGAGGCCAATAAACAAACAAGTGCACCTGGACGTTCAATCTTGAGCAGTTTCATACCAATTTGTTTGGGCTAAATATCCATGTGGAAGACTTTTCAAATGATTTTAACAATACCACTTCAAATTTTAAAAGAACCATGTAGAATTTTTGACCACGGTTAGGGTCTTGTGCTTTTCAAGAACACACACGGATGCAGTTGAACACGAATGAGCACAAAACAAATGTAATAAGTGTTATATGCCAAAGTGATATTTTAAAAACGTTTCCTAAATAAATAACATGTTTTTACCCCTGAGCATTCTCCACACACATCATCATTATGTCATTAGTATAACATCTTTTAAGCCCTGACCAGAACACATAGATGTTCAATAAGGACCAGGTACCCCTCGTTGGAATGGGAAAAATCTCTGCCAAAAAGAAAAACAATATCTATTTTCATGTTACCAAAACTTTTAAAATGCGGACAAACTTGACCTGACAGTGTTATAGTGTACAAAGCACAAGCTCTGAAGCAGCCCTCCTCTGGAAACTTTCAATATTTAATAACACTTTTCATTTCACTGTAATCTTGCCAGTACTTTTGAGGCAGATCAAAGAAAATGCAAAAGACAGACCAACTGATGTCACCATTATCACACAAAAAACAAACCCCAATCACTCAAACGTGTTCAGGCTGGGTCTGTAAATGATGACTGCTGCAAATGATTTGTGTGACTGCCACGAAGAAAAAAAGAAAATAAAAAAACATTTCCTGTCATGGTGCCATCCTGGCATTCAAAGCATCCCATCAGGCTGAAAAATAGTTAGACCATGCAGAAACAATTTCCTGACGACTGTCTGAAATATGAGAAAATATCATCACAGCAAAAGCTTCAGTTCAGCAACAGCGAGCACAAAGGTCGGCATGCGTTGCCCTGATGTCGGTGCACGGCAGAGAGAAGAGAACAACAGGAAAAGGTGAGCAGAGAAAGGCTGCCGCTTTTCCCGAGGCCATGGCCGCCCCTCCAGCGTCCTGTGTCTTGGTGAAAGGACAGGGGTCACTTCCTGTTGAAATGGTGACCCACTTCTACTCCCGCCATGCTGACTTGAATTCAGCATGATTTTTTTGCAGTTTCTGGCACACACTCACAACTAGCCCCTTCCTTCAAAGCATCTTCATTTGCTCACTGAAATATCGATGTTAGCCTTGGCATAGTTATCATTATTGCACGAAGAAGGACAACGTTGCATCACCAAATTGATATGCTGAAGTCTCATGTTGCCCGGTGACAATTTGTTTTAAGTCACAACAGCCAACATTGCACAGGTAAAGCGAGATGGCTGCAAACAGGTCTGTGTGTGACGGAAAACACAAAGCTTCCATGAAAAGTATCAGTGGGGAATTCTGCTGCGTCTGCGCTGCAGCTGTATACATGTGAACAGGTATGATAGTATTGCTTATCATAGCCTGTTTTCAGATATAGGACACAGCATTCAAATTATGTTCAATCTTTTATATCCACAAAGAACAAACAGAGGCAGAATAATAACATCGACAACAAAAATCCCACACTGCAGGTTTGACTACCAGGATGTGAAGGATTTTAACAAATAAGATTATAAAAAAAAAGTGACAAATTAGGCACTATAGCTTTAGATGTGTATTATCCAACTCTCCTTTCTAATTTTTAATTAGTGTAGGCACCTTTTTTCCAGCTGTAAACTGGTGTATGAGAGCATCTAGTAATGTTATTTCCAGGGGCAAATTTTCAGAGTTTAGTGTAAAGTATAGAAATTATATTTGTTAAAAGAGAAAAACATCTACTGCCAATCTCTGGTCAAACACCAGTTACTGCATTCAGATTTTGCCACTGGCTGTATTAGTCCATGCTTGCATCACTGGTTCACTCTTTTGTCACTCTCATGTCTCAGCCCGCTTCTTTGGCATTTTTTCAAAATCAGGTACCGGAATTAGGCAGAAGAGGGCAGATAATACTTGAAATAGTCAGTCTTTCCACTGAAGAAACCAGTATGTAGAGTAGGTGTAGTAGAGCCACCAATCTGTCTGTCCTGCACTGGCACTAGTGAAAAACACCAATCATGGGTCAGATTTCCTCCAGTACGTGGTAAACAGAGCTCAGAGGAGGCGCAGAAGTGTCGCTCACACTCTGATCACTTCATTTTCTGTATAAAGAGAAATCAAGCAGGGAACAGTGTGGATGTGGTCTATAAAAAGACCCATAATACATCCATGTCTGGACTAGGGATGGTGAAAAGAAATAAACAGCCCACATTTTTACAGAATGAGCTCAGTGACACATTTATGTGAGATTTTGGGTAACTGGATCATGTTGGATTTCACTTTTATTTTCTGTTGTCTGATCCAGTAATTTGGCATCATATCAGTTCATCCCAAGTCTGGACCCAGGCAGCAAACCTGAAAAGAGATTTGCCTAGGATTGTTTTAAGCTGAGCTGTGTTCTAGGTCTCAATTAACTATCAATTTCAAGGCCAGCTACAAAGTATGGCTTAGAGACAGTGGCACTGTCTTAAAGACAAGAGGCTGAGATTAGAAATGAGCATATTTGAGGGACAGCTCAGGTCGAACAATATGAAAATAAACCAAGAGAGGCAATTTTGAGACGGTTTGGTCACGTGCAGAGGAGGGATAGTGGTTATATTAGACGAAGGATGATGAAGATGGAGCTGCCAGACAGGAGGAAAGGAGGAAGACCATAGAGAAGGTTCATGGATGTTGTGAAGTAGGACATGAGGACAGTTGGTGTAACAGAAGAGGACACAATAGAGAGGACAACTAGGAGGCTGGTGATCTGCTGTGGTGACCCCTAAAGGGAGAAAAATATTTTTTTTTTTGTACTGCCAACTGTAAAACAAGGAACAATGAAGCTCTGAACTTCCATGAGTCCAATCAAATAAAATACACTTCAATCAGATAAAAGAACTCTCCCAACAGCCAGAAATCAGTATTAATGTTCTTTTTCAAGGGCGTTGTGAATTCAACATATACTGTATATTATTAATTGCATTTCTTCAATACCCTGTTTGTTTTACCTGCACTACATTTCCTCCCATGGAAGTGGATCAGTCAGACAAAGACCCTGTGACCAATCTGGACTGAGCAGGAAACATTTACAATAATAAAATTACAGGTAATAAATGAAGCAGGCAGGACTGAAGCGACTGTAGACAGGCCGCACTGCACTCTCCCTTAATCTGTCCCTCTCTGCTTCCTTTCTTTCTCCTCCCATTCTCTTGCTCTCAGAGCACCCAATATCGTATTAAACAAGGAAATGAAAACTAGGTCATAAATTCTTTCCACATGTTGTTGCATTGCCTTGACGTCCAGACTGGCCTCAGTGATGGATTGAAGGTATGGTTTTAATTCTCAAGTGCTCCCCTGCTAGGACACCCACCCCACCACCACTCCACACACACACACTCTTTCCCCAGGACCAAAGGCCCTCTGACCTAATATCCCGCCGCACTCCACCCTTCCAGCCTCACTCTTCCCTCTGCAAGGCTCTCGTCTCGGTTAACTCCGGTCAATTCTCCAGAAACCTATTTCTATCTATTTCTGATTGTGACTCCCTGCCACCAACCAACCGACCAAACCCCCCTCTTCTTCTCCTCCTCTTCCTCTGGCCTCCACCTTGTAACGCAGCACAGCGAGTCTGCACTCTTCTCCAGGAAATCTGGCCACCGTTCTCCTTTCCAGGAAAAATCTGAAGATGAGCCATATCCAACCCTCAGCTCCACATGAAAAGGGAAGAGGGAGAGGCAAGATTTTTCTCAGAAAGTAATCCTACTGTAGCAGCAACATGAGAAAACCTGACGGGACGACGACATGTAGGCAAACTTGGCAACCAGTTCCATGGGGTTCTGATTAAAAAAGTAATCTTCACAATGACGATTTTTGATGAAAATCATTTTCTAAACTACAGATGAACCAATTAACTCCCATTGCCCATGGTTCAAGGACAGGGTTTTCACTTGATTTATACTGAATGCATGCAAAAATTGGATTCCAAAAAAATATGACACACACCTATGGCAATATAAAAATGTAATTTCCAAATAATTGTGTTATTTGTTAAGTATAAAAGCATGCTTCAACATATGTTTTTTTTTTTTAGATTCTTCCCAAAAAGTGTCACAAAGTGTTACAAACTAACTTCCCGTGTAATGCTACAAAAAAGGTTTTGTGTAAACATTTAAAAGGGAAAAACCTTAAATCACGAGATGGCACTTGATGATGAGTTAGACAGTGTTTCTAAGTCACTCACAAAAATTTTTAAGATTGGCCAGCAACCAAGCATGTTCCCACTCGCTTGTGATTGGCCAGTTATCAGCTGACTGACTGCTCCACGGGGCTTCTTCTTCTTCTTCAGGTTGAATGTTCACGCCCATGACCGGGAGTAGCTGTTGGGGGAGGGTTTTTTGCACAGCAAATGTGCTAGTTACATAACTAAACTTTTCAAAACTGCTTGCTGGAGCACAGGTAAACAGAGAAGCCCTTCTTTCTCAGAAGTGGCTGAAGTGTTTATTGTGACACTTTAGTGATGCTTGGATACGGGAAGGACACGGGGACACACCAAAAAACATCAGACATTTGATTTTCCAGTGAATGTCCTCTTTAAATCACAATGCACAACAAAATCATATATTGTATACTATATGTTTTATATAGAAGGATACAACACAACATATTATGCATTCACAAGCTGCAAAGGCAAAGCTTTTCTACAGTCCGTAACTGCTGAATGTCTATTATGAAATGAGTCATAGCTCAATATCCAGTTAACAGCAAGTAAATATATGACCACTGTGTATTTTTCAGTGAGAAGTGGTGACTCTGTTTTGCTCTTTTGCACAACACAAGAGTAGGAGTCATCGCCAAACCGTAACTAAATTCCTGTAAAGGCATTGTTATTTTCCTTCCTGACTGCCAGGCTGGAGTTTTAAGTCACGGTCAGCAGTAAAACTTGTGACGAGGTCTGTGACTCATGGCTGGAGGGGAAAGTTTATAGCAGGTAATAAAAGCATTTGACACCAAACGCACAAGAATTAGAGACAGTTTTACAGCCCAGTTTGTTTGCAATCTCTTCTCTAATACTTTTCAATGGGAATAAGAATGAGTTAAATGCAAAGAGAATTCCCTTACAGGTAGTCTGACTGCGTGTAAGAAGCCTTCAGGGGCCTTTAACTGTGCGGCAGCAGCACACTAAATTTACTCGGCCTCAGGAGAAGACCCTGTTTAAGCCATTTGATTACGTAAAGACATGAATGGATTTACCTTCCACTGAAATCTAAAGAAAAACACCTGTGGACGCCACTTTAATCAGAAAGTGCGTCACTGGGGGCAAGAGTGTCTGAAGTGACATCAGTGTATGTGAAGACCAGGTCTAAGGGCTTGGAGAAACTCCAGAGCAATGATGTGAAAATCTCTGGCAACGTCATCACACCCTTTTCATCTGAGGTCAATCACTTCCCCAAACATCTGCCGTCTGGCTCCAGTTTTCTCAGTGCCAGAGGGTCGGAGCACACTGTGGAAATAATGATTAGCAGAGAGTCGGTGTGACGATACTGCTGCTGCTGCTGCTGCTGGATATCAGCGAGAGTGATATCATTCACAGAGGAGAGACAGCACTCAGGTCGGCGAACCCTCACGCGGCACTAACAGCTTGAACGATTCGTGTTGGAGGAACAACAGAGGAACACTGACACCGCTGGATGTCACGCAGGCGGTTCTGACAGGACTGATCTCTTCCTGCAGTTTAAGGGTTATCCGCCTTTAGCTGCAGAAGGAAAAGCAGCCGCCTTCTCAGCTGTTTGATGCTCCTCTCACCCCCTTTCCTCTTCCTCCTCCACATCCGCATCCTCCCGACAATGAGGAGACTCAGTGGTGCATTTCCTCACTTTGACTGTTTGATGGTAAACAGCAGAATGTCGCCATCAGCTTATTTATCCGCACATTCAAGCACATGAGTGGAGACACAGAAACAGTAAAAAAAAAAGTCAAATGGCAGATACAGTGGGAGTGAGGAGGAATGTGTGGACGTATGAGGAACCCACGTCATTCCCCCACTCAGTGCAAGTGGCAAATGTTACTACAATAAGGTATTGAAGCAGCAATCAAATGTGACCATGTTTTGCCAACTATTGGATGGTTTTATTTACATCATGAGCCTGCACCTTCTTTGTTATGACACAAACATTTGCACCACTTACTGCTTATTTCCATAAACTAACTGAAACCTGCTGTTGTGATCCCGGCAGCTACACAGCAGCATTTCTACTGTTTGAACTTTATCCTTTGGCCCAACTTCCTTGGAGTTACTCCTGTATAAGATAATCCTCCATCGGTCCTAAAAGATAACCAATGTACAGCTCCTCCTGGAGGTGCTCTGGAGTCACACGCAGACAACAAGCACACGCATCCTTTTACAGCATTCATAGTGAGGACACTCACAAACATAATGCATTCACTAGGCCTTTACTCTAACTTCATCCACCTCATTCTGATCTATAACCTAAACCTAACCTACACACAATTCTAACTACAAAACCAAGTCTTTACCCACAAAATGACTTTTTAAGTTGTGAGGACCAGCCAAAATGTCCTCAAAGAGACAGGTTTGAATCAAAATTTGTTCTCCCAGTCCACTGCAAACATGTACACACACACACTGGTTTCCATGACATAAGAGGACACTGACTTACATTTATTCCCTGGAGACTTACTCTAACCATAATTACTAGTGCCCTATCCCTAACCCTGACCCTAACCCTAACCTTAACCCAGCCCTCGTATGTCACATCAAATGTTGCCAACCAAATGTCAGAGAACATTTATGAAAACAATTCATTTGAAATAAAATTCTTGTTGATTTGTTGATTAATGTACGTAGGAAAACACTGGGCTATATTGCATATGAGTGATAACTACACCGGATGCACTACAGCCCAGGTCTTCAGCCTTCAGACAGAAAATACTTCACTAACCCATCCTTTACTACTTTATCCTCCACATATGTCCCAGCTGACATAGGGTAAAAGGCGGGGTACACCCTGAACAGGTCACCAGTCCATCACAGGACCACACATTCACTTCTATGGGCAATTTAGAGTGTTCAATTTGCCTAATTCCCAAATCTGCATGTTTTTGGACCGTGGGAGGAAACTGAAGAATCTGGAGAAAACTCCCCCACACACAGGAAGAACATGCAAAACTCCATGCAGAAAGGCTCTTGTTCCAACCAGGTCACAAAAAGATCTTCTGGCTGAAAATGCAAGAGTACAAACCACTACACCAACCGTCTGGCCCTGGAGAACACTTGAAATCCACACAGCCTTTGAGTCAGTCTGGTTAAAATGTTGTTGAGAGACAGTTCTTCATGTGAAATAAGCAACAAGGAATGTCTGCTGTGTCCTGACAAATTGAACTACTTCATCACACTGTGATGAAAAACAATAAAATCCAATTCTGCTTTTAAGGAGTTCTGCTCATTGATTTGCATCATTGCCCACAGTTAGTGAACACACTCACAGATGCAGTATTACTGGGTCAGATCCTTTGGTATGAAGAGTGGAACGTGTAGATTATTATAGATTATCATCTATAAATTGTCACAAAGCTCAAAGATCAGGTCACATGCATCTACACACAGCTTTCCTGCAGCCATAGACCAAAATGGATTGGAGCCATGACTCAGGTCAGCAGGGCTGCACTGAGCTGCATGTACTGTTCACCACACGCCCACCTTTTTTCAGTTTGGGCCCATACCAAATAAACAACTGTGGGGGAGGAGAGCCATAATCACCAGAGACAGAGCTGAGAGCTAGTCTGTGG
The DNA here is from genome assembly GCA_016785285.1 of Brachirus orientalis. NCBI lineage: Eukaryota > Metazoa > Chordata > Actinopteri > Pleuronectiformes > Soleidae > Brachirus > Brachirus orientalis. The sequence goes on from JAFBJR010000905.1 coordinate 1,913,983, forward strand.
AGAAAAAAAGAAAAGAAAAAAAATAACAGAAGAGGTTCAGCGGGGCTGATCTCATGGCCTCCTCCCTTCTATAATTCACCACAGTGAGTCAGAGTGGCCAGTGATTTGGCCTCAGACACACAAAACCATGGTCACAGCACACACCCCCCCTTCCACACTTCAACTCAGATACGCATGCGTGGTCCACTAGTGTTCTTTAGGGGCCAATTTAGTGTCAGGAAATCCCAAAGTGACCAGGCAGAGAGTAAATATTGAGGCAACAGCAGAAGCAGCAGCAGAAGCAGCAGCAGCAGCAGCAGCAGGAAGAGCAGCGTGTGACTGCATTGACAGTGGAACTTATTCAGTTCACTCCACAACAGTCACACAAACACACAACTCCAGCCGCAGGAGTGGTGGCGCTTGTAATGAATGTGTTCAGCTGAGACTTTTCATTTACCTTGATCAAGGGTGGATGCCACAGGAATAAACAGAAACAATGAGAGTTTTATGACCAGATTTAGATTTGAGAAACCCTTTGTCCTCATGATTACACAGTCAAACTCTTTCATGTCCAGTCCAGAAAGCTTTAACTGTTGTAGATGTCAAACACTTATTTGGCTTTATCATTTCATTAAATTATTTATATATATATATATATATATATATATGTGTGTGTGTGTGTGTACACCAAATAAAATGGACTGTGTGTGGCTTAAGCTTAAATCATTGTTTGGAAATGCTGATAATCTAAATGTACAAGTTCGAACAAAATGTGGAACATAAGTCCATTTCTTTTTATATTTTAATATGGACTAAATATTTAAATACATAAATGTGTTGAATACATCACTCACATCTTCTGATATCTTTTATTTACTGTAAAATATTACAAATTAATGTTAACAATTTAGTAATACTGACAGACATATACAGGCATGCTTCATAAGGGAATTGGATAAGGGAATTACCAGCTCTTATTTTTTCCTCACTTATATATCACTGCCTATATTGGATCCTCATCAGTTACAAAAGACGCAAACAATAGGACTAAAGACATAATATGTAACATTTCTGCAATAAAATAAAATGTTATTGTCAAAATGGTATTTTATTGAGCTGTGTATTAACAATAGCCTAACCCTAATACTCTTTTAACTGGTAGAAATATGTATTCAAATTGGTTTCTTAGTAATGTCAGACCCCATAAAAATGTTGGCTGTTTCACCATCAACGATCTGTACCAAAACAATGTAGATGTGTGTGTTGTGTGTGAATCTCACCTGCGATCCCTTGCAGCAATCCACACACATTGAAGATGCTCTTCTTCATGATGCTTTGGAAGCACATAGTGAAGACCGAGATGAACGCCACGGCACACAGCAGCAGGATCCCTGCTGCCAAAAAGATAGAACTGGCCTGCCAGAACCCGCTGGCTATCTCCCCAAAGTGGACGGCATACGGCCCACACAGGATCCCACGCTGCAGGTGGGGCAGTTTTATACAGCGGCCGTAGATGCCTAAAGTGGGCCTGTAGGCCTCTCCAGCTGTGGTGGCCCCATGGGGGCCGAAGACGGCATCAGGGGTGCGGGGGAATCCCACCAGCCAGTCAGTGCTCATGAAGGCGATGAGCTCGCCAAACGCTGCCACGATACTCAGCAGAGTCCACAGCATGGAGCGGCAGGTGACAATCACATGGCACATGCTGACAGTGGCTGGAGTCTTTCTCTGTTCAGACCGGCGAGCCGCGTGCGAGACGCCGTCAAAAGCTGAGGTTGAGGTGGTGATCGAGTGTTTACCTCACGGGGAGGAGTAGGTGACAGTGCTGTACACAGACGGATCGCGTCAATGATTCACAGCGCACACTGCTTACCGCTTTTCCACCTCGGCTTTTCTTACTTCTTATCTTCTGCTGGTGTAGTTTCGCCACAGCTGTTCTTCCTCCTCCCTGAGATCACCCTCCTCGTGTGGTCTCGCTGTTCTTAGTCTTCTTCTGGTCTATTTTTTTCTTTTTTTGGTGTCTACATTGTACTCAAGTTCTTCTCCCTGAGCCAGCCTGCTGGCATCACATCAGACACACCTAGGAGATAAAACAGAGACGGAACAGCATGAGTGCTTTAATTGCATGTATAAAATGTTACTACGTGCACAGATAAAACAGTGAGGTGATTTGTTTTTTCCCCCGAATTTGCAAAGGGAAAAAAGTGAGAGGGAGAAAAAGAAGAAGAAGAAGAGAAAGGGGAGGAAGGGAGGATCCTGGTGTTGATGTTTAAGAGGAGGTCTAATGAGTTGGGTATGTATATGTGCGTTTGAAGTGGGCCTCTTCGGTTTCCCGTGCGTTTATGTTTAACAATTTGTAATCAGGGTAATCATTGTACTAGCCACCCCAAGTGGCTCTTCATCAATGCCATTTCTTATAGGAAGAAGAAATATTTAACAGGAGATCAAATGTAATGTAGAGTGTGTCTTGATAGAAATAGATTTGGAAACAGAAGAATGAGAAGCAGATGCAGGCAGAGAGAAAAACAAGCCTGAGGCCTCTCGGCCCACACAGATGACCTGAGGTCAGCCAACAGTTGATAACACAACGTCCGTCCGCCTGTCATATGACCGCTGATAACCTCAATGACTTCAGCCGCTCATGCACTGCACCGCACAGTGACACTACACAGAGGAAGTGGCAGTTCATAAAAAGGTCTTTTTCCTGACAATAAACTGCAGGAAAACACTGCGGAATGCAGAAATAATGAAAATATCTGGTGTCTAATCCTGATGATAAATGTAACAATGAATTTACAATCTAAAATTGTCTAAACTGAAAAACTGCATGAATTGACTCAACTTTTTTGTGATGACAGAATTCAGTAAACACAGTGAGATTTTGAGTGGATGAAGGATGTCTGCTAGAGATAAACACTACCTTCTTTCCAGTATCACCACCTTGAGTATTGACTGACACCATTTCAGTCAGTCTCTAGTCTCTCTAGTCAGTCTCTTCTCAGTGAGCCATTTTTGTGAAATCTAGGGCTCTTGTATCATATCAGATTCGATGTTTTTCTTATTGCGATATTAATACCAGTGATTTTAACTATTTGACCAATACAGACACCAATATCGATGACAATACCTATACCGAGTATCATATCGGCTCATTCCTGGTGCCTGCTTTGAGAATGTGGGACGCAAGACTCTGAATTATTCTGAGCTTTTTCTGCAGTGTTCTCAAATGAGCTCACTAGCGTCAGAATTTTAACTAAGAAGCTGGCTGGAGAAGATTTTAAGAAAAAGTCTTGGCCAACTTTTGCGGACATTTGTATTATCACATACAGCCCCTGTGGACAATTTCAGGAAAATGTGCAGACTTCAGTGCATGTCTAAAAGCAGCTATTGAAACACAGGCTGTGCATATCCAGAGAAGATTAAAACACACATGCAGGCCATGTTATAAATACAGCTCTGGGCCACAGCTGACAGTTGTTTCTTTTCTTTGAGTCCTTTTTTTCTGCTCTGGTTTCCCTGCTGTCTCTTGGGTGTCTGTAAGTCATTTTCCAACCAGTGTTTGGCAGTGCAGCAGTTGACACGTGTGCCGCCTGCACCGTGATATTCCCATCACTCAGCCCTTGGTGTACTCTTAACAGTGACGAGCGATAGAGACAGACGTCCCATTGTGGGCAAATCCCAGTGAGTAAGACTCAGTGTGTGCGTAAGAGCACAGTACAAACTTTGATCTTTGTCATCCTGTCGAGATATCAACAAGAGCTCTCTTTCTTTTTTTTTTCCCCTTCTACTTCATCTTTTCCAGTGGAGAAACTGACCCAGACCATGTGAAGTGTATGTTTGTCTTTGTGTGCGCTAAGGCAGAGAATGTTTGGACCATTGTAACCTAGATGAGATCATAAGAACAGGCACGGACAGCCGCCTCTGTCAATTTGGAGCAAAATTAATTTTCTGAATCACAAGCATTCTCGTTGCCTCACAGTGAACAGATGCAGGAACAGATGCAGACACACATTCACTCGCTGAGCTCTTCTGGAAAACCTCCTCCCCTCCGCTCACACAAAAGACCGTTGGCGTTGGGGGGGGGTAGAGGGTTTGCTGAGTCCCAGAGGTCTTTTGACAAGACTGATGTTTGACGTTAGGGTTGAAGACAAACGGCTTTGCAGGCACGAAGCATGGGCAGTCCAAAGTTTTAAGGTCAAACATTTGCTGGCACGTTATGAAGACTAATTCCTCACTGACAGGAATATTGTTGCAGCTCAAACAATTTGAACCACATGGGGAGATACGAAGCTTTGGAGACCAGGACACTTAACCTTTGACCTTGCTTTGCTGCAGTCTGTTTGCATCACGAGTCCACTGGTCGCACAACACGTGCGAGCGAGCATCTCAGGGTGTCTGCAGCCGCCTTGAATGTGGGTCATTCGATCTAAAACAAGTCTGGACAAGTATGCTCCTATTAATGTTCCTGGGATTTGTCACAGCAAATGTCCAGACGTCTGCTCGCTGTTCCTAGACGGACACAACTGAACCAATATCATGAGCAGAAGTTTCCCCAAGATAGAGTGAGGCCTGGTCATTTGTATGTGTGAAGCTTGAGATGGATTTACGATGTCCTTTATGTTCCCTGAGTAACCGGGGGGAGACAGAGGATTATTCGAGTCTCAGTTTACATACACTTAAGAGTTTACGGCCCCCAGATTGCACCCACCACCCCCTGAACCCCTTCAACACTAATCCCCAGTGTGTGCACACACTTACAGGACTCCCTGTCATCTCGGACATAATGATGTTAAAGGAAATGGAATAGATAACCAAGTTACTGTTCAATCTACAGTAAATGTGGAGAGTTTACACCCAAAACATAATGGCAGAGGAATAATGGACAAAAAAAATGTTTGAGCTTCATCTTTTCTGTACCGCAAGCATCTTAATCATCTTAATAAAATTTTGTGGCAATCCTTTTGGTAAATATTAAGGAGGATTAAGAACAATTTTGACCAGCTGCTGGATGCTTAAGAAAGGTTAGAGGTTAAGCAGGCTGACGACAATTCATCCTCTGGACAACATTTGAACATTTGAACAATATTTAATAATAATGCGACCAATAACTGTTGAGACAGAAAGTAAAATGTCATTATAAGAGATCAGGAAATCATCGGTCTGGAAGATTCATCCATATATTTATAGTAATAACACACACTGTCATCAAGGGGATCACCCAGCTGATGATGTATCCTCTGGTCCGCATGCATTGCAGTGCTAAATCTCATGACAATTCTTCCAACAGTGTTCAGGAAAAATTTCATAAAGAAAACAGGAAAAGCCAAATATTTCATCCTCTGAGAAACATATACATCTATAAATCGGTACTAGAAAAAAGAAATTCATAGTAATGAATAAATGTGTCTAAATATCTAGTTTTGAAGCAACTGACCAGCCAACTTTGCCATCCTATAAATGTGTCAAGAGCATGAGTGCACAGCTCATGCTCTAAGTATCCACTCAGCCTTTCTGCAGGCACAGAACTGCAAAAAAAAAAACACATTTCTATGCAGCCACTGACAGGACAGATACATGTCACCATGGAGACTGTGTTTTGGGGCCTTAACATACTGAGATGACATCAGGGGGAAAGAGGACTAGAAAATCAACTTTGAAGAACTTTATAATTACCCAAATTTGCTCAGTAATTTGAACACGCCCCTTTCCCCGTATTGTTCTGCCTCGTATGCCACAAATGTCAGTTTTCATGACTTAGTTTAATAATTGTTACCTTATTTACATAGCATTAGCACATACAGCACTCAGTAGAGAAGGATGGAATAAACACTCCCTGTGCTGGGCATCATTGACAACAGGAGGAGACTCCAACAGCTTATCTTCTAGAACCTGATGGGGATCGAGTGCAGCTGAGATATTTATGAGGCGAACAGCAAAGCAATCTAAAACAAAGCCATTGCTAATAATCTGTGAGGATCTGTTTGAATGAGAAGCCCCTGTAGCTATAAAAGGGAGAATTCAGGAGGTGACTGGTCACAGAAGACCTCAAACACTGGTATAATAACAGCTCTGAGATTAAGAAGAACCATATGGAGGAAAAGCTGCCACTGGATCAATGACAATCGTGTACAGCTTCACAACAACATCTAAAGAATAGCATCCATTTTTATTGGTCATTTCTTAGCTCCCATGTAAGTAGTGAAGGACAGAATGAAACCCCCACCCTTGTCATTACTTTAGGAAAATTGTAGACTTTAGTGGTCATAACAGCCATCAATAACATTCAGATTTTCCACAGCAGCAAAGGAATCTGGTCTTCCCTAACACGTCTGCACATCTGCTCAGCATCCTGGAGCTCTGGGACACTAAAAGGAGGCTGTGATTATCACCTACAACATCATATTTACATCCCATTACATCAGCCAGGAACACAGCTGAACCTCCGTGCCAGCAAGTTCTGCCTCAAAGTAGAAATGATTGCAAGTTAATTTAGAAGAACACGACAGTGGTCCAACCTGTCTCCATCGGCCGGTGGATAGTCCAGCTCTCCTGGAGATGTGGCTTCTCTGCCTCGTCTCTCCTCCGCTGCTCACTCGCGCTCTAATGCCTCTCTCAGGCTCTGACTCAAAGACCCTCCCCTGCAGGCCCTCCTCCTGGACTGCCACGGTCTCCTCTGATTGGCCGGGCCCACACTGGAACCACACTTCTTGAGAGGGTCCACATGGTGGCCATATTTCAGTGCTGAATCTGGGTTAAAACAACAAGAGCTGGAACTCCTCTCTCTCTGTCTCTCTCTCTCTCTTTGTCTCAGTTTCTAGCACCTTCTCTCCCTGTTTGTGTTGCTCTCTGCAATCTTTCAATCAGCCAATGCCAACATTTTACTGTCAGCTGACATGATAACTGCATTTTCACATCCTTTTCAAAGACAGTCAGCCTGAATTCCCCGGCACTAAAGATCCAGGGTGAGACAGCTTACTGGCAGAAACTGAAGGGGCCATACCTGTGACTATGTTTGTATAAATGTATAATTCATTTAAAAGAAAAATAATTTGGTTTTGTTGTTTTAGAATAAGCTTTTTTAATATGTACTTACAGCAAGGACATTATTTTTAGGGTGCCATGTTTTTACAGCAGACCAAATGGACAAACCAGCATCAGCATGCTTTTTGCAATTTAAAGTAATTTAATTCAATTTAAATCTGATGCAAACAAAGAAGACCTTTTCTGGAATATGAAGGCCACCATAGCTCCCTGACACATTTGGGAAAAGCGAGGGATAAGTGGAGAGGCCTGCAACCTCACCAAAAGATGTCATTTTACATGCAACATTTAGTTGTGGTGATATATTATGGGGTAAACTGCTCATAATAAACCCGCTCATCCATATATTATATGTATCGCTGGCTAGATGAGAAATCAATAACTTTGTTTTTGTGGGTGACTTTCAAAAATATGACAGTCTTATCTACTTTACTTCCGTGCTGACTGCTTTTCCACCGTAGCTGTTGGGACGGCGTATGAAAACCTTTGACTTGTGACGTGGTTGACAGCACGTCTTCTGAACCGGTCCTGATGGAGCATAAACAGGCCCTTACAGGTCAGCGCTTTCTCACCCACAAAAGTCACTCATTGGTTTAACTGATCTGGGATCAGATAAACACTGTAGCAGCTCAGAGTATTTGATCATATGTGCAGGAAAATTGCTGGAGCAGCTCTTTCCCTGTTGACTTAAGGAGAACAATCTGAAATTTTGGAGTAAACAACGACAGAGGAGCCAGGCCATGAACATATTCAGATCATTTCCACAGACTAGTTTGCTGACACAGCTGCACTGTGGGCAGAATGTAGATCACCTGTAGCTTTTCGAGAAACAGATATATCTTAAAGTTTCTCATCATCTGGCTAAAACACGTCTTGGATTTCATTGCCTTTTACTCTGTCTTGAAAGCTACATAAATCCATTTACACTGCAAATCAAAACCTTTTTATTTTGGATCAGATACCATCTGAGCAGAACAAGATCCATAAAATCAAGAATGTCTACTGATAAGTCTATTATGTTAACTTTCATAGACAATTTTTAATGATTTTACTTTGCAAACTTGTAAATGTGTAATACTGCAGTGTGATATTAATTTGCTATTTAAGACTGACTGTGTCTTTGAACTCACTTTAAGATATCTTGACGTGTAAAAGGTGCAGTGTTGCAGTGTAATTTTGAATGTTAAACTTTGTGTTTTATGTGTAAAGCAACTTTGAAAAACAGGCTTTTCTTTTTTTCTTTTTTTCTTTTTTTTTTTGCTGTTCCAGTTTTGCTGTAAACTACTGTGTATGTGTGCAGCATAACCACTACCTTGAGTTTTAAACGTCCAGTATGTAACATTTAGGGTGGTTGATTGGCAGAAATGGAACATATTACCCTGCAATATGTTGGTATGTGAGCACAATGGCTTTAAAATAAATAATTGTTTGGTTTCTGTAGCTTTGGAAGAAGCATTTTTAATATGTGCTTTAGGCAAGAGCCCAAAGAGTCGTATATATTTTGTGCTTTAAAACAGGAGCTTACAGTCAATAGAGGGTGGAAACGGCAGAATGTAAAAGAGCGTTAACACCCTTTTTGGTATGTAAAAGCCACCGTAGTTTTCTGACTTGGGAAAGGGAGGGTTGAGTGGATCTGTAAACACTGCAGTCCCATCATCGAAGTGAACAACGCAAACAGTTTTGTGTGTTATTTTACAGTGCTATAATGTTAATTTAACCATATTTCTCATTTTATGTGTGAAACACTGTGTAATATGAAGCATATGCACAAGTATATGCGTAAGTCCACCAGCATTGTGGCCTTCAGCAGTGCAGTCTGCAGAGGCAGGTTATTTCTGAGTTCATTTTTAGGATAATGAGACATTTCTATGGTTATCTTGTTAAACTTATATACAATACACGCAAAACAATATACGACCTATGCACAATACCATAACACTTTTAAGTTGGAGGACGACTACAAACATTTGAATGCCACAGTCAGTGGTTGCTTGGATAATGTGATAACTGACAGATAGAGCTGACACGTCCCTGTCTGAATAATGGATTAGCTCTGAGGTCGATGTGAGCAAAGTGTCAGAGGATTGCTTACAGCAGCACTGGGTGCATTCAGCCAACACTGAAGTCAGCCACAGCATTTGTCTGACTTTGTGTTCTCACACAAATGACTTCCATATGAGGAAGGGGGGGGGGGGACAGTCGACTCAAACAGGAAGAAAAGCTGATAGGTCAGCCAGGCATTTGAACGCAGTTTGGAAGGCCCGAGGAAGAGGCCGCTCTTATCAGTTTGAATGAAAGTTTGGCCACGGCAGACCAAAAATAGAGCCTTTCAGCACAGCTGAATGAACCAGAACTAATAAAACCTCTCCTTTGACCCGTTTCTAATAAAACTTCGTGACTCACTTACTTCCTGCTGCTATGAATGGATGGGAAAAGGTTAATGAGGAAGTTTAAAGCAACAGAAACTCTTTCTAACAAGTCTAGAATATCACAGAAATGCCTTTTTAAGACAAAATAACTAACAGTTCCCAAACTCCTGTTGTCTTATTCCTGTCATGGACAGCAGTTTACAGTGGTAACAGTAGAACAGGTAGATTTTCAGCTCAAGACTAGCCCCTTGATTCAGTCATTGGTAGAAAAAACGTTGATTCTCATTTTGAGACAGCAACACACTTTACAGCAAGTTGAAATCAACATGCAAATAATAGCAGCGCACACACACACACACACACACACACACACATTCCTTACCCTTCTGCTCTTGTGGTTTTTGGTTTACGACAGACTGAAATGACACCATCCTCTACAAATATACAACGCAGAGTCTTGGTACCACCAAAGCCACATACATGCCTCTTCACCATGTGGAGAAATCCAGAGATGACCCACCTGCTGTCCCTGGGCAAAGCTGCTTGCCCAGACTGTAGCTGGACTATTTCTGAAACTGTGCTATGCTGTTTGTTTATGGAAATGTGTGTCTATTTGACCTTTTAATTTCTTAAATGGAGCTACCAGCCTGGTCTCCCAGACGAACATTGCTATTATCATTATTATCATTATCATATTATCATTTTCTGTAAAACATGGGAAAATTCTGAATCACTACAGAACAAATGTAACGTTTGAATGTTATGTCTTGGGCTGGCAAATGTCTTTTCAGGATTCATATGTGTCATATCAACATTCCTAAAGTGACTTATTTCTCAAGAATGTGAGCTGGAAGTGGCGTGCACCATAACAGCAAGCAAGATGTCTGTGAGAAAGTCAAAACCCACAGTTTCGATTTGTTGTGGATTCTTATGCCCTAGGGAGATGCTTTTGGGCCTAACTCTAACCACTTTTTAAAAGTGACAATTTATTAGTATCAATTTAAAGATTGATACTAATTTTAATTAAGAAACATAATTTTGTTCACACACTTTTTCAATTAAAATCACAATTATTTTCCCCCAAATAGTTCAGTCCTAATTTTAACCACTCAGTTAAAAGAGGCAAGGGACAAGCAGTGGGGGTTGAAAATGAGAAATAGGATTAGGCCTTAAAGCATCACATGTAGTATTTCAACCTTCAAATAATGTCTCAATAACAGTCCGAATACCCGCGTATGTTTAACGACAGACAGTACCAGTTCCAACTTTAGGGGGATGCCGAGACCAAAACCTACATTGTGTCACTTTAATGCACAGAAGTGCTCATGTACCATGTTTGAGATACAGATACAAGCAATACAGTTTGGCTGGGAATCGTTTTACAGCCTCATGTTAAAGCCCGTGATGCTGCTGCAGTCAGACTTTCTCCCGGCAGCTTCTCGGGCTCTGACACAGTGCAGACCCTCACATCAAAGATGGGAGGATCAGAGAGGACGGAGGGGAGAAAAGATCCTCTGCAGTCCTAATCCCAGCAGAGCGTCCGCACACATGTACACACCAGACACATGTCGGGCAAAACCATCCTTCATACTGATTCGGCAGCGCTCTCTGTGTAGAGTCTGGTTGTGGAGGCTGTTGCTCATTCATCATTCACTGTCAAGACTGTTCAATAGTATCTTGTAGATCTAAAGAAAGTGGATGAGTGTGAGGCAAAGCAGGGTCACATCTGATGGGAGTCAGATAACCGACTAGAAAAAAAAAAAGAAATCCAACTGTCAGTTTAGTTAATGCTGGTCACTAACAACAAACAGAAGTAACAGTTTTCCAGTTAAGGAGAAAAGAAATAACCTATTTTCTTATAGAAAAACGACAAATTATTCATTGATTGTGAAAATACTATATATAATCTATAATATCTATCCATCTGTCTATCTAGTGGAGGAGACTGCAATCAAATGACCATTAAACCTTTCTTTTATTTCTTTCCTTTGTCTTAAAATGTGGTTGCCTATTCAGACACAAAACATATAAAGCTGCAGCAGATAGATTTGGATGTTGTTCATAGTGAGAAACCCAAAGAGAATAATCACCATACCCCGCAGTTTCAGGTTTAAGTAGCATGTTAATGTCTGTCGGCGTATTGTTTTTTGTTTGTTTTTTTACTATTGTACTACTTTTTCACCAGGTAAACCAAGTTATCTACTATTTAGCAAGCAATGTATCGTCTTTAGCAGCCAAACACACTAGAAATATTTATTTTCTGATTAGTTGGAGATTAAAACTGAAATAAAAGTGCTGTAAAGAGGGAATTTACATTTGGTGCTTGAGGTGCTTTCACATATTTTCCATTTGATTTCTGTATTACGGCTGAATATCTGGTCTAAGTTATGAACAAAAGAAAGTTTGATGCCAGCTCTTTAACAGAACTTTAATGCAACCGGACACAAACCTGCCTGTGACGGACACATCGCTGTCATGTCAGCTTATCTGCTTTGCTTTAGGGTAGTGAGAATATTTAGCAAGCTTTCTACCAGAGGGAGGAAAAGCTGCAACAGCACTTTTAAAACCATACAAACAAAACCAACACAGAGAGTCAAAGGCTTTGTATCCATAATCCTGTGGCACAGATTCAGATTCAGGTCCAGACGCAGTCAGAAAGGAATTGTTTTCACACTACAGAAATCAAATGCTTTATTTTGGACCGTGTTGGTGAACGATTCCTCGATATGCCTCAGATAAGTCAAAGAGGCTTTTAATCAGAAATTGCACCCACTCATGTTGCATCACTCCGCTGCCCGATGACCCTGGAAAGGCTACAGGAGTTTCCTTTTCATGGAGGTGAATGGAAAGAAACTGAAGGAATGATAGGATAGATTGGATATTTCCACTTGTGCGAAACAAATGTCTAGACAGAGGGACGATCTAACAGCAGGTGGTAGCAGGGAGGTAAACAAGAGTATACCATTTCCATTTCTTCTGTCAGAAATGTAAGGCATTTCTCCACAGCCCCAAAGAAGCGCGCAGTCAGTGCAGTCTAAAAGAGGATCTGACATATGGAGGTCGGTGTGTCTCCGCTGCCATACATTTGCTTCTCTGTGCAATCAGAGAAGCCGGGCTTAGCTTGAATACCACAGGGGGCGAAGCTCCAACCATCTGGCCACTTACACCACATCTGGCCTTACAAGCATGAAGCCACAGCTTGATGGGTGTAGGTTCCATCAGCAGGCACATGGAGACATGTGTTTAACATACACTGGAGAAAGGGCTACATCAGCTGAGCACCATATCTTTTTAAGTCCCTAGGTACGGCTGGGTAGGGCTTGCACTGATGCACTAGTACATGAATCCTTTGAAACTTGTCTTTGAAGCTACAGCGAGCAGGATTCCAGGATTGCTAGGAAAATAGTTGACGTTAAAATTATTAACGTTTTTTGGACTGCCTGTCTCTGTCCTGGGTTCCTTTCATCAGATGAGCACAGACAGATGCTTGTTTTATACACACCAGATGATTTGAGGCAATTTCTACACTTCTAAAAAAAACTCTGCCGATACAACACATGTTTTACTGCATTTATTGTCAGACTCTCTTTCAGACTTCTTTTGCAGTTCAGGCAGTTGTTTGCCAGTGCTGGAGTAGGGATCGTTCCAATGAAGTGACCTTTGTGGAGAACAGCCAATAGGATTGCAGCCTCTCTTTGACCTTTCAATGAAAATTGTCTCACACAGAAAAGGTGTAGAAGTGTCCTTTTCTTTCTCAGATCATTGATAAATTATGCTAAAAGGCTATAATAAAAATAAATGGCCTACTGTAATTTTAAAACATTTAAAAGTTAGTTAAAGCTATGACTAAATTCTTTCACTTAAACAAAGAGATTAGCATTCATGCAGTCTCAAAAAAACACCTAAATTTCAATAAAGAATTATCTGTGAAGAGTTTTTCAGTATTGTCTCTGGCACATTGTAATTCAAACAAAAAAAGTAATTCCCTCTTGTGCTTTTTAAATAAAAAGGCTAAAAGGTGTAGGTGCTAGTCCTTTGCTGAAGGAAACCTAAATAAAATGTCTACAGCTAATCTTCTCTGACAAGTTCAACATGTTATTCCTACATCGGACGCCGATCCATTAATTTAATGTGGCAGCTGAGGTCAAGAGACAGATAACGACTGTCACGACTCAACGTTTTTATCCATCGTGTTTTGTCAACAGTGGTTTGAGTCTGCAGTAACTGCAGTATTATCTCTGCCGCATATTTGCTAAATTTATGAACTTTCTGGGGAGTACTGCCGGAGCATAAACACACGGATGTGCTGAAGGTGAGGAAATCCCAACACTGAGCTTTTGACGGGGGGGGGAGGCAAGATGAGAGCGTGGGAAAGAGGGAGGAAAAGGGAATATTGGAGTAGAGACGCAAGGGTGGAGCAGATCCCACAGGCTGCAGTTGGCAGAAAGGACACCTGCAAGAGGTGTGGAGTTGACGTGTCGGCCACAAAAACACAGAGGACCTAAAGTACACCAACTCTGACTGACAGCAAAAGATGGAGGAACTGTGGAGAAAATTATGAGTGGGGAAAAGAAAGCAAATTCACAATTCCAATCCCAGGAGAGTCCTTTTTGGTCTAAATACATCATAAAAACACAGCAGAGTAGTGCACACATGCACACATGGACCTGAAATGGGAAAAATATGCACACCTCCGTTTGATCTCAGAGTGAGTGGTCAAACATTTCCCCCTGGAAACATCTGTTCATACAATCGGAATGACCGGGTGTCAGTCTGGTGTGAGTGGTGAGGTGGAGCAGGAGTCAATCCAGAAGGAGGGACGGGGTAATTCTTCAGCTGTGCTTCTGTGGAGAAAAGGCGGAGGTCAAGGCGGGACCGCACCAGGAGGGTTAGGAAAGTGACGGAAAACAATGACCATCAGACAAATCATGGTCCGACCTCAAAGTGGGTGGCCGAATGTTGGGGGAGAGGACACTGAATAACTATCTCATGAAAACAGTGTTCTGTTTGTCACACAAGGGAGTTTTATTTGTCCCTGGCCTGACTCCATCTGACTGGTATCTTTGAGTTCAAGCTTTTTCAGCTAAGGATTAAATAAACAAAGATAACATCCATCACAACGGACTGATAACAACATTATAATGATCACTACTGTTTTTTTGTATGCAAACCAAAACAGAGAGACCGGCTGTTGTACAACATTATAAAAAGGCCCAATCTTAACAATCTAACATACAGGGGTGACTCAATGTCTAATTTCAATCATAAGAAGTAAAAGACACAATTGCAAATGGAATATTTCTGATCCAGACTCAGCAATTTTTTTTTTCTTTGAACTTATTTGAACTTTATGTTATTTAAAAGCTTAATCAAACAATAACTTGGTCTATAAAACATAAACAGATCTATGGGATTGTCGTAGAGCACAATGTATCTTCACAACATCTCTAAAAGTCCTTGTTTTGCCATCCAACATTCAAGACCATGAAGTATTCAGTTGAATACAATGTAAAACAGTGAATACCCCTATAGGAGTGATGAAATGTTCTTTCAATTTACTTGATTGCTTTACTTACAGTTACGGTATGTTATAATAAGTCCTAGTCAGACTAATTACAGAGATAGTACTTTTCATATGCTTAATCAATTATAATGGTAGGTTGGGGGGGGGGGGGTTCACCACTTTAAGAAATTAATGTCTACATTCTTCACAGCTATTTCCTCTGACTGCTGATGGAGTGGGAGTCCACAGTGCCCCTGCCCTTCAGCTCATTTTCCCAACACAACAGATTTGTAGAGTTTGTGGGCCCTTAAGCCCAACACCGTCTCATTATACTTAAGCATTTCCAGCCCCGCCTGAGGCCTGGAAACAGCCCCAGGGTCCATAAAGGTAGGAGGTCGAAAAGAAAAGTCCCCCCACTTCCAATCCCCCTGAGGCTTCTGTTTCTTGGGCCAGACTCTGCTGAGCTGGGTGGATGGTAGTCAGCCCTGTTCTTCACAGAGGCTAACGCCATTGTTCTCATTGTGTTTTGTATTTGGGAAGAGTGACGTTTAATCCCAACTTCCCCGTGGCTCTGCCCTGCTGCTCTCAGCTGAGTTGCCCATTGTAACACACATACACAAAAAAAGAAAACATGAACCCCCTGCAAGCCGAGACCTAGCTGACTGCTTTATCCAAACAGCCTGGGGGGGCAGTGCATTGCTGCTGTGGGCACTCCAAGCCTAACCTGATACTCAAATCAAAAATAAGCACCGCCGACAAATGTTGGCACCAGCCTCCCCCCCCATCTCTCTCGTGAGTTTCGGACAATGAATGTATCAAGTGATATCATCCCCACCGTTCTCTTGCTCTTGGCAAAACACTTTAGCGGCATGTGTTGGAGACGAGGAGGCGAAGGATGGAGATAAACGAGGCGAGAGGCCGAGCAAATAAGAGACGAGAAGAGGTGGGAAGTTGAGAAATGCAGAAGTGTGCTGCTATTGTCAGACTGGTTTCGGGGGGAGTAAAGTGAAATGTGTCAGTGCTTCCACTCACAGACAAAGAGGTCAGTGTTTCTTATAAAACCTTCACACACAGACAAAGCCCCTGTCCATGTTACATTATAGCAGAACCTCTGCATATATGGACGTCCTGCTGAAGACATAATAGGTCAAATCTGTCTGAATTAGGCCAACATGACAACCAATATACAACCAATGTCATGTCACATACGTATTTCTAGATTAAATGAGCAGAGACATCTTTGGATAACAGCTGCGAAGATTAGAATGAGGTCAATCACTTCCTTATTAAAACAAGAGCACTGGAAACTGAACCTATAGACGAGGATGATAACAGGAAGTAGAACATCTCCTTATTTCGGGAGCAAAGTTACAGCCGATCGCTTTGTTTGTTATCTTAGCGGGGGCTTTCCACTTTGCAATGACCTTCACAGGTGGTCTCTGCTCACTATCTCCCGCTGCCATTGTTTTCCTCCATGATGGAAAAACACCCCCACACACACACACACACAAACACCTCCCTTCCTACCCTCCAACGCCCCCAATTTCCGATCTCGTCTATAATAAATATACCAGATCAATTTCAAGAGCGAGCACGGCAGACAATGAAAATAAAACGAGGGACTCGGAGTGGATAAAGATGCTTCAGTTAACTGTTCCCACATGGTCTACAGGCTCAAGGTTGTGGACGATTTCATGATAATAAAAATCCTTTTTGGGGAATCTCAGACAACAGTTGTCCTGCTGTACAAATTGAAATGCACAAACTATCCCCACTTATTATGAGCAGGATCCAGCACACACATGTTGCTTTAAAGCAGATTTTTGAATGTTCACTTTTTTATGACCCCCGCCCCCCTTCCCCACACTTGGCCATTATGCACTTGTTTTCAAGGGAGCCAGCAAACACAAGGCGGGGAACCATGTCCATGCCAGTCGGCATCCGTTTTGCATGCTTCTGTGTTTTTCTCATTCCAAAAAAGCCGGTCCAATGTTTACTTGTGTGTGGCCCCTCAGTCGATCAGACAGTCGTTTCCTCTTTCTCGGTTTTCTCTGCTTCTTTCTAAAATGACGCTACTGCTGCCTTGACCTAATAGCCTGTACCTGGCTAGTGTGTGCGTAGTGTCATGATTCTAAGGACTTGCAGGTCAGCGACTCTGATCTTGCAAGGCTAGTTTTTGGCTAAGAGACAATGGGGGAGTGGAGACAGACCCCATTCTCATCACAATGACTCTGAAGCTGTTAAATTAGGGTAAAAGTCCTGCGTAGTTTTGCTTCAACTCTTCAACAATCACACCAACGTCAGTGTTGTATGTTTTTGCATTAAGCTTTTTTGTACGTTACATTATGTGAAGGTCTGAGGCACAGAACAATGATTTTCACAGATTTCTGAGTAGAAACTAATCGACAATAGTTGCAAGTGAGGTTTTTAAGGTCCTTAGTGGAGTAAGGATGGGTAACACCTGCCCAGGAACAACAGGCATGTTGATCCAAGGCAACAGCCATGGATCAGCTTTTATTTTCATTAGTAACAGACAGCTGCCAGGAACCCCAATAATATCATATGAAGAAAAGCAGGAAGCCAAGTTTCTGTTTGTTTTGATGGTTGGCAAAACTCCAAAGATTCACATACTTCCGGAAAAAGCGCTATACTGGAGTCACATGAGGACGGACAAAAGAGCACAGATGAAATTGAAGGAAAAACACACAATGTGTTATGACACAATACCAACCTCTTGCATGGAATCTTGGGTCAAGCACACGGACAAATTTCTCCAGTTAAATCCAGATGGTGCGCAAGTCGTTTCCCGCTCCCTCACAACCTGTAGAGACAGTAGAAACAATGCAATAAGTCCAAATCACTAAACCATACCACCTCCAGAGAGCAACCAGAGTTCAGTCACTGTTGGCTCCTGAACAAAAATGAGCATCATTTTTCTCTGCACTCATCGGTATTTTCCATCCGAACCTCAGACTGAGGAGCAAGTGCACCTGGAAAAGCTTTTAAACTTCATTAAAAAAAGACAGACGCTGATGTCGGCAACGCATTTGATATTATGAGGGTCCTTGGGGTGAAGTTGCAGAGATTGTGACAACAAAATGCACTGCATTGTATGTACTTTACCAAGTCACCAGACATGTCATAAGACATGTGTAAAAGGTGGACATCCAAGTATTGAGAACACACCTACTCATGACTCTAGGATTCAGGATTTATTTGAAGATGAGTTTTGGGTGTGAGGCTCTGATTTTTTCGCAGGCTTCTGAATTGTTTTATCAAGATATTTTTTTTCACCTTGTGGCTTCTCCCGCTCTAGGGGTCACCATCATGGATCACCTGGCATGACCTGCATATGTGATTTGGCAGAGATTTGTTTAATATTGGATGTCCTTCCTGACACAAACCCTCCCATTTATCAGGGCTTGGGACCAGCGCTAAGAATATACTCGATGTGTACCGCCATGGCTGGGGTCAATTTTTTAATTAAGCCAATTCATTTGGAGCAATGGGGGCAGAGTAGCTTGAAATACCCCATCCCTTGACCTGTCGGGGATTTAAACCAGCAAGTCTATGGTTACAAGCTGCAATCCCTTCCCATGACGGCGATGGGATGACCATTGAAAATAATATCATGACATTATATATAAGCCACCCTAAATCTGAAGATTCTGTAATGCCGAGTATGTGTTTGTTTGGGACTAGTTATTGAGGGAGGTGGGTAATTCGCCGGGAAGTACTTCTTTTTTTTTAGGAGAGGATGAAAAAGGCCGTGTTAGCTGGGAGTAGGTGTTGGCTGGGAATAGGTTCTGTGGGAGTGGCTAGTGGGCTGGTCGTCCTGTTTTTGTTTCCCTGGGGACACCTCAGCCTCGTGGGTTGGCTGTTGCTGCGGCAAGGGAATAAATCCTGACTCAGTTGAGGTAGCAAACACATTTCCGCTCCTCCTCGTCTCTCTCCACCATCCAGTTACACCCCCAATGCCACAACATGTTAATGATTTGGAGACTTCCTGAATGCCGCGGGATCAATGTAGCTCAAATGGAAACAAGACACTGATCATTCCTGTTTGAACTAGTCAGTGAAAACTCAGTGGGACCATTGGCCACTGACACTCATCAAACATCCTTCTTCTGTCAACCTGCAGATTCAGGTCACTCTGCCCTTGTAATCCTAAAGCCACACATACATCAGACTGTAGATAATTAACTAATGGTCAACTCTCTTCCCGTTGACTCTTTAGGCTGAAGCCCGTTAATAGAAAGTGTCCAGAAATAGCAGCACTCTGCTCAGTTAACAGAGGTCAGAAAATCTGACATCAATAGTTCCAACATTAACAGGATTGCAAAGCTTCTTGCTTAACTTCATTACCATAGTATGTGGAGGCAGCTGGTGAATGTACAATACTCTTCTCTTGCTGAAAAGCAACATACAACAACATACAACAGATGATTGAATAAATCAGTCTGATCAATGTTTGTCATGAACGCACACATGCACATGCTCACATGTAAGTTGAGCTCTCAGCTGCATGGAACATACACATTTAAGTGGGTCGTGAATGCAGAAGATTCGGCTCTTTTTAAGCTGATATTTACGTTAGGGCTGTGTAAAAATTCAATAATATATGTATTGTGGTATAACTTTGTTCATTAGTGACATATCAAAGATTCAGTGTACATCGATATAATGTTTATAAATTGCACACAAACAAGTCTTGGGGCAAAATACAGGAAGTAATTTGGAATGTTTTACCTTAAAGGGGTGAAATGATTCTGATTTCATCAAGTTTTTTTCCTATTCATAAAAAAATAGTTCAGTTCTTGAGTCTGTCGTTAATCATTTGAGATTTATCACAAAAATGATCAGTCATGCAGCCCTAAAGTACACTAACATAGTTGAAGTTGAATTATTAGTATTTCCATTGTGTTATTATAATAATTTAACAGCCACGGCTGCAGCATAGAGAGTCATAGCAGCGAATGCTCTTCATGCTGTCAACACAGCAGAATGTCCAGGAGTGAGTGACGTAAAAAACATAATAACAAATATGATGGTGGACTTAATATCAATAAAATGTTATCAAAACCCCATCCTTAATGACATAAAGTGCTCTTTCTTTACAACAGTTAAGTGTCAGACACGGTTACAATTTGAATACTAACATGAGTCTGAACCTGATCTGCTCTACAGCAGCAGGTGTGTGTGTTAAAATGACAACTGTGTGATTTGTTTTTCCCTGATAATAAAATGCAACATAATTAAATGAGACTCAGTCAAAAAGGAAAATGTATATTTTGCAAAAATGACACTAGTATAAGCCTGAAATAATACAGTTCTATGCAGCAGCTTCACCTGGATCACTATGACTTGCAGGCAATAATAAACAACGTACCTAACACACAGTATGCAGGCTTTTAAATATGAGCTCCTCAATTCGATCCAATTTTAATACATGCAGACTCTTTTATATTTGCGGTCCTCAAAAACAAAACATGTAACTTCTCTGGCACCACCACACATTTAGAGAATGTTTTGTTGCTAAATAAATATTTTAAAAGACTTGCTTTAGTGTTTTAATGACTTTGTTTGCAGTTGCAGTACTACTACTCATATAACTTTCAAGAGCAAAGAAAATGTAACATTTTGTCACAACTGAGGCTCTTGAGAAAACTTTTCAGAGTAAGTGTTTTCAGTTAAGTGTCCTCTGTTTCGGGGGTTAGCATTTCACAGGGCAGAGTATGTTGCAGGCATGAGGGGATGTCTGCTATAAAGAGAATGTTGAGGTTTGTTCACAATGATAATGATAATTGTACATTTAAATTTATGGCCTTTTTATATCCAAAAAAGTCCATGGTTCTGGTACTGTTTACCCATTTTTCCATCAGGTGGAATGGTTCTGTTTGGTACAGTGCAGTATTTATTTTTTTTGCATTTTCATTAGGAATAGTATCAAAATAACCATTTTTTACTGTTCCATATTTTGGCGCCCTTGGGGTACCAGAGTAAAATGGCAAGGTAAGGTCAGGGTGGAGGTAGACCGGCTCCACCCATGACAGACAGATGATTGGGCGAAAGAAAAACGTCAGTCCCTGTGCAAATATCCAATGTCAGAACATTTTAAGTAGCAAAGAAAAAGCAAACAGCAGCCAGCCATGGTCAACACAGGAAGTGCAGTTGTACCGTACTGTACCAAACTGAACCGTACCATGATGAAATCGCAGCTTTTATACACTGGCTCCATTTCAAAAGTACCAGTTTAGCACTGTTATCTAAAAAAAAAAAAAAACAAAACAAAAAAACAAATGATGTCCAACCCTAATGATAATGAGTTGATTTAAATTTTTGTTGGGAATTCTGGAAAACTTTTCAAGCTGAGCAGAGTTTCACCCCCAACCAGCAGAGTCCAGGCTATTTTGGCACCAAAGAGCAATGCTGAAAATAATGCCCTAAAATGAATTAAACATGGGAATGCCTCTTCTGTTAGAGTGTGTTAGGGGCCGGTGTTTGAAGCTCAGCTGTTGAACTACCCCACAGCTGGGGGCAGGCTATTATGTGGTGACATGGAGGGATGTCTGTAGGTACGTTGGCTGCTGCCAGTCTCACCACAATAGGCTCTTTCTTATAGTCAGGGGCTTTGGGAACAGGATGGAAGGGAAATATTTGGGTTCTTAGTTTTTTAACATTTGTTAAAAGGCTTCAGTTCTTTCCTGCTAAGACTTAGATGACAGGATCAATACCCCACTTATATCTGTTAAAAATGAGGATAGCAGACGGGGGAGTTTAGCATGGCAGGAGGACCAAAAACAGGGGATTAGTCTGGCTCTGTTCAAAGGTGAACTGTAAACTCGGTTCTCTAAAGCTCAATCATCAAAGCATTAAGTCTAGTTGTACTCTGTGGTAAACTCGGGATTACAATTTTTTAGCCTGGGAATTAAACAATTAAGATGGTGTGCTGGGAGGACTAGACTTAAAACAATCACTATAGCTATGTTTACATGGACAATCTGTAATCTGAATAAAAGCAGGATGGGAATGAAAATATGTCATGTGAACATACCAATCCAAAAACTCTGATCCAAACAGCATTCATTCCACACAAGAGGGCTGTCATATGCCGATCGTCACTCAGATCGGTGTTCATATAAACACTCAGTGCGATCATGACTTCCTGGTAAATGTGATGTACTGTTTTTCCATTTTGATACTACAGGAAAAGGATGAAAAAATAACGAAAGTCAGAGCAACACACTGGTCAGGAGGCAAACCCAGTTCTGCTTCTGAAGACTTTAAAAGAGCACCACATTGTAGAACAAAAGAGTCAAAAGTATTGTTAGGAGAACGCGCTGTATTTCCATTGCAAAAGAGAATAATGACCAGACAAGGGTTAAGTTACAGGCGTGGAAGAGGAAAATGAGATGTGGACAGTGGACAGCAAGGGGACGAGCAGAAAATGTGCGACGTTTGGTGTTTACTACTGTGAAGCTGCTGCTTCTTGTGCTTCTACTTCCAGAAAATCAGACAATACCACGCATGTCAAAACAGTCCATTCTGATTGAACACTTGATGCATGTGTACATACCATATTGGAATCATTTAATATTGCATCCATGTAAAAGATACAATTGCAAATACCATTTGGAATTAATGTTTTCAGTATTAATATATATATATATATATATATATATATATATTTTTTTTTTAAGTCTGGTTTTAGTTGGACTAAAACAATAAAAAAGATTTTAGTGAGGTCAGGTAAATGTACTGAGTAAGTCAAAAATAATAATCAACCAAAAGATTATTAAAATCAAGAATGGACACTGAAGCTTCCCCACATTAGATCAGATAAAGGTTGCCAACCATTAGTGGATGTCACGGACCATCACCAAATGCAAACAATGGTAGGGGCACGTCATCCATTTGGCATCAGTTAGAGTTTTGGCCTCTTTATCACAAGGTGATCTGCTGAGGCAGGCCCACCACATGCTGATCAAACCTTGGTGTGTGTTCCGAGCATTTTGGGGCACAGAGGGGTTTTTTTTTTCCCCCCTGACTTGATCATTCAGACTATTTTCAAGTGAAAATATCTGTGTGTACACAGTGCAGGTGCTGTTACAACCTTCTGCAGTCTATGTTTGGCCTCAAGACAAAGCCAAAATCGTACAGTGTAAACTGGCTTGAAGCATTCAACAGAAGTTACATTTTTTAACTGCGTGTTTGGAGATGGGCAACACTGATTTGTATTAGACCCCTGCAGAACCAGCCCCGATTATATGAATGTAAGAATCATTTTTAAACTACTTTACTTTCAAACTCTTCCTTTAAGTGTTTCTGTAGAAAAAATAAGTGTGGGGAGAAAGTGAACAGTTTTTAATCAAAGTTAAAGGTTGTGTCTACATAAGTGTGTGACACATCAAACCACTACTAATACACCCAGACAGTAAAAGAACAAAAGAAATAAGTTGAATCCACTGCCATCACCATATGTTCTTCTATCATCACTCTGTGCAGTGATGAGAGGCATGTGTGGCTGAAGAAAAAAAAAAAGCACTCTCATTAAAATAACCAGCCCAGGAACCACATCCTGTCGTACACAGGCTGACGTACACAGCACAGGTGGTAAACGATGTCACTGGGCAGTGGCTGCTGCTCAACACCATTCACTGGAATGTAGTCCTTTAGCAAAAAAAACAAGTGATTTTTATGCAAGACCTGAATGCATCAGTGAGGAAAGAAGTAATAAAAGCCAGAGATCAGGCAGAAAAATCCAAAAGGTCAAAAACAACATGTTCATCTGATAAAAACTAAATCTGCAATTGTGAACCACATGGGAACATCTGGAATTTACAAAAATGCACAATACATATTGTCATTGTGAACTGGGTTATACAAGTCCTCAATCTTTAGACTGGAACTGAATGGGCATCACAGCTGCTGTGTGTGCTCATACAATAAGAAACAGATTTGACAAACAATGACTTCATCGTTGCACTCAGCAGCCAGTGTGTGTGTGTGTGTGTGTGTGTGTCACTGGAACATTTTTACAGGACTAGAGAACTGTTGCTGCATCAGCACCACAGAAACCGCTCAGGGGCAGCACATTAGATTCAGTATCATACACGTGGGACAGGAGGACTAATATTTTTTAGGAGTGTTGAGTCAAACACAAATGTCAGTTCACGTTACTGTACCTTTGCCGTGCAAATCATAGCGAATGTGCCAAACATAAAAAAAGTGAAACATGAAAAATGGATAAATCAAAGCAATTATTGTTGTTGAGAATAATAACCATTGTCTGTTCCTGCTCAGCTGGGCAGCTGGATCACATTCACCACACATTATTTTAGGAGCCAGCATTGAGACAGAGGGGCTTTGAAAGCCTTGCCAGGAGCTCTTCAAAGAGAAGAGGGAAAAACCGTTTGGTTTCTGGTGTTTGTGCAACTTCCGCTTTGCGTTTGGATGCAAGCATGACCTGTTGACGGCCACAGGAGGGCTAAGACAATGCTGCTTCACTCCCCCCCCACTGATGATTTAGAGTTGCTACAGCAGCATAAATGAAGTTTGCGATGACACTGGTGGCAGATTTACCACGGAGACTCCTTTTCCAGCAATTATTCCGTGATTTCAGATGGAAGTAAATAAAAGCAGATTTCACATTTCTAGCTGCCAAAGTGAAAAAAAACCATATAGGCTACTGTTAGATTTCCTCAGCTGTAACAAATCAATTCAGATTGTAGGGCTGACATTAAGTATTGCAATATAATTTTTTTTCAAAAGTAGTCATATCAATCATACTTTTCTGCAGTTTCAGGAGTGACAGCACTGTGCAAAAGTCGTAGGCCGCCATTAGATTTGTTGTCTTAGCAATGCTATATGGCCATACAGTATAATTATTTCTCCATCACTTCACATGTGGATAAACCCCAGCTTTTCAGCTCTATAAATGGGTACCATATCTTTAGCAATATGCAACGCAACCGCATCAGTAATAACTTTCCACCGGGTTCCTTTCTTGTTGTAAGGGACACAATGCGAAAACGATTCAACCACTAAAGACTGTTTTTAGTGGGTGTTTGGGGGCTACGGTTCTTTATCTCCTGCTCGGCTGCATGCCGCTGTTTGAGATGCTGGAACAAATTCTTCATGCTGCCGCCTTTGGTTGCAACTACTTTCAAACAAACCTTGCAGTGAGTTGTGGTTTGTTCGTGGTCTGACACCACAAAACCGAACCAGTTCCAAATTACCGATGACACTGTGCCTTTCTTGGGGACTAGCTCTTCCCTGCTAGCTGCCATATTTCCCTGGGGGGGTGTCAGCCCACTGTAAACCTCAGGAGTGCCAGGAAGAGCGTCGGCAATAACAGTTAAAGAGGAAATAAGGGGAAATTTTCTTATTTTCAGGAAAAACTAATTGCACAAATTGAAATTAATCAATAAATTTAATTTCAATTTATCGCCCAGCCCACTTAGTACCCAGGTAGCCTGGAATGGGTATTAAGTGAGCATGGGCTTCAAGTGGGCAAACACTGGTTGGGCCATGGACCATGGAAACCCACTTGGGACCCAAATTGTCAGCCCGAACATAACCCTTATGGGGCCCACATGGACATGCTGCCTGGAAATTTACAAAACACTGTACTGAAGGCCTGACACTAGTGATTGAGACCATAAACTCTACAGGAAATGTTTACTAAATGACAAGCAGGCCAATTTTCTCATAAACTAGCTTTTTTTTGCCACAGGTTATAGACAAATCTGTACTGACTTCACTTTCCACACCCAGGGACAACTTCCATTTTCTACTTACATTCTATAATCCCAACAGAGTAAAGACGTTACAAAAACCATATAATAATGGTTATTGTCCACAGATGTGAACATTTGTCTTTGGCTTTGTAGGCTAATCAATCACATAAATACAATTATAAATAATTTGATAGAACAAAAAAAAGGTCCTATGCAGAGTTAAAACAACTGCAGGTTTTGAGCTAAAGTTTAGCAAAGAAACCTTTCCTGTACAACTAGCATTACATTTTAATGGCAGATTGAAGGATCCTAAGAAAGAATACATTAATTCCTACAGAACTTATGAAAAAAAAAAGAAAAAAAAAAAAAGATCTGCACATGAAATTTGATCCTCTGGCATATCATCCCCCTTTGTCAATGACGTTACAATATGAACGTCCAGCTCAGTTAGGCTCTAATTCTTCTGACACAAGCACACAACCCCCCCCCCTTCCACTTCCACACAGCAGCACAAGCTGGGCCACTTAAGAATAGTGTGTGTGTGTGTGTGTGCGTGTGTGTGTGTGTGTGTGTGTGTGTGTGCGCGCGCGTAAAGGAAAAACACAAGGTGTTTTACTCCCTTAGGCACATACTGATTACATCCTCCGCACTAATGCAAAGACTATCCACACTCTATCCAATTTCCTCTCATAGATACAGAATATATTTGTGTATGTGTGTGTAAGTGCATGTGTGCATGTGTGTGCCTGTAAACCAAAGACGGCAAACAGAATGACATCACCAAACGGTGACTAGACTGTTAGCTCACTGTGAAACACAACTTGACAACACTGCTTCATAATTTGCCTTAAAAGTTAAAGGAAAAAAAGGAACAAGAGATGGAAAAACAATGACTTTTGGCTTGCGTGTGTGAGTGCCATTTCTTTTTAATGAGAAGACGTGAAGTCATTACTGAGGTCTCTCTCTCTCTCTCTCTCTCTCTCTGGACACTATAAGACAGGTGTATGAAGTGCTCTATAATGTGGAGAGAAGGGTAATTCCTCTGCAGTGGATGCAAGCCGAGTCTCTCCTAGACTGTGATGACAGACAAATGTGCGAAGGGGATTCTCTCTCACACACACTCACAGATGCACATGTGCACTCTACTGTGCAGCATTACTCACTTAGACTGCATCTAGGAAAGTTGGAGCTGCGTGGTGCAGTAACAGCAGCAGCTGTGATATGCAGGCATGTAGAGCAATGCAAAGAATGCAAAGAATAGGATCATGATCAAAAATATGATTTTGCAGACCTACCAAAAACTCCAGGCTCATTTTTAGTAGTAGAATCCACTTGTAAAACTTCTTGTAGGTATGCTTCTAAGCATTTTCAGCCACAGTCCAGCCATCTTGCTTTACTAAGCCTGTTGTGGCCACAGTGGCTGTGGTGTTTCCTTGGCCTCCATCAGCCACTATATAAAATGCATCACTTCCTGTGTACAGTGCGGAAACAGAACAAAGGCTAGACTAGAACAAAACAGAGTCATGTGGAGCTGACAGGCTTAATCAAAATCGTGTGAATTCATTCGATAATAATTTGAATGCAGCCGATATATGTTAAATTATGTACTACAATTTTAATCCTAACTTTACCCAAAGCCTCAGAAACAAGCCTGTTACAACCTCTTTAAAGTACCTAACTGTTCCAGGATGTGGATAAGATTGTGCAAATGTTTACACAATCTGGTTCAGTGCCTGCCTGCCGTTAAACTGTCTCAGCTGAGCAAAGTACACACTCCTGCAAATGCATTTATATTAAGTGTTTGCAGCCCACACACTGCATTTTAAAGGCAAGCTCTCAATTACTGATTGTCCTAATTAGCCTACCTCCAGCTATGTCTGTAATGCAGAAGCTTAAAAAAGGCTAAATTTACATGTGCTTCTCTACACTGGCTCCCTGTACAGTTTAGAATTCAATTTAAAATCCTCCTCCTCACCTTAAGGACCTAGTTTTACCATATCAGCCCCAAAACACAGGCTTACCTGTGGTTCCCAGAGTCCATAACAGTAGAATGGGAGGCAGAGCCGTCAGGCTCCTCTCCTGTGGAACCAGCTCCCAGTGGACACTCTCTCTGTATTTAAAGTTAAATTTAAAACCTTGCTTTTTTGATAAAGCTTACAGTTAGGGCTGGCTCAAGTGAACTCTGAACCATCACTTAGTAATGCACACTCTCCCTCACACTCAGGATATGAATATGACTTTATTACATGTCATTAACCTTGTTCTTTCTCTCCCAAGTTTGTGCCTTTCCTTCCTGTCATCTCTCTGTCCCTATCTTGTAGGATCCATTTCCAGATTCGATGCTATTATTATTAGTATCGTAACTTGATACAACTGTTATATATCTGCTGGACCGCACACCTTTGAGTCTGGTTCTGTCAGAGATTTCTTCCTGTTAAAAGGGAGTTTTTTCTCTCCACCGATGCCAAGTGTTTGCTCATTATGTGAACTGTTGGGTTTCTTTTCTCTCTGTAGTGTTGTTAAGGTTTTGGCCTTACTATGTATAGTGCCTTTAGATAATGTATGTTGTATTTTGGCACTCTACAAATAAAACTGAATTGATTCGAATTCAATTAAGTATATCAGGTTAACTTTAGTTTGTCGTTTAAACCAAGTGTTAGTGTTATTATTTTTTTTACATTAAAGTATGCTAGATTCAATGCCAACATATACTTTAAACTACACTATACTAGTGTAGATTTAAAACTATAAACAGATGATGAAAAGAGGGAGGTCAGAAGCAGCTCATAAAAATAGTGCGACCCTTCACGGTGGATGCCCTCTGGTGTTCCATCCACACTATCACATCTGTGGGTAAGGTTATGCCTGTTTTCCATGGTACCACAAGGTTTTGGAGAACCAAAAATGTAAAGGTTTGTAAATGCTGCAGGCTATATTTTAGTTTGAAAACTGGAACAGGGTTTTAATCTGGGCAGAAGAGAAGAAAAAAAGGACCCATGGAAACCATGACATATTTATCCATATTATTTTTCCTGATTGGCTCATACAGTAGCGACTCTACAGTCAGCTGTGAATGAAAAGTTTGACTACACCCACACTTTTTCTCTGCTCCAGAAACCTCTATCCCCCACACTACCTGAAGTTTTCAAGCACCGGAAATTGAATTGAGAAGTTTGAAAATGCTGCTAACCCCATCTTTGTCTGAAATCTGCAGGGCTGCATATTAGTCTGGATGGGCAGAAAAAGAGACCTATGAAAACCAGTTACCTTTATTTGCTTTCTAATTTGGTTCTTATCGGCCACAATTAAGCTGTCAACTGTGAACGAAAAACAGTTTCACGTCACCATAAGTCTCAAGTAAAATATCCTTGCTCTTACCAAGGTGATACAAAACTGAATTTCTAGTGTGGACACAGAAAATATTTGTTTGAAAATGCTATTCTCAAATGAAAAAAAATGTATAGAAGTAAGCTTTACTTTCGGTTTAAATTTCCTTCAAGGAGAAACTGGTCATGAGGTCGCCCTTAAGAATGACAATTTCATCAAACATAATTTCCAAAATTGACATAATGCTCTTTTAAAGAAGAAGTCTAGAAGACTGCCTTTTTGCAACCAGAAGAGTCACCACCTGATGGCTATTGAATATACTGTTTCCATGTTGGCTTGAGGGAGGAAACCAGAAGACTATGTCCATTTTTTTATATACAGTCTTTGGTTTCATCTCATCCTTGGTCTAATAAAATAAAGCCCTTCTCTTACTCTTTACCTTTGCTGTTACTTGTTACTGTAGTATTATGTGAAACTAAGCAAACAAATGGATGTACATGCCCAGGGGTATGTGACGAATCATGCGATATACATTTACAGCTGTAATATGGAGCTAAAATGCTTGTCTGAATGTGGATGATAGTGGTGTGGCTCTAGCCTGGGGTAGCATGAAAATTCAAAGTTGGTGGAAGGATGAAAGGAGAGCTACAGAGTAATGGGAGGGTACTAAAGTCAGGTCCATTTGCCTTCGCCTGCAGGAGAAAGGTCACAGATGTCTGACCCCGAGCCACTCCAGTTAATTGTGAAACAAAAGCCTCACCTTCTCTCTCTTTCTGCCTTCAGTTGTCTACCCTTTGTTCTTGTCCTTTTCATCTCTCCCTTTCTCTTTTTCACTCTGACATTTGCTCTGCTCTGTGTACACTTTCTGTCTCCGTCCTCTGTTATTACCACCCTCCAAAGTTCACTTTTTCTTTTTCACACGTGTGTTTACTCTCCCTGTCTACGCAGCAAGAGACGGCGTAATTCCCACTGTCCTCAGACAACAAATACCACTTAGCTGTCAAGGGCCGCCACCGAATGACGACAGCAAACAAAGAAATGCCTCATTCCCTGCTTTCCTTTGTTTTTCTCCAAAACAATTGTGAATGTTTGGACGAGCCAAAGCAAAGGTCAATCACAGAGAGGGCTGGAGAAAGCAGTCAAACAGATGCATTTAAACTTTAAATACTTTGATTACCATTAAGGCGTCACAGTCACAGTTAGAGTTAGATAGTCAGTACATTTCCATGCATAGTCAGTGCATGGAATGGACTACTGCCCTTGTCTGAGTATACAGGTACTACTGATTTACTACTTGATTTATTCAGTGAAGTGTGTCCCCCTACACTAAACACCCAATTTCAGCATCTAAGTATTAGGCAGTCTCCTGCCATCCATTAACTTAAAAATATTAAAATTCTTTAGGCTGACACATGAAGCTTTGCTTTTGCTGGGAAAAACAAATGTTACTGGACAGACAATGACCAAGTGAGAGGGACATGACTGTGGCCACATCCAAACCACTATGTTTTTTTTATTCTGAAATGACACTTTAAAGCAAAAACGTTGAAGAACAACATTTCAACTCAGCATCAGAAGTAATCTGTGTCCATTCAACCACAGCTAAAAACCTATACTGTATCACATGACCATTCCTGTACATTGGGCACTTCCATGGCCGTATAAACAGGAGGCAGATTGAAAATGCAGTACAACTAATGAGAAAAAGGTTACAGTTAAAAGAGCAGGCATTTCTTTCACTAGACCAAATACAATGCCTCTATTTGGATGACGGACTGTTCAAAGTTTAGGGTGCATATACAATCAAATGTTTATGTGCATATATTATTCTGAAGTGTGCCATTATAACGTTCAACAACTAATAATTGTGGACTAATTGATATTTGTATGTGGTTCATGGGTGTGAAATTCTAATTTCCCAGAGTTTTTGGGATCAATAAAGGAAATCAATCAATCAGTCAAGGTGAAACTGAAATGATTAAGTAATAGAAACTGACACTGACAGACAGTCATGACTGATAAGAACCATAAGGAAGTGAATGCACGCAACTGAGTCACCATTTCCAAACATCTCAGTTCCTTGTATAGATTCAGATAATACACATAAAACACGTTGTATAAACATAGTCTTTCAGTTTGCTGAGTCTAACCACAGAATAACAATTCATTAAACAGCCACCAAAAAACAGTGAAAATGCTACAGTGTTCTAAACCTTTTACTTTTGTCCTTTTCAAACTGGAGCATGCCTGAATAATTCTAACTCATTCTGTTAACAGCGTTCATCATAGCACCATGGTGGTCAAGCAGCAGATGCAGCACCTAGACTGTCAAAATACAGTGGCAAAGAAATAGTCTGTGCTTCCACTCAGATGTCATGTTTCCATAAAAACCCGCCTCTGTTGCAGAGTCATTAGGTCCAGGAGTGTTGGCAAAGGCCAGATGTTTGTTAGGGTCTTTGGACAAGTTAAAAAAAAAAAAGTCAAAGTGCGTGAGGTGTGAAAACAAACATAAATAATGTTGAATTTCTTTTGTACATGATCCATTGAGATGCATCTGTTGACAAATCTATGATGTGAAAACCAAACCCCCAGTTAAATTCAGTGAAGCATAGTCACATCAGCATGTTATAACAGCTGAGCTTTTAAAGTCCCAGCCTGACTCTGACTTTGCCCGTTGTGTGATATTAAACCTCTTAATTTACTCATGAAACAATGGGAAAGAAATCCTCCAGGCCCCGTGTGCACATCTGTGTGGTCCCACGGGAGCTGTAACGTGATCTTTGACAAGTCCGGAGGAGCAGACACCCTCACCTGGACAGTCGTCGCACTACAAATCAACTCACAGCTGCACAGACCATTAGGCAGTGAACGCGCAGGGCCTCTCAGCGAAACAGTCAAGATTGATGGAGACATTCAGTAAGGACTTCCCAAGGTTTTTACACAAAATGTTACATGAGCGTTTTACACTAAACCATAACGAAATTTAAAGCGTGTGTAAAGACATAAAAAAAGTAGCTCCTCTGATGTTATCACCCCACAGGAAAATGTGTTACTGACTACCTTGCCAAGTAAAGTCTTAATATGCTTAATATTAGGTTTTAAATCATGTAAAAT
This sequence comes from Brachirus orientalis, assembly GCA_016785285.1. NCBI lineage: Eukaryota > Metazoa > Chordata > Actinopteri > Pleuronectiformes > Soleidae > Brachirus > Brachirus orientalis. The sequence goes on from JAFBJR010000905.1 coordinate 1,946,052, forward strand.
TCAGCAACATTCCCTGATCTGCCTCTTGAACTTGTGCAAAGCAGGTTTTACCGTATTTGTACATAAAAGTCCAGTAGTAAAAACTATATAGAGAAGCGTCATTTTCACCAGTTTGATCGCACTTTGATCATGTAATGTACAACAACACAGAGCTGCTTTATTTACAGTCCTGCTCTCTGTCTCCCTCTCTCTTTCAATGGTGCTGCAACCTCACAGCAGGCGTCTGCTCTTCTTCTCTACTTAATTTCCTCATCTTTAGGAATTTGAAATAAAGTGGCAGAGCTTTCCTGGGCCTTTTTGCATTGAGGCAAGACACGTTTTTCAGGACAAAGACGACTCAGCTGGCTGGCAAACTAAAAACAGCAGTGTAGGAGCAGGTGGGGTTACTTACAAGTGAACCGTAAACAGCTGCAAATGCATGCTGAGGGTTTTTATATCATTAGAGGGTATGAGAGACACTACTACACTACAATACAATTTTGTCCATGATAACATGCATAACACAACAGGAAAATGTGTTTCTTCAGAGTATTTGTATTTATTCACAACAAAACATCTATTTAAAAAACTAAGAAATTGTCTTAACTTACTGCACTGATGGCCATGTCAGAACAAACAGGAAGCAGAACATTGTTGTTTTTATGTTTTTATATGTGGAAACATGTCTTTCAATGGCGCCTTTTCCTTATGTACTGATATCAGTGTCACAGCAACAAATATTCAGACGTATGGCCACCCTAATGTCATCAAGTCATATTTTTAGACACGCCTAAAAAAATCCTTAACAGAAGACTGGAAAGAAACTGCTTTCAGTGTATTTTTTTACACGTTATAAGCTACTACAATATTTTCCAGCATATATAATGTGGTATATATATAGCATATATAAGAGGTGAATCTCTGCATTTGCTTAACACGCACTTTAAAAAAAGAAGCACTTTCTAAAGCCCTTGATCAACACACACATTTTCCTTTATTCCCACCTGAAAGTTATTGCTACATCACACTCAACTCAGCTCATCATAAAGTGTTCAAACAAGATCCTTGAAAAGTTACGAGAGACAAATTCCCATGAGAAATTATGGGGATCAACAAATCTGGTAAGATCAACAGACAGAAAGATGGAAAAAGTGTTACTAGAATCCCATAGTTTCATAGTGAAACATTCATAAGGATCATCACAATGGTTTAAAAGTTGCCCTAATTGTAATTATTGTTTTATTTATTGGACTTACTAGTACAAATCTTGTACTTGGACTATTTATACAGTGCAGTATTGGCATTTGTATTTAAATAAATAATTAAATGAATCACTTATCTAATTTATAGGATTTGAGTAGTGAAAATGGAAAGCTTGAGATGCAAAGCAACAGTAACTATGGAAAAATAATCCTTCACTGCAATTATGTGTGTACCCTGAACAGAATGTGACCTGCCTGTGAGTCCATTTTATAAAAAAAAAAGGTCTGCCAAAGACAGAGAAAGCCTTATAGCTTTTTGGTCGTGCTGCGCTTTAGCCAGCAGGCAGCAGTGGTGTTAACGGTCACTGACGGTCTGCCAGTCCAAACCAGAATAGGGTTTCCATGGTGCTGGTGAAATGAGAAGCCCAAACACAGGGAATCACAGCTGGAGTTGGAAATCATGTGGGCTCAGATCAGCTGCAGGATGTCTCACTTGTACTGAGATTTTGTGATAAATGGGGTGAAGGTGAAAGGACTGTCCAGTCTGACAGAGCCAAGCTGGGATTTTACCGAGCAGATAAAATGCAGGGTATACTGTAAACACATACACATGTAGACCCATACAGAATCTATTATCAGTTTCTGCAGTATGGAGGACGGGAAAACACAGCAGAATTATGTTTTCATCCAATCATTTGCTGCTACTAGTTTCTCAAATGTGAGAATTGACCACCTAACAGTTTTCATTTCTGATTTAGGATTTAGCAAACAAAGCATAGGCGCTAACAGACTTGTTGGTTTTGCTTATGAGTCATTCATTCATGAGTCAAAATAACATCATGTTCATTTGGGACTTTGGACAAAATGGCACATTTGCACTACTCGTTGTTGATTTGTTGTTTTATCTATATAATTCCTTTCTTGTACAGCTGTGGTGCATTGACACTTTCTTATAACATCTTTATATTTTATCGTAATATTTCTTCATTCTTCAATAGCAGTGTCATCTCATATTTTATTTCACTCACATGGATAGTATTGTTCTATTTCTTTTATTTAAGAGTTGTAATGAAACCGTGCTGCTGACACAATGACTTCCCACTTTTTTTGTGATCAATAAAGTACATCTGTCTATCCATCTACAGTCTCTATCTATCTTGTATCCTCCAAACGATTAACATGGAGACTTTCATGGGCATCTTTTGTCCAAATTAGACTGTTTTGAAGGCTGCTTTGCAGGCTAGACAGATGCTGCCAAAACTGGAATAGCAACCTTTTAACCAAAGGGATGCATATGCTCAGATGTCATGTTTCTCTTGTCATGGCCCAATTTCCCTAAGGTTTTTTGACAGAGGTGACTTGTCTCGCTTCTTTCTTTACATTATCCGGAAAGGTTGTAACAGAAGTACTACTCATAAAATACCAAAAATATGTTAACTGTCCCAGCTCTAAAGTCATTGGCTCCTCTACACTCATATGTACTTTAGTCACTTGAAAGCCTCCATCGTTACAGTCAGTGTTTTCTTAGTGAAACATGAACTTAAAAAAAAAGGACATGAAAGGAAACTGCGAGTTTCAGCCACATCAGAGGCACAATATGCAGTTTGGTCTTATCACATCCAAACATCTTAAAACCTTTTCCATCACCTAAGCCAGCCTCGCCACCTGATACCACCTTATCGCATCGCCATTCACCATTAGCATACAGCTGTGAGGCCGAGTCCCAAAATTGACTGCAGTGCCTATTTCATCAATATCGCACAGTGTCTGAAACAGCAGTTGCCAGTAAAAACAAACGATGGGTGGGAGGGAGGAAAAGAGGAGACGAAGCTCTCACTGAGAGAGGAGTAGATGTGAGTGTCGAACATGGACGGCAGAGTTTAATGAGCCTGCAGCTGCTCAGGGACCAGATAAAGTGCTGGAGGCCATGCAGCTGCAAAACCCACCGTCTGTCCGCCACACATTCCCCTGAGACTGACCCCCGGCTCTCCACAAAGGAACACAACTCACTTCTTTCTCCTCATTTCACCCAATAGAGTCCTGTCTCCCCCTGTTCTGACCCTCCTTGAGTCATTCAGTCCCATGGATGTCTCTCTCTCTCTTTGCAGAAGAAGGCCTATACAGTCAGCTCTGGATTGACAAAAGGAACAAGTAAAGGGTGGAGACATTGTTATGTCCAGGACCCCACCTCGAAGGCAGATGTACTATCAGGAGTACATTTCTACATCTCGAGTGGAGGGGACAGTTACAAGATAAGTATAGGAGTGGTTCACTCTAATGCTGACTAATCTAATCAGCATGCGCGATTGCCACATTGTTGTAGCGAGGAGGCAGAGACCCAGAAAACTTTGTTACAAATCATTCATGATGGCTGTGGAGGGAAGAGAAGCAGAAGGTCACGTGGGACAGGTCATCTTAGAAGCAGTTGCTAGAGCTCGTCACGTGAATATGATGCAGTCTGTTTTGTGTGTTGAAGTGGCGAAGAGGTGAAGAGGTGAGGCGAATGGCATGTAAATTCACATTTTCCTTTTATTTTTGTTTAAAGATGATAATACATTAAATATTTTTGAAAGAAAAATGATCTGTGGCTTGTTCTGGGACAGACCAGATGAAGATATAGGGTCCATTTGGTCTTCCGTTTGTACAAAGAAGCAATACGTTAATGCCCCCGACCATAGCTTACAAGTCAATTGGTTTGTAAACTCCCATTTTAAAACCTCCAGTTTAGTAAACAGGCCAGCACAGGACATCTTTGTTTCTTCAAAACAGAAAAAAATTGATTTGTAAAAGCATAGGCCACATTCACCTACAACTGCATTCACGCACCTACTGTCGATCACAGTGTACGTGCCCTTCTTCATCGTCTGTGTGACTCTAAATGGAACCAGTTTGTGAAATGGATGTCATGCTGAACTGGAAACTAGTGAATAAGACTATAAGCCTCAAATGATAATGTTGACTGACGTTATAAGCCAAGTGAGAAGTATGATCATTTCCTAATTGACTAACTTACAAATGGCCCCTGAATGACCATTTGAGAAAATACAGGTTTCAGATACTTCTGCATTGGCGTCATCACACACACACAACAGTGGTTTTCGAGAAATACATTTTATCTCCTCAGAAAAACAAAGCTAGTGTTTCATGAAAAAAGTTAAATATGTATGACAATATCAGACAGGCCTGCTGAAGAATAATGAGAATAACACATTAATAAACAAGTAAAACACTATAGTATGGTAGTCAACAGTGAAGTTTACAATCGAAGTATGGATGATGCCAGCTCAAAAATTTGCAACAATGGGAGGATATTTATTCTTTTTTTTTTTTTTTTTGTGGTCATTCAGCAACCCTCGAGTAGATGGCGCCCTAGGTGACCACCAACTGTATTATGGCATCTCTGTGTGTCAGTCAGTGATGTCAGTCACCAGAGCGTCATCCATAGAGCCCATTGTGTTCACTACTAATACTACTGCCTACAATTAATACTGCCTAACTAATCATACTATACAGCTTAATCAGCTAACAAGTGAGAACCATACTGAAAAGATGATCATACCACCAACAATGTGACAACTAATACTAGACAATAAATAATTAAAAAAAGAAATTTCCCATTACTTAAGAATTCAACAATTTACTTATAATAAAAGCTATATTATAGTGGTTATAATAGGCGAGTTAAACTCTATTTAAACTGGCCATTTAAATGTTATCTGAACATCTATTTACACTCAGGCAGAGTAAAGGAGAAAAAAAAAAAAGGGCATTTTGAAAAAAAATCCTGATCAAGTGAAGCAGCTCATCTCAGAGTCTATAAAACAGAAACCAAGTCGAACACATGGCTGCTCCATTTCACTCCGGAACATTCCTTTCAGTAGCTTGGGATGGAAAGCCTTATAACGTAATGTGGCCCAGTTAGGATGTGTCTGAATTTAAGGACTGTCTTCCCCCGCATTACATCAACTTTATAGCTTAATACACAATCGCCAGGGTAACGGGGTGAATTAAAGAAAACTAAACTTTTGTGGTGTGTTGGTTTCATTAGAGAACTTCCTGGATGCTCCTGCTGAAAGTTTTATTAGCTACATTAACTGAGAACCAAAAAAACAAAAAAAAAACAGATGTGGCTGTTCCACATACAAGTGCAACAGCTACAGTAGTCTGAAGAAATATGGTACAAATAAACCTGCCTTGTTACCTGGGCCATCTACACAAGCGGATATGCACAGTGAGGCTTTGCTGCAACAAGCTGAGTTCCAGATGTTGGTCGCAGCCGGTCGGAGTCGTCTGGTTTGACCTCTGACACAGGAGCAGCAGTTCAATTGGTGGATTTCACACTCTGGTCATGGTGATACAATGGTACCGGTTTGAGTTTCAACAACATACTGATAGAGCCCAGCTCTGATTTCCATCAGTACACCACCAAGTCAGACTCACATAGAGAAAGTGTTTATTTAGGACCCAAATGTGGGGAGAAGATGTAGATTACATACTCTGCTGAAAAAAGACGCCCTTCCAGGAAAATTACGCTAACCAATCCCACAAACTACAGCCAGGATCCTGGATTAATGAAAACAGGCACTGCCATCAAAGCTAAGAGACACACGAAAGGCAGATAATGTGGTCTGCATGAATGAATTAGCAGTTAAGCATTTTTGCATTAAAACTATCACCAGCTGCATCATCTGCAACAGGCATAAAGGGTGACTGGTAAGACTTTTTTCCACCCCTTGAAAGTTTACTATTCGGTTAAGGGGACAGAGAGGAGGAAAAAAAACTTCAAGAAGTTTTCCAAAGCATCTGCTCTGTGAAGCTGCCAAGGGAGGAAAAACTCAAGTGTTGTTGCTTTTCTTGTGGCCTTAACAGAGGAAACATGCTTTCTGCAGAGTCGTAATGAATGAAGCCCAGGATTTTTTTAATGGGCCAAACACGGATCCCTGAGGGACCACGTGCACTGGCAAACATAAGCTGAAACCACTGGCAATCCCTGGCAGTAGACTCTAACCACCACCTTTAATCCTAGCCACTCATTTAGTAATGACATAAGCAATATTGAACATCAAAAGCTCAGTTAAAAAAAAGAAAAGACAAGGATGTGGCTTAATCTAACTACAGAATATGGGTTCAGGCAGAGAGCGTACAGGTAAAGATAAAGTGACAACAATTCAAACTAAAGAAATTTGACTAGTATCTTGACATGTTCTGATTCAGATTCCTGCAAATGGCTCACATACTAACATGCTAATTTATGCACTGATACAATACCATGTACTTAAGATATATTAGTGTAACCCAAATAATATAAATACTAAGGCCCGGGTTAGACTTCTGCACAAAGTTTTCTGGTCTTCTAGGGTCTGTTCATTTCCACATGGTGCCTACAGAGACGAACACATATGACCCAACTTCTTTCCTTAAAATCACTTAATGATATTTGCAAACTCTGAAGTAATATAGCTGTCTGATATTATGTATTTCAGACTTAAAGCAAATTATAAAATAGGGCAAAGTTGTTTATCATTTTTTCACACAACAAACTTAAGGGCTGAAACAATTACTAAATGAATTGTCATCTATTCTGATAATCGGGTAATTGTTTTTTTATTATTAAAACAGGTTTTCAGATTTTTAGCTTCTCAAATGTGAATATTTTGTGGTTTATTTGCTTCACATAACAAAAAAATAATTGAAACTGAGTATTTTGGTTTGTGTACAAAACAAGATATTTGAAAACATCATCATTTCCAGGCCTGGGAAAAACTGATCAGCATTTTTCAACATTTTCTGACATTTTATGGACCAAACAATTACTTGATTGAATTATTATTAAAATAGTTGTTAGTTATAGCCCTAAACTGAACAAATCTTGAGTCATTTTTGTCTCTTCTATTTGACCCATAAAATGAAGATAACATAATGTATAGTTTTATAAATGAACTATATATAAATTAACTATAGTTGCATTTATGAAATTTTAATAACAGGAAATCTGTTAATGATTCATTACTGTTTTTTTCCTGTTGAGGAAATCACCAAGCTCTTATGAAGTAATGAAAAAATAGTGGCACATGTAGGCCTACTTTGTAATACAACGCAGTGCTATGTAAACCTCTTTGAGTTCCCCCATTGTTTTGGGAAAGCCGCGGGTTGCAGACCCCTGCACTACATGCTTGGCAGGGAAGGGTGAGATGAGAAACATTCAGCTGCAAATGCAACTTCATGAATAGGTTTTACTAAATACTACACACTGTACCTTTAAACAGCTATTTTAACAGTGGTAAGTGTCGTTCCTTTGTGTTGCTTTTCAGTCCGGACTTCAGGCCATAAAACAAAGTGGTATCTCATTTATTTGTCAATATGCAAAGTTCGGAAAGGAAAATATTGTATGTGAACACCTCCAGTGACATCATTAGTGTTAATCTATAAACAGAGAGAGTGCATCTCTGTGGAAAAAGACAGATCATATGACTCTGATGTTTCCTACCACGATAAAGTCGGTGGCTGCGGTTTGGAACAGGTTGTGAAGCAGCACTACATCTCTCATGAACACTGTCTATTAATGCGCACACAGGGTTAAAAAAAAATATCCCTGCTTGCTGGGAGAAAAGCTAAAGCAGGGCTGAGAACGCAACACTAATCCTTGACTTGACAATGGTCAAAAGACTCCATCATGTATATGTATTGTTTACAGCATAGGATCTCTGTCCTCAGGCGACCTTTACCGTTCTGCACAAACACCAATTTGCAGGTGGAAGCAGGTCATGTTTGCTGTTGAAATGCAACACGATAGACAGGACAAGAATCTGTGTCGCACTTTGTCAGGACCGTGACTTTCTCTGCTGCACACAATAGCAGAGCAACCTTAGATACATGCACTGACACATTCACGTCACCCACAGGTGTTTAGACCTCCAGCGATCCATCAAGAAGCTTAACATGGAATCACAAAATAGAAAAATATAACAAAAGGAATAGCTTTACAGCTTGAATCTTGCATAGCGCTAGGGCCAATTATTTTATGGCAAAAGCACAAGACATCACAACTTTAAACTTTAAAATCCTAATGGCTGGCTCTCAGAACACAACAAAAATCCCTGGAACAAAAATCTGCATGAAATTTCTAGAAGATATAATACTCCACAACACACACACCTCTGCATTTTGCTTTGGGTTAACGCCACAATGAACAATACGACTGTACATGAATTTAAACTCAAGAGAGTTGCTATTGTGTTGTTTTTCGTGGTTAACCTTGCTTGTTCTCCGTGATTTTGTTCTGTTTTATATATCATGTTTTACTTTATTCATCTCCTCTTCTTCATCCCATCACCTGTCAGGGTCTACTAGAGCTGTACATCATCTATCTATCTATCTATCTATCTATCTATCTATCTATCTATCTATCTATCTATCTATATTTGCAATTATTGTGACATGATATGACATGATATGATTGATATATGATTCAAAATTTGTACGACTGATCATTGTTGCATCTTAACTGTATGTATAAAACTATGACAGTATAAACAAACAAAACATTTTTTTTTTTTTATATTATTCTGTAAGCAAATACTTTCTTCATACTGTGATTCTGATTATTTTCACGATAAATTGCGCTGATTTTGTTCGTAGACACTAGACTGGTGAATAAAAAAAAAGGGTTTTAAAACGAAAGAAAAGTTGCTGCTTTCTCCTATTAGTCGACGGTTAAATGATTATTCATTGATAACGAAAGTGAATGGCCAACTCTTCTGCACGTCAAATGTAAACCGAGTCATCTGGAAAACTCATTTTCCCACTTATACATTCATATTATTGACAACTACAATAAACTTTATTAAAATAAGCACTTTTCCAAACAATTTGCAAAGTTTAAAGCAAATCGGTGCAGAAAAGAGCATGCAAGAATAACAATGATGGCACTGTGGGGTGTGTGTGTGTTCTTGGACTTGCTGCAGAATGAGGACCAAAAATCGTACAAACACCTACCAAGTGAGGACATTTTGACTAAGTGAGGACATTTAGACTAAGTGAGGACATTTTGGCTGGTCCTCACTTTTTCACCCCTTAAAGTGGCTTTTTCAGGGTTAAGACTTGGTTGTAGGGTTAGGGTTAGAATTGGGTTTTGGTTAGGGTTAGGCATCTAGTTGTGATGGTTAAGTTATGAGGGTCCTCACTCTGATACAAGTACAAACATGTGTGTGTGTGTGTGTGTGTGTGGCAGAGCATCTGTCTGCTCTGCTCGCTTTTCCTGCCACGAGTTTTCCAACAAACAGACACAGAGGAAACTAAACCCGGTCGAGTTTGCGAAGCCTTCGACTGGAGCCACAGATGACACGCGACAGACAGAGCATCTCAGAAAAGAGAAAGAGTTGCTTTCTATGTCGGTGTCCCTGCTCTTTAAAGGGAGCAAATCATCAGCCACTTACGTGTTGATGAGTCTTTCCAAACGTGCGCCTCTGAAATCCAGCGACTCGATCCTGCTGTGACTCCTCTTTTTCGTTCTCTCTCTTCAGGATTATAGATTACATTAAAGTGTTGGACTCGATCCTGTCCTCTGCTTTGTTTGTTTGTTTGTTTGTTTGTTTGTCCAGCATCAGCAGCTCTGACTGTGTCTCTCCTTCATTCTTCCACGCTTTCTCCGGAACCACAGAAGAATGAATGGCTGTCTGTGTCCCGCCGTCACTCCGCTCACACGGCGCTGGGATGATGGGAGTGACTGCTCCAGGAGCTCCCTCCCCCATCCACCAATCCCTGCTCCCCTCTGCCCACTCCTCACTGGAAAGAAAGAAAGAAAGAAAGAAAGAATCTGTTCGTCAAGTGTGCGAGTGCCAATATTCCTCTTATCCATATGCACGGAAGAGGATTAGGGTCACATGTGAAAAACTTTTCTTTTTTTTTTTTTTGGAGACACAAACAAAAAGTCTGACAGTGAAGTCAGAAAAAAAAGTAAATTAATTCTGAGATTAAATTCAGAATTGTTTTTAAAACATCATTTCACATGCACATGAATTAAAGTCAGGATTTTGAGTCAGAGTAAAGATAGAGTCAGATTAAGTCAGATTAAAGTCAGAATTTTGACTTTTAACTTTTTTTTAATCTCAAATTTTTTTTATGTTTTATTTATTTTTTTTACACACGGCCCTAATTCTCGTCATATGGATAAGAGTAATCTCAGAATTCTTTCTTAAATCTTAGCATTCTGCTTTTTTCATTTTATTTATTTATTTATTTATTTTGTTTCCAAAAGCAATCTTCACATGTGGTCCTAATCCTCCTAATGAAGTGTGTTTGTATTACCAAATCATTAATCATTAAATTATAAAAATCTTCAGCAAATAAAAGATACCAGAAAATGATAGTGATGTTCACAACTATCTATTTATTTAAATGTGTGGTTCAAATATATTGCCAGCTTGTTTATTGAGATTATCCTTAACATTTCCAACAATGATTTAAACTTCATTGTCCTCTTATTATGCTCAGAGCCGGCCAAAGACGTAAAGCGAACTAAGTGGCTGCTTAGTATGTGGAGAAAAAAAAACCCCAAAACATTTTAACTTGTTAAAAAATCTAGATAGATTTAGATGTCTAAATAGTGTTATATTATTTGGTTTTATTTTGTCTCATTTAGTGTACATTTGTACATCAGTTCCAAGCTTTTTTTTTTTAACAAAACACAGTGATTAAATTTGTAAAAAAAAAAAAAAACCAAGAATGACGGTTTGTTGTAAATAACACAACTATAATTAATGCAATTTATAGCATTATATTGGTATCAATAGTGGTCAAGCACTGGCTACTCTGAGGTGGTGGGAGGCGGGGGCCCAAAATCAAATTCTGCTTAGGGCCCCATAAAGGATTTGACCGGCCCTGCTTTTAAGACAGATGTACAACATACAGTATAATAGTACTGTAGAAGCAAAAATCTAATATATGCAGAGCAGACAGGATTTACCAAGAGAGATAAAGAGAGAGGAGGAGTGGAGAGAAAAGTGATCAATCTACTGTAGATTACAATGTTTTGGTGATTACTCAGAAGTCCACAGGGGACGATAGCAGATTAGCAGTAAAAATTACCAACCTTTAGAAATGAGCATTTTCTCATTTATCACTGATTTCAACATTCCCTATACATGAAAAGCTACACACACTGCATGACATGACCAGTCAGACACTCACTAGGTCTTCAGCTTGATGCTGAGGCAAACGTCTGTATCTCACATCCGTCACCACTCACACCCTGAAGGCTCAGTCTGTGCCGGTCATTCATACACATGAAATGTTTGTAAAACACGGAGTGAGGAAGTGCAGTTATCAGAACTGAAATGGTCCCAAACAGCAACTTCTGTATTCTTGTGTTTGGTTTGCACAAAAGTCTGTGAGTGTGAATGGCCTGTTTTGAGAGTGTTGTGACTAGGGGAGGAGCGACTGGTGCCAGGACCTCAGTGGCCTTTTATTTGTGCTCCTTTGTCAGTTAAATGAGACATGAATGGCGGGAAAACACAAGGTTAGTCCCATGACTTTGGTTGTGGAGTTTCTGGCTAAACCGTGCAGTTATTGACAGTAATAACAGCCCTGATGTTATCCATCTTGTTCCTCTTTGTTGTGACTCTGGGTGAAGTTTGGTTTTATGGTCAGACTGACAGGACAATAATCTATAGTGGAAATACTCTGACTTACTCCAAGTATCCGAGTGATCAATGAAATAAGGAAAAAAAAAGAGCTGCTGGATATTCTTAATTGTTGTCTCTTGTGTCACATTCAATGTCATCCTGCATTGTCGTTGCACCGGTACAGTGTCACACTATGTACAGTATCTCAGTGACGCGGCCATAGGACACTGCCCACACCCCACCTACTAACTAAAGATACTGTTCTCAGTCAAATCACAAGCCTGACCTAGGGCTTTACCATTCCAACTTGAACCACAGCATAATTTGTAAGTAGGGAAGATTACACCTCTTCCATTGCCACGCTGCACCTATGGCCCTTTTCAGACCTGGTATTAACGTCCGTCCTGAGTGATCCAATCACAGGCAGTTTGTGCTCACTCCTCAGATCCCATCACTAAAATCACATTTGGAGGTATTTTTAGGAAGCATGTGACATTCCTGTCTTCAGTCTGTCTTCAGAGTAGGTTCAAGGCTGCCTCCTCTTCTAAAGTAGCAGTCCCCATAGGCTTTAGAACCAATCACTCAACTTCAATGACACTATATAAATCCAATGCATACCAAACAGACCAAAGTAGCAAGTATCTTTGTTGACCTAAAAAAGCATTTGACACCATAATCAGGAAATACTGTACTTCTAAATAAATATGGTATAAGAGGTACCCGAAAGACAGAAAACAATGCAGCATGTTCAGATCTGAATTATATGATATGAATTGTGGTGTACCTCAGGGGTCAGTCCTTGGGCCATTTTTTTTTCTTTCATCATTTATTTTAACGAGATCTTTAATGCTTCCACTCTTTAAATGTACTCTGCTTGCAGATGACACCAATTTTTTTATCTGGGAAAAATATTGTACAGGTGATAGAGTTGGTTAAAAAAGAACTAGGAAAAAATTGAAGATAAAAAAAATAAATGATCACTCAATCTGGAAAAAAACACATTATATGATATTTAACAGGAGGGACAAAAGGCACAGTACAGACACATGAATTGAAATAGCTTTCTATACTGACATATAGAAAAATTTTTAAGTCGTCATAATAGATAGAGTTTAACCTGGAAATCACATATAAATCACATAAAAAATATAATTATCAAAAACAACAGCCATCCTGTCAGTCAAAGATTCCCCGAACAAAGTAATAAACATGATACTGTATAAAATTCACTGCTTATGCCATACCTCACCTACTGTATAGAAATCAAAACCAATTCCATTATTACTTCACAAAAAAAGCCATCAACCGAAGTAAATACAGAGATCCATGAAATTCATGATTCATTTAGTTAAGATTGTTAAAATTTCAAGAATAAGTAGATTACAATATGTTGCAAATCATGTATGAAGCCCATGAGGACACATGGAACAGTGTGAACACAGACGTATTTTTAAAAGGATGATTAAAATAGTATTGCTACAGATGTATAATGTGTGTTGAGGGTCCTTGTTCTGATGTGCTGGTCTGGAACGGGATGCACCTTCAGTCAGATGTGGGAAATTATCTCAGCCTTATTTTATTTTGTTTTATAATCTAATTCTTTCTTTTATACAGGTTTACAGGTTTTTGTTGAACGTTATGTAAAAAATGGGGCGGTTTATATAAGATTTATCTTCTTACTGCTCCTTTTGATTAATTTTTGCTTGTTTGTATTGTTTTTTTATTTTTATCTTTCTTCTTATTATTTTTTTTCTTGAAAAAAAAAATAATAATACTAATAAAAAAAAGTCATTTGACCCACAGCAGTTTCACTGTATTTTTTTTAAAATAATCACTTGTAATGTCTTTGTAGTCACAGACACAGTTGTAAGAAATTGTCACATTATTTTATACACCGGAAATCGTATTTCATGTTCCAGCAGAGCGAGTAGCTTTGAGACATCTCGTCTCTCTTTTTCCCATCAAAGATCATTAAAAACAGAATTTTGGCCGTGCTAACAAACAGGACACTATTGTGTAGCCGGACAGGGAGCAGAAAGGTCAGAGCTGATCAAATGTGGTCAATGGAGACTCGTCCAGGATGCACTTTATTAATGCCAGGTGTGAACAGTCTCTGTCCACATATCATATATTATATTACATTATCACTGAGGACGGGTTCTGAAACCAGGTCTGAAAGGGGCATATGTACTTTTGGTAGTTTAACTGAATGATTGTCAGGGATTCAGCGTGTCTGAATCAGGCCCAGCGAGTCCTTTGCAGAACTGATGTCAATGAAAAACAATCAGGAGGCGTCAAGCATTTCATTTCTACGAGTTATTACACTCGTCCGCTTTGTTGAATGTGATCTGCTCCTCTCACGTCATGCACCGTGGAGTGACGGACTCTTCTATTTTTCATTCAGCCTGATGAGCTGTTGCATCCCCCCCCCCCCCCCCCCCCCCCCCCCCCCCCCCCCCCCCCCCCCCTTCCGGGCTCAAAGTTCAACACATTCCAGGCTACACAGGTCAGCATGATTTGAATCTGTTCTCCCAGGCAGAGCGGCACGGCGACACAAGACGCGATCTTGTTTGGAATTCCAGTGTCAACTTCACCGCAAGAGACCTTCGTTGTGTCTCTCCTTGTGGACATACCAGAGATGAAAATTCAGGGTGGCACCCAATTTTTGTGCTCCGCATGTGCTCACAATCAAAACGTCTGGGTCTGTGCATAGATTGGCCACAAGTGTGCACGTGGGAAACTTGTGATGTAGATACTAAATGTTTAAAATGAAAGAAATGAAAACTATTCTTGTCCATCCTATTGGGAGCATATTTGTCTCAAAAATAAAAGCAGGGAGTGAAGGATTGTACTTTTTTCTCTCAGTCAAGGCCAAAACATAATAGATGAGAGCTGTGAGCATCATGCTACAGGACATAGTCATATCTTTACATGGTCTTATCTTTCACGGGACACACAAAGCGCTTTGTCACAGCTGAAAAAACAAAATGAAAGAGTTGCACGATGATGTCAGAGCCGCTGTTGATTCAGCGGAGGAGAATGTTTGTCATTGTGAGGCATGCTGCGCAGGGCGGTCAAAGTGGGAAAAATACACCAAATCCACTTTGAAAGTGTATGTGGAGGGGATAAGTGTGACACTGCCAAGGTTGGCTGCTCATAATCACAAGAAGGGGGAAGATGGAATAACTTGTCAGGAGGGGAAGCTCACCACAGACCAGCTCTGTGAAAAGCACAAGTGGTCTGCAGCCACACTGAGAAACTCACAGGCCTCCGCTTCAAACGGCGAGAAGTGGCAACATCTAATTATATCAACCATGCCATCATGGTGAAATGCCGAAGTTTGATTGCAGAGTAAACGGACAGAACAAGCGAGTGACAAATTTATGGCTCCGGCAGCGTAAGAGCTGCTTTCTCAGAAACATCAAATACATATGCGGTCAGCTGGTAGTCACCCATTACCAAAATCACAGTTTAAAGTTCAATATAACAGCTACTTTTGACACATACATTACACACTTGTGTATCGTTAAAACCGCCAATTTGTAAAAAACCAAGAGAATACACAAAAATAGAGATTAGGTTTTTACATTTTAAACAAGTAACTGGCATCCTGACTCCTACTCAGTAAAGAATTCAGTGAAATATGAACTTTTTATAAAGCAGTAGAGTTCATTCTGGGCTGTAAAAATGACAGATTTACCAAATTATCCAGCTATGAGCTTTTTCTTTTCAGCAATTTTCAGACTTTTATGTTAAAGTTTATGCAAGTGTTGAGACCGATATAAATAAAACAAACGTTACTGAGCTTGCTGGTTTATGATTCTTGACCCTCCACATCAGGGTCACTGCACACTGTATTAACCAATTGTTTACAATTATTATTTATTTTTTTATTTTTTAAGCTGCTTTTTGAAATAAACTCTAAAAATACCCAGATATGGGTCTGGAGGTGTATGTTTCAGATATGAACAATGCAGCAGGAGATCAGTGGAGTCATTTCACTTCTGGATCATTCAGGCCTTGGGTGAAGACTTTATGGTGCATACAGGAGGCAGGACACCGTCGCCCACTGGCTCACTGTGAATTATCTGGTGTCTATTATTCCTCACACAGAGATATGACTAGAAAGGCGGCAGGAGACAAGTGAGACTTGCGTTCTGACAGGTCCTGATGGATGTCCAGACCCAGTCCAAGATGCCCGCGACCCACGTGATCGTGCTAATTCTTTGTCGTCTTCATTTTTGGCAGTAATGCAACTTTCTACGTTCTTTCCAGGACTGTTTGTAGTGAACCTTACTTTTCACAACTCAATAGTTTTTATTTCATCCTTTGGGAATCAAATGAAACATCAATTAAAAGAGAGAGTGAAATTAAAAAAAAGATTATCACTGAGCTCTAGGCTGGAGGTTACCTGCAACTAAATTCCAATAAGACAGAATCTCTATCATTATCCCCAATGGTAAATTCCTACTGATCACACAGCACATTGGTTCCTTAAGCTTGTCAGTCGAGCCAAGAATGTCCTTAGAGTAGTGGTTCTACCAAATGAGGAAGCTCACGTACCACTAGTGGTATATGTGCCACAGTTTGAGAACCACGGCCTTAGAGCATAACTGTTCATTCCATTTACGAGCATCTCCAAACTTAGATCTCTTGTGTCAAAGGCAGAATTGGAAATGACGCTTACATGTCAAATGGCTTTATTTCCTCCCTCTCTTTTTACTTATTTTAATAAGAAAGAGCTTGACCTTCTGCAGGCTGTTCAGAACTCTGCTGTAACAGCAGACAGAAACACATCACACCCGTTCAAGCATGTCCTTACTGGCTACCAGTTAACTTTAAAATGCATTTTAAACGTCTTGTTTAAAATGCAATTTACTTTTCAGACTATAGAATGTTTTTTTCACTTTATGCTGCCTAGATTGTGTTGATTTAGAAAGCAACTGAAGACCATGCTTTTTTTAAATATAGCATTTACTTGAACAAGGGTTTTTATGACTTCATTTAATTTCATTGTGAAACACTGTGATTTTTTTCTAGTTAAAATGTACTAATTTACTTACGATTTGTTCTTTTCGACTGGCTTTTTTGTCCATGAAGATGCAATTCATGCACAAAAAAAAAAAAAAAAAAAAAAAAACACCACAGGGCAGAACAGCCATTGTGGTGGGAGTGGTGTTAACTGCCTGCTTTCTGCAAAATGAACCTGGGTTCTAAATCCCGGGCTTTGCTGCTAATTTTAGTGTGAAAGTGTCTGGAGCTGCTGCTGTCAAATTACTGGTCTTTTCCCCAGTAACCAGCATTGTTGTTTCCTGGTTCAGCTGCCATTCAATTCACAGTGGCAGGTCAAGGGTCACAGCCCACATTAGGACTGGACTGCCTGCTCTCTGCAGGGAGCATTTCCTGTGTTCATCTGCATGTTGTCGCAAGGAGGAGGTCAAACACGAAGGAGCCAAAGGTCAAACGGGGTATATGTATCAAGGAACTTAGGTTTCTCCCACTAAGACTCCAGTTATGTTAATTACCCCTTTCGAAACATCCTGTATAACAACTTTGCTAAATGTTTGACTTAAAGTAGAATTGTGGAGGATTTTTACCATTATTTAACAGCTTCATAGTCATTGTGATGCTTAAATGTCTTGTTGTGGGGAGAATAGGAGCTGTCGCCACTCCCTTTACTGTCTGTTAGCAGAAAACCAGCCTTGCAGGATCAGGATGGCTGACCCAGAGTCCTCAGAATCAGAAGGTACACGAAGTCTTGTTTGAAACATTGTCTTATGGCACTACACACACCCCAGTCAGGAATGGGCTGTACGATCCAGTACTGATAGTGTTATTTTAAATGTTAACTGTGGCAAAGCTGGCGTAAAAGAAGCAGAGAAAACTGTTGACTGTCTTACTGAGCGAGGGACCACGCGCAAGTAAACATCAGACACAGAAGCATGCAAAACAGATGCCAACCTGGCCTTTCTGCTGTTGCACTTGTAATAGCTTTGAGATACACTCCCTGTTCTCCGTGCATTTATGTGTATTTGCACTTTCCTGATATATGCTATTGTTGTACAGGTGTTACCTCAACTATCTTTATTAACAATGACTGTTGCTGGTGTGTTTTTATTGATTGGTTGGCTGGATGTTCTTGTATTCGCCTGTTCTGCTCAAATAAATGCACATTGCCAAAAGATTGGATGAGATGGGGGAGCATCAGTGGTGAGTTTTGACAAACAGTGAGGATAAAGCAGTAGGCAGGGGATGGATTTTTTGGCGGGGTAAAAATACGTGCTCCGAAAATCTAGGGGGGGGAGCTCTGTAGAGCAGTGGTTCTCAAAATTTTCACACCAAGCACCACCCCATAAAATATTTAGCTCTTGAAGTAACATTATCACCAATGTTAAAATACAGTGGTGTAAATAGGCTGAGCAAAGTCACAGGAGGCAGATTTATTCCCAATAAGATTTGCTCTCTCACCATCCTCACATATACTTCAGACACTGGTGTAGTGAAATTAGATTAAGATGGAGCCAGAAATAAGGTGACTCTAATTATTATAATCTAATTTATTATTACTTTTTGTTATTTGTTTCATTTTCTATGCACGTAAACAAGGTTTTTCTCAAAAGTCAAAATTCCTCAGCTTCACTCCGATCATATACCCTTGTATATACAGTAGAACAGTATTTCTGATTTTCAGTACCACCAGAGGAAGCTCATGTACCACAGTTTGACGCAAAAAGCGCAAACAGACATGCAAGGTTTTGCTTTAACAGAATGACTTTCCTGCCACTGCAAAGACCTGAATGCCATCCATGAGTGTACATTCATGGATGAAAGGCATGTGGGAATCTTTTCTAAAGCCACAACATAAGAAATACCTGAAGTCCACAAAAAATTCCTCACATTCTCAGCCTCTAAACAGAAACATGAAGCTATTTTATTTATAGTTTATTTGACGAGGACATATCCATTAAAAAAACAGCTGTTATTTGCAACACCTGACTCCTGAAAGGCTGTTGTGAAAATATAAAACAGAAAAATAAAAATTTGATCAATATTGACCTGAGTGGTCAGAGAGAGAACTAGCCTCAAACTCCACATCCTTTAGAACATGATACATGTCCAGGGACACGTCTGGCCCTTTGGCCATTCCTGGTGGGCACACGTTAATTTAATTAGAAAATAACACATAAATAAGAGGGCTCTACTGTAGAGTGCAAGCAATTTTTTTAGTTCATCCCCTGATCTGGCCTTCAAAAATATTTTTTTGGTTCTCCTATGGGCTCTTGGGGACAATATTGGTCCACCCCTGCTTTAGAAGAACACAGTGTCTACTTCAGAAGTTCCAGTTTAGTTGCCTTCTGTGTTTTACACAGAATGTGTGCTCGTGTTGGGCAGATGAATAAACTGGGCTGCGGCATTAATACATGCAAATGCTGAAAACCCAACAGAAAATATTCACTTTCAAGAACCGCAAATACATTCTCATATCTATTAATCCTCCTCAAACTGTAAACATGACACAGCAAAAAGAGGTCTTGGCACAGATATCTGCTGTCTGTGCCAATATAAATTAGGGGCTAATTTGTTGCCAAGTGATACTGAAGCTGATGGGTTCTGCGATTTATATATAAATGACGTACAGACAAGACTTGAAATATTTTTTTGTAGCTTTCCTACCTACTGCAGCTTCATAAAGCTAAAAAGAGGCACCACAGTTTTCTATACCAGGTTAATTACTGCCTGTTTGACAAAATAGGGAGCCTCAGCTTCTCAAGACCAGAAAAACAAAGTGCAAATACCAGAAACCGCAGGGAGATAGTCATTATAAATCAGTAACTTGTATATTGTAGTTGACACAGCGTACACAATTAATTTTAACCCAGGAGAGGTTTAAGGAATTGTGACCTAGAATAAATCTGTCCCAGAATTTATGTATAACATGTTCCTCCATGTTTCTGCTCTGTATGAAAAAAACCTCTATATTTTCCAATTAAAAAAATCTGCATGATTTGATATTAAAATCTACTGGTTGATTAAACTGTGATAGACATAATAAAATCTAATCATCATACAGTAAAATGAATTTGTAAGATTTTTTAAGAAAAATTAATTAACAGCATACACATGACCTATCCCTTATTATGCTCATTACTGCCTTCTCCATCTAAGCCCAGGGTCCCCAGGCTCCCCTGGGAATGGGGTTACATTTGGGGTCTTCATCAGGATAGATTATGGGCACGGCACTTTTCTGGTATTGGTATAGCCTATCAAGGAGATAATCCACCACACCAGGGAACCGATCTGATAAGTCATATCTCTCCTCAGGATCATCCTCTACGTCAAACAGCATTAGAGGCTTCAGTAAGTCACTCTTGAACGACTCAGAGGTGTTGTGGCCAGGCTGTGGGAACCACTTGGCACAACCTGGAAGCACAAAGATGAAGGACATAAGCAGCAGTGGAAGAAAGTACTGTTAGGCTCTGTTCAGACCTGTTATTAACGTTAACCCAGAGTTATACAAACAGAAGTATGAACACACCCAAATGCATCCTGAAGGCATCTTTAGATCTGATTTTAAAGATCACATTTGGTAGTTATTTTGGACATGCTGTCCAAAAGACTGTATATGTAACTACAAACCTGTAGCTCCACAACTGACATCCTCACAGCAGTGAAAGTGAAAGTATTTTCATACTTCAGTGTCTAACATCACAGTTTATCCACCACCACAATATTAACATTAATCAACACGATGAATTTTTCATGCATTAAAATGCACACAATGCGTAGGGCTGAGGATCGAATTTCAATACTTTTGTGGAACTGACTGAACTTCGTCCGAATCCCCAAATATTAGGGATGAGAAAGGAATAGCAAAAATCCTTGTCAGAATTCAACTGAATTGTTTGTTCAAAATTCCATACTCCAGTGCGTAAGAGCTACAGAAGGTGATGCAGGGTTTACAGCACGTTGAGCTACGAGGAGCAGCTTCAAGATGCATTCAAGAAACGTCATCACCTCTGCAAACACGCATGCACTACACATCCCACTAACCAAATGCTTGCTGCTGCTGTTTGGTATTTCACAAATTAGGTAGTCATTGGAGTAAAGAGTTCTGACTGACTGATCAACTTAATAATCAAACAAATAATGGAATAATCAAATATTAATGCCTATAATTACCTAATATTGTAAAATGTGTTGTCATTTGATATCAAACTTGCCGGACAGAGCTCATTCCCCAAAGGAGAGGAAGACAGAGCTTAACATGTGCATGTGTGTGTCTGTGTTGTGTCTTTGAGAGGCTGGCACTTGTTTAAAGTTGGAAAGTTTGTCAAGAACATCTAAAGTGCAGAGGGGAAAAAATATGAGCGCAGCTTTGACAGCAAGAGGACAACCGGGTCGGTGGTGCCAACTTCAACATCCTCACAGTGTTTGTCTGGACAGAGATGGTTCAAATTCACCTAGCTTATAGCAGTAACTATTGTGACAGTTTGGTAAAGTTAGGTTCATCATAGTATGCTAGTATATAGACTGCACACAGCACACTCCATCACCCCCGCGATTTCCCACAGGAAAATTGTCTAGACACCTGTTTCTCTTCACGTTAGCCTCTGCCAACCCTGATGTAAAGAAGAGAACATCAAATGATAACAACAGCCGCCCTGAAGATATTTTTAAAATGTAAACTCAAGCCCTACATTTTTAGTCTAGCTGTGATACAAATTTCTCGTTATTAATAGCAATATTTATTTGTTTATTTTATATAATCTTATATATCTGGTTACTTTCTTAGCCCCCCCCCCCCCGGCCGCCCGTTTTTTTCCCCCCCGGCCGCCTTTTTAGTTGTTATTTTACCCTAACTTAAGTCACTTTATCCAACCTCAGTGTTTCCTCATTGATGATATTGTTTCCTGACTGTTTGTCTCATGTCTTTTAAAATCTTTCTGTTGCATCCATCTGTGACTCACAGTGAGGAAGCTTTTAAGTTGATGGTGTCTATGAAGGTGTGGGGTTGCAATGGGTGAGTGTAGGTGGGGTTTGATATTATCATATGCAAAAGGAAAAATGATGAAAGGCAAGGTTACCGCAGGACCGGTACTTTTACTGAAAGATCTATCTACTTCTTCCACCACTGATTAGCAGAGATGAGAAGTGAATGTGTGTTAGTGCGTCATTTTCCACTGCGGACTAAACATGTCATTATAGGTAACAGAGGACACAGACCTGGGTTGCCAGTCAGCAGCTTCCAGTTAGAGACTCGAATAGCAGCGTGAATGGATACATTAAAGCTATACTGTGTCCAGGGTTCTCTGGTGGCCACCTGAGGCAAAGCTAACAGATCCTCCTTGCCTTCACCTGTAGAAAGAAGAGGACAGAGCTGATCATCAAAGTCATCCATCTTAAAAAAAATAGAAAATGCTTATTAAAAGGTCATCAGACAACAACTGAATATAGAACACCCTCTGTAAAGTGTTAGGTTGGTGGAAAACTGGCACAAAACCTTGTATTAAGTGAAGGGGTGACACTATATTACTAAGAAATGTCTTTTGAAAAGCAGCAGGTAGTGATTGGAAAACTGACATAATCAAAACAAATTCAAAATCTACCATTTCTCAAAGACCAGACATTGTTTTTGTCTTATATTCCTCAAAATACATGTTGCTTTGAGGCTGGAGGAATGTGACAAATGTGGTGGTAATGTGGTCAATTCAGTCTTCCACATCTGCCAAGCATAATGAACAATAAGCCATTACTGCATTATAATGCATAATTTTACCAGTTTTAACTGGGTAAAAGTAAATCTATGTGCCCAACTTGTGTATGTGATTTTTATTATTTATTTATTTATTTATTGTAGCCTCCAGACATGAGGTATTTCTGTTCCAAAGGAAAATGTCTCCCAGAAGTGAACATACGTCTTTTTTTTTTTTAAAAAAGGAGACTTGCCTTAAGATTATTCTCAGGATCATGCCATGGTTTACTCCAACAATATGGTCCTGATTAGACAGATTTGCAGGTAATTTTAGCGTCCTTCAGCTGTCAAAAACACTTCCTCATATCCTTAGCATAATTATTGACCGAAAAGCTCCATCCACCCAAAATCCACGTTCCCAGTTTATAGAGCCAAATGCACTACAGCAAGAGAGTTAAAAGATTTCAGATCTTAGCACTTTTGCAACCACATGATAAAAGCTGTGACACTGAAGTGCTTGTTGTGTAAATGACATGTGGCTACCCTAATTATTCTCACATGCACTGAGCTGGGCAGCCATCTTTGAACCAAACTTATCAAATCAATCATCACATAAAAATCAGTTAAAATTCCCACCTTGCTAAGGTGGTAACACATTTATAAGCACATCTCAGCATGTAAATGATTAAAGCAGGTTAATTGATCAAATACTTGGTAACTTCCTGGTTTTAAAAGCTGAACTATGCAGGAATTTTATAATTAAACCATAATTTAACAGCTTTCGAGTCATTGTCATGGTTAAATGGCTTTTTGCAAGGCAACTGGGGGCTGCATCCACGCTCCCTACTCTCTGTGAGCAGAAAACCAGCCTTTGCAAGATTAGGACCGCCAGCTCAGTCTCAAGAGAAACAAATTGCCTCATGGCACCACACCCCCACACACCCCCACACACACCCCCACACCCCACAATGTCTGCAGAAGTAACCAAAAGTGTTTAGCGACTAATTATAGAATTTAACAAAGGCTGTGCACAAAGGGATGCAGCAGTGTTCTATTTAGGGCCATACTGATTTCCACAGGGCTAGCTACTAAAAGACAATGTGAATGTTTTCATTAGATATCGAAATTGTTAATCACTAGCATTACCTTACAAAGTCCAAGTTTGCCGACAGCCAACCAGTAATTCAGCCAAAGTCGTACGTGACACTATGTGCAATTAAATCTATTGAAAATGTACTATTAAACCAACAGCGTTCTATATCATCCGAGCATAAATAATTAAGATTTAGAACAGCAGAGGGCACACATTAACAATTAACGTAATGGAAGTCTTTTCTTGTTAGTTCAGACTACATGAGTGGCCTGTGATGAGAGCGTGTTTCAGACTCTCTGGCCCCATTTACACCTTATGTCTCTGATGGCCACATCCAGATCCGATTTCTATCCAGTTACGGTCATCATCCCCTTATGTCACCTCCCCCTGTGTGTGCTGCCGTATCAACAACAACGTTATCCGCACATGAAGTTGCGCTATTGTATGGGCTGCTGCTGCAGAGGGAGAAGTCGTCTTTGACCCGCAGAAAACCGATGAAAGCAGAGGAGACTGAAGTTTTGTTGCTGCTTTCACATTAGCTGTGCTTGAAGCCAGCAAGTACCTCCACTCACTAGTTGTTGTGGGTCCTGAAGTGAACGGATAAGATAACAATATGTCCTTGGATGTATAAAAACCTGTAGTTACAAGTGGTCAGACACTATCGAAATTGCAATCCGATCACAGAAGATGCAGTTTTAATGCCAGGTGTAGAGGGGGCCTACATGTACTTTCACCAGCAGGAGTTGCAGACCAATATGTCATGTCACAAAAACGCACACAAGAAGTGACACTAGGAAAGAGGAATTAAATCAGGCTGAATTTAGCTCCATTTCATATCTACAGGTACATTTTCTCAAACTTGTACATCAATTTGTCCCTTTTCTTCTTTCTTTCTTGCTGTCCGTTTCTGTTTTTAGCCTCTGGTGTGCGATCGATGATTGGGTGTGCGAGGGGGTCGGGGCGAGGGGTCTGTGCAGGCCATGTTTTTGAATATTTCACAGCCGGTGACTGTTTTCTGTCTATCACAGGCCAATCAGATGCAATTAGCCTCAATTTGTCAAAACCTGTTGGCGAGAGGCAAAATTTTGCAGTGCGAACAAGGATCATCAGAGATGAAAAGAAAGTGCAACAAACTCTCCTCCACATCTGTGCCATTTTTTTTTTATATAAGCAAGAGCCTCATGATGCGGCTATTATCATTACTATTAATGATCCAAATCATGAAGATCACATAACATCACAAACATGTCAAAAATGTATAATGTTTGAAATAAGAAGTGTGTACCTCTGATCATTTATTTATTTATTTTGAATGCATTCTTTTTTGACCTGTTCATCTGTTGGTTAAGAAAAATTTTCCACCCTTGGTACGACAAATTATTTGGAGTTGCAAATGTCAGAGTTAAACTTGAGGTCTTCATTCAATCTTGGTCCTTCAAAGAAAGGGGCCTAGGACACAGAGTAACACAGTCCATTTTCTCACATTAATTCTTCCCATGAGCACAGGACAAGAGCGTCTCAGTGCAGGCCTTCCTCATCTAAATCCACAGCAGGGGGGATCCACCAAAGAGCTCAAGGAAAACAAGAGGGGGTTAGGGGGTAAAGAAATTGCTAGAAGGAGAGCAAAGGAGTCCAGAGGCGAAAGTTGGGAGGTGATTTAGATCTTGGGTAAGTCCAGAGTTACTCTCTTTCTCTCTCTCTCGTTCCACAAGTGAGAACAAGTTTGCTGACCCTATTCCCACAGAGCACAAGAGCAGAGAGGAGGGATTCTGAAAAGTTACTTGAAAGGAGAGAGGTATGCAAAGATTAAAGGGATACGGCCTTTTAATGGGCTAAATAGAGAAATCCAAAGAAGCATGAAGAGGGACTGCAAAGAAATTCGTCAAGTGCAGCTCCAAACAGACGCCGGGTACGTAGGAAAGAGAAGAGAAGGAAAGAAGAATCTCACACTGGAATGCACTCGGTTGTCACAGAGGAGGTTGACAATAAAGATTCCAACACGAAACATGAGGGTGAATACTTGTAAAGCTGCAGTGTTGCTCTGCAGTGGGTCCCCTCATCATCCATATGATTTAAATGGTGATGATGACGACCTGCAATGAATAAGGAACAAACTGAATATACGAGCTATAAGTGTGTTTGTTTAGGCGTATCATAGCTTTTAAAATAAAAATAATTTTGCTTTATATTTAATTGAAGATACTTAACTTTTTTGCAGATCACAGTTTGATACAAAACTCTGAAGATTTGTTGTAGTTTTCTGAGGTGTTAGGACAAAAATGTCCTTCAAACTTTCCTTTCTGGACTCCTTTGCTCTCCTTGTAGCAATTTTATGTTTTTAAATTATGACTTAAATTATTATTTTAGATTATTATCTTTGCTTGTACATCCCATGGCCAAGTGGAAGGGAACTGGGCTTGTAACTGGAGGGGTGCCGGTTTGAATTCCCGACAGGTCAAGTGCTGGGGTACCTCTTAGCAAGGTACTCAATCCCCATTGCTCATCAGTAACTGAACACTTTAAATTGACCCCAGGCATTGGAGGTTGCATCAGGAAGGGCACCCAGCATAAAAATCTCTGCCAAATCAAATATGCTTATACCATCTGCTGTGACAACCTCTAAAGACAAAAAATGATCTTTTCCTCTCCCTAAACAGGATGTGCCTAAATAACTCTGTAATGTCTGTATATCATGCTGCAAAAGCCTCTGCAGTAATTTGAAGGCAGACAATTCAGACTGTGATGAAAGTGAAAAGAAACGATTCCTTTTTACATGAAAGAGAGGGTTAGCAAAAATGGGATACATGTCTCCATAGGCTTTGGTAAGCGCAGATGAATCAGACACTACACAAAACCTTCATGGAGGATCAAAAGGTACACATCTGCTCTCTTTAGAACTCCATTGTGTACCAATTATGGTACATCTGTGAAACATTTCTGTACAAAAATGCACTCCTCTACTATTTTTGAAAGTACAACAAAAGGTGCAGCATCCTCCACAAAGTCAGAAATGACAGCCACAGACCAGGACCCTGCCACTTTGCTTCTTCAGAGATGGCAGTGGATTGGTCCACCTAATAGTGAGTGGTTTTGAAAGGAATGAGACCACTCCACTGTAGTTAAAAAGGTTACAGTTGCAAGACAAATTTCCAAGAAACCTCCCTACAATCACAGTTTATATTTTACACACACACACACACCCTGCTCACAAATCTCAGATGATCTCAATCTCAGATGACTCAACAGTGACAGATGACACATTTTCAACCTTATGTCCTCAGCAAAAATTCCAGAGATAAACATACAGGAGAGTTATATGTGGGACACTAATCACAAAAATAAAACTTCAAAATGAAAAAAGAAATCAATCCGCTGATTATATTTCCGTTAAGCTTTGCATGCAAACATTTTAATCACAGTCAGCTCCACTGATGATCATCCAGACACACCACAGCCATTAAATTAAAAACCCAACCAAGACATGTAAAATATAAAGTGAATTTCTAATAGCCTAAGAGGCTTAGTTTAGTCAAATGTTATGTAATACACTTCCCCAGTCAGTTTTACTTGCATCAACTGGATTTTAAAATGTCTGATTGTTGTGAACAGTGGCTCAAACAATGAGGCCTTCATACTTGTGGCCATGTTGGGAAAAGAGAGTGTGGAATTGAGTAGAATTACTCATTAGGAAATAAGGAACACAATACTAGAAAGGGGTGAGAGGTGATGTTATCAAAAGCTCTGAGAGCATTTAAATCAACCAGGAGTCTGCACAGGTTAACTCCCACTGTACACCATGTTGTTTAGGTTAACTGGCGATAATCTGTCTCCATTAGCCAGTCCTGTGACAGAATGTGGTGACCTGCCCAGTGTGAATCCATCCTCTCGTCCTGTGTGAGCTGGGAGGCTCCAGCCTCAGGCATCCATCCATACATATAATGGGTAGGTGGGTGGGATTTTAAATAGCGGTTCCCAAAGTGGTGCAAGGTCAGCAGATAATTAAAGGGATTTAGTCTCCCCCTTCTACATTTAAGGGGATAACCAATGTTATTAAGCTTCATCCTATGGGAACCATGAATCTCTGTGCAAATGTTGTGCAAATAAATGTAAATTAAATCAAATTAAAATTAAAATATTAAAATAAAAAGTTAAAAACAGATCTCTTTGTTATATGGAGCAAATCAGAAAGCTTGTTTAATAAATAATTAATTAGGTGCGGGGTGTGCTCATCAGTTTCACTGGTGAAATTGTACTGTATTAAACTACCGTTTAAAAGTTTAAAAGTTCTATCCTTTAAAAGAGTTCGAATTTTTATCTGCTTCAAGACTTTTCTCAAATACTGGATACAAACGTGGACTTCTTGAGCAAGTTGATTTACACTTTCATTCACTCATTTGTCAGATGCTTTTATCCAAAAGAACCTAAAACAGAGATACAGCACTAAAGCTTCAATACTGCACTAAATACAGTCAAAATGAAAAAGTGCAGGAAAACAGATAAATAAATGCACAATTAAAGCTAGTTAGAAATGTTAGAGTATTAAAAAGGTGTTACAAGAGACAGATAGGTGAGTCTTAAAGACATTCTTGAAGACAGAGGGGGGGGGAGCCTGCTCCGATATTATTCGATTGAATGTTCCATCATCAAGAAACCATACTAGAACAAACCGGACTGTGATTGACTCGTGCATTCATGAAAATGCCAGGAAGAGGCAAAATTGAAATTATATTTTCATATTCTCTCAATTAAGCTTCAACAATGCAAGGGAGATTCTCCTGATGTATTCAATGCCCTCCTGTGTTTGTCATGTGTGAAGAGCAGACTTAAAAGAAATGTCTGGAATTACCTGGACTCCATGTCTGAAAATGGCTAGAGTTCTGCTCTTGACTGAAAAAAGACACCCTTTGGAAATTAGCTGTAATGAACATTATTCACATTTATCTGACATTTTACAAGCAAACCTGTAAGAAAACTATTTAAATGAACAAATTACATGTGTGTTAGCTGCTGTGTTCTGAACAGAATGAATGGTCAATGAAAAGGGGGACTTACATGGACTATAGTCATCATATAGAGGGTCGATGTTGTGAAGCAGCTCCAGTCTGGGTGAGGCAAACCCTTTGCTGCAACATAAGTCTTACTCTTAAACACAGGACAACACAACTAAAAGATAGATACATGCACAACAATGTCTAACATATGTACTGTAAAGTCCACTCAGAGCTGTAAATATGAACCAGATGGCCACATGTTCTGACCACACTCCACCACTGAAAAAACACACCGCTCTCACTGACCAGAGTGTGTGATAACAACTAAAATAACTCTCACTCTGTACTGCCTGCCTAATGTTTTGGTTTTATTTTGATTTTATTTCACAGGCCAAGCTGTGAGGCTGCTGTTTTCTGGAAGCAGTGAGTCAATTAAACACAAAGTGAAACTGTAAAGCAGTAAAAACAAACAGCAGTTTGTTCTCTGTGTTGTCGTATGTCTCACACAGCAATGCCAGCAGCATTTGGTCAGCTGACCTATGCCAGCCAATGGAGTCATGTAGAGCCTGTGAGTAGTAGTTTGCGGTCCTGGCTAAGCCTTGATTTTCTGCTGCAGGCCTTAATTTCACCTCTTTCACTGTGTCCACATTTAGTTTACAAACATAATTGTCAGTCAAACAAGTCTCAGTGACAGTTGATGTGGGAACTGAATTGATCTCATCTTCTAACTTACTTAATCACTAATATTTTCTTTACAAAGTACTTAAAACAGAAGTACAGCTGATTTTATATATATATTTCATGGTTGTGAGATACAAAGCTGTGGTTGGAGAGTAAACAATGACAAAAACAAAACAAAACAGAAGGACGGAGGGACCGCAGATTTGTGTGGGAATTTGACTGATGAAATTTCCTTCTCTTCGAGCTCCGATTGTCACAGTAACAAAGGGATTATTAAAGAAGAAAGAGCTCCTATAAGGAAATGATGGTGAGTCAGGGAGAGAGGCAGTGGTAGCTGGAACGAGGGGAAGTTGGAGAAAGAAAGAGGAAAGGGCACAAAGTGAGGGTTGGCTGTCACAGCTCAAGAGCTGATATCATTCCTACCACCACTTCAGTCCACAGGCAGACCTGCCACCCAGGGAACAGCCCGAGCAGTGAATTCAAATCCTAGATATGTGAAAATCTTTTTCCTCTGCTTACCTGATTGTTTTCCACACATTGAATCCATCCAGGGGCTTTGAGGGAGCATTGATGCTCCCTCCTGCCAGGCCAACAAATGTAGGCAGCCAATCAGAGATGTGGATGAGTTCGCGACTGACAGTTCCAGGCTGTTTCAGTAGGGGGCTGGCGACAAATCCAACTCCTCGGACCCCACCTTCCCACAGTGTTGCTTTCCGGCCTCGCAGTGGCCAATTGCTGCCACCATACAGTGTCTGACCTCCGTTATCTGCCAACATGAGGGGAAAAAAGACAAAAGGCAAATAAGAGGTTTTACGTTTGAATGTAAACAAAACTGAGATGATCCACTCTAATTAATGCTGTTGTAGTGCATTGTTAATTTTATAAAGAAACATCCACTATATTCGACCATTGCCAAATAAAGAGTATCAGCTCCGCATGACTCTCTTTGTCTCACAGTATAGCAGTGTTGTGGTTTTGTGTCTGTGGCAACCTTCCTCCACTGCACACAGAATGATGTGTTTTACATCATGACTGACAAAGGGAAGGTGGAAGCATAAATGCTAAAAGAGTAAAGTGAGATGGCAATAAACAGTTGGAATATAGACCTCGAGTCGTCTTTTCAGAAAGCTCTGCAGCCTCACCTGAAGAGTGGGGAAAGTCTGATGTCACTGCCCACGCCTCTTTGTCTGAAAACACCTACAAGCACCCGCAAAAGTTTCCTCCTACTCCTCCAAATCCTGACTCGTGCAGTCACTACAAAAGCTTTGTTCATGTCTGCTTTTATTATCCTAATCCAGTGTTTCCCAATCCTGGTTCTCAGGACCCACTGCTGTGCATGTTTTAGATGTTGCTCTACTCCGACACACCTGATTCAAATGGTCAACTCATCATCAAGTTGTGTCAAGTGTGTTGGAGTAGGGCAACATCTAAAACATGTAGGGCAGTGGGTCCTGAGGACCAGGATTGGGAAATAATAAAACCTATGTCTGTGCAAGTGTCATGTTCAGCATGACATGTTCAGTGTATCTCACTGTAAGAAAGTTTTTTTTTATTTTTCCTGGCTGGAAACTGCAATTAGTAAACTGCACACTCTCCCACACCAAAGTCCATAAAGACAATCTGAGTGTTTGGCCTTTGTAAAATAGGTAAAATAGAATCATTCACTGTCTAATGCTTAATCCTCCATATGGGGCTGTAAGGCTGCCAGCTGAAAGATAACTCACTCTACTATACTACTAAGCTACCATAACCCCCAAAGATGTTCACATCAATATGCATGTTCCCTGGACAAACTAAGATTGCGTTGAAAATTGTGTTTCCATCTACAGGTTTTGGGACAGAATCACTTCCCTTCAAGAAGACCTTCAGCTTGTTGCCATCACGCTGCCTTGACCTTCTCCCCAGTGATGGTCTACAGCTCAGCTTCCAGTCCAATGGTGAAGGAGTTAACAAGGACCTTAGAGCCACTTGTGACAGTCACTTTGAAGTGGTCACCAGTCTCCTCAATCTCCGAGATGCTTTTGATATCTTTGTTTTTCTGGAGGCTTGAATGTTCTCCTGAGACTCAAGGTGGTATTTTCAAGAGAAAGATATGGTGGCAGTCTGACAGACAGTCCAATCCCAGCTCACACAGGGCAAAACACTGAACAGGTTGCCAGTCAATCGCAAAAACACATAAAGGCAAACAATCATTCACTCACATATTCACACTTATGGTCAATTTAGATTGTCCAATAACCATGTTTTTGGACGATGGGAGGAAACCACAGTACCCAGAGAAAACCCTAATGCGCACAGGGAGAACATGCAAACCTAATGCAGTAAGGCCCTTGGTCGGACCTGGTCTTTTTGCTGCAAGGCACCAGTAATAGCCACTAATGCACTGTTTGTCATTTCAAATTCCAAATTCACAGAGTAACACATTTGAACACTTATTTGTGGAGGCAGCATTGGATCAACAGGTTCTGTGTACCATGATGTAAATTGCTGATTTACACTACAGAGTTCAGTGCATTGAGTGTGTGGTTTACAAAATGACATAAACTTCTTTCTCCAGTCAGAGAAGGTTGCCCAACATCAAGAAAATCAGAGAACATCCATTGGCAGCGATGCTTTTTGTACAAGCACATTTTTAATAAAAACCCAGCTTCATCTAAGACCTCGAAGAAACAGTAATGTTCATCTCTTTGTCTCCCTAACTAGACAAATGTTCCTGCACAACATCCAACCATTACACAAACTGCACACATAGCCAGTTAGACTGACTGTCATCCTCCCACTTAGTCAGTCCAGAATAAACAGACTTGACCAATTGCATTCAGCCAAAGCTCCCCTTTCAGTGGCGGAGCGTCATGCATTCGAGTCCAGGAAGTAGTCTGTGGCAACTCCTGAACTGTTCTGGAAAAGACCGTCAGCCCCGAAATGCCTTTTCAAGCTGCTTTGGCTCTCTGCTGACTAGTTTTCTCTTTCCCACCCCCCACACCCCATTATAAAGGAACAAGCTCAGGGCTCATTTCTTCCCTATTGGGCTTGACACATATGGAAAAATCACCAATAAAGCCATTGTTAGATATTTTTCAGATAACTTTTCAGTGGGGGATGATTAGGCAGTTTTTATTAATTATATTTTGATCACATTAGAGATTACCTAACCAGTGCATCACACTCACTTACTGAGTTTTCTTTTTAATGCGGTGTCTAAGCACATGGCAGGCTGGATCCTGTGAGACAGAGCCAACATAATGTGTAGAAGTACAATGAAACAGGCCACCTATTCACTACAACCATAAAAACCTCACACTTTACTCGCAGCATTGTTCCTCTCTTCTAATTACCCATTTAAACTCCTAAAAATAACCATTAATGGAATTACCTACTTCAGATGCAATTCATTATAAGTTCCACATGGGGAAACCAATGAGTAGGCACATGCTTACATAATCGCTTTAGACTGATCTTGGCCTTATTATTTTCTCCAAAGGTTAAAATGAGGGATATTTTTCAAGAGTCAACAGAAGTGGGACTCTAGTGGTCCAGTATAACATATATGAACCAACTGATGTCCCCCCCCTCCTGCAAATCACTGCATCCTGTTTCATCTGACAAAAGCGCTGTTAGAACAAACACAGTAAAACACTGGTCTCTAGTGGACAGCCTAAGAATTACAATAACATTTCCTCATCTGAATGAGTTATGCAAGTCATGGAGAG
This sequence comes from Brachirus orientalis, assembly GCA_016785285.1. Taxonomy (NCBI): domain Eukaryota; kingdom Metazoa; phylum Chordata; class Actinopteri; order Pleuronectiformes; family Soleidae; genus Brachirus; species Brachirus orientalis. The sequence continues at coordinate 1,979,023 of JAFBJR010000905.1, forward strand.
TGGTTTTAAAGTGGATGGAAGATTTAAGAAATATTGGAATGGGGGCTAAGAATGTAGCACAGCAATACAATAAATGGACAACAAATAAAACCGACAGCATTAATTAAAAAATGTTTTACTTAATGGTGGTTAATCAGATATCAGATTTCCCCTAACACAGTGTTATCAGCCCCATTCTTAATTGCAGTTCTTTATTTAGTTCTCTGATTGATAATTTCAATAAACCTGTGGAAAAAAAGGCTTTTATTTTGACAGAAAACAAAGCTTTGAGTCTGCAAACATAATTTAATTTCACATAACGTCTCCTCCACTGATTTGTTTTAACACTACATAAAAAAAACATTTCATTATCAAATAATTTGTCAATTACTTTTTCAGTCCCTCGTTAAAGTTGTTTCATCCATAAAATTTAAGAAAATGGTGGAAGTGCTGATTGTTGTTTTGCAACTCATGACAGTAGTGTCCTTAAACATGTCACGTCCACAAAAAGGAGCAAATAAAACAGAAAATACCGTACTTAAATTTAAGAAGCTGTGATCTGTGAGGTCTTAAACAGATTAATCGATTATCAAAATAGTTGGCCATTTAATAAGCAAATGATTAATAATACATTCATTGGTGCAGCCCTCAGACAAAATATCAAACTCATACATCTTAAACCTCTCCACAAGCTGAGTTTGATATTTTACATCACCTTTGACTTCGAAGTTCCACCACAATGGCACAGGACACAAATCACATCAAAAAATTCAAACACATATATTACTTTTTTAAGATATTACTTATTTTATTTAGAGTTTTTAATTCAAGAGGTTGTTTCCATCTGATATCTTGGTTGAATGATCAATTCTGACACTGCTGTGATCCTAAGACAGACTATGTATCATGTATCAAACCTAGTACAGAAGTACAGAAACATACCTGTCGAGAACACAAGCACCGTGTTTTCCCAAAGTCCAGTCTGCAGCAAGGCCTGGGTGATGTTACCCACAGCTTGGTCCATGGCCGACACCATGCCGGCATACAGCCTGCGACTTTCATCTTTGATGAACTGGTAAGGTTTTAAGTAGTGCTCTGGCACCTGCAGGGGAGAGTGGACCGCCTGCAGCGCCACGTAGAGGAAGAGTGGCTAAAAGGAGGACAAACGTAATGACTCCTCTCTGTGACTCAGAAAAAAACTCAACTTTGATTTGATTCACTTGATGCTGAGAGACTTTTGGAGTGGGGGTTCCTGATGTCGACTCTTTCAAAATTTGGGTTGGGTCCTGGCTTTTGTAATTGGGTGAAGATACTTTACTCTAGTCCAAGAGCAGCTGTTTTAACATGTGATGTGAGGATTAAAGGTGTGCAGGCAGGGGGTAAAGAGGACAAGCTATTTATGTATGCCGATGATATATTGGCAGTGGCAGCGGATCCTGGGGACTCCCTGCCAGTGTTACTTGAATGCATTGCGTCATATTCTAGATTATCAGGTTATAAAATAAACTGGCATAAATCACAATGTACGCCGATATCACATACATGTCACTCTGGGGTCAACACTTCATATGGCTTCAAATTTCGACCTTCAGGTATGAAATATCTAGGCATTAAACTAAATTTGAATATAGATGAAATAATGTCCTCAAATATGGAACCACTCCTCCAGAAAATAAAAATGAACCTGGATAAATGGGGAAAATTGACACAGCTCACACTGTGGGGAAAAATTTATGTAATAAAAAATGGTGGTTGCACCACAATTCAATTATGTTTCCATGATGCTGCCAGTCAGTATAACACCACAGCTGTTTAAACAGTATGATGGAATTATTAAAGACTTTTTATGGGATAAAATTTAGTCACAACAAGAATACATTGATGGAAGTTTGGGACCTACCCAGTATAACACACAGAGCAGCCATGTTCTACAAGACATTTAATGATTTACGAGAAGATAAGTGTAACAATTTGAGGATCATTTGGCAGAAAGACCTAGGGTGTGATTTGAGTGAGGAGGATTGGTTAAATATCTTGTCAAATACAGGGAAATACATGAAAGAGGCAAAGGGGAAATCTATTCAGTATAAGATAATTCATAGATTTTTTTTCACTCCTTCAAAGCTTCATAAAATGGGCTTAATAGGAAATAATATATGTTGGAAGTGTCAGAGCAAAATAGGGACCTTTTTACATGTAATTTGGGGATGCAAAATAGTGTAGATTCTCTGGAGGCCTTTGTATATATGATTGTATGCTAGATATACTGTCTGTTGATGATGGAGTCAATGTTTGTTCTCGAGTTGGATTGTATGTTTGTGTGTGCATGAATAAATAAAAAACTTTAATAACAAAAAAAAAAAACTTTGATACAACAGCTGGTTCTGAAACTTAATAAAAGGACTGGACTTATAATAACGCAACAGTAGACAGGATAGTTTTGGGAACACAGCTCTTAACCCTGAGCTCCTTTTATCAAGCAGGCACACTCGTTTCATATGCTAGAGATGACGAGACATAATCTGTCTAATACTCTTAACAACTCTTACCCTTTTTTAGGTTCCTTTGTTATGGTGTTGGTGCTGGAGTAGCAATGTGGCAACAGAAGGGACCTACATGTATCCTCGGAACAGCCAATAGTGCCTTCTTTCTCTGAACTGAACTTAACTGTCTCTCACAATCACTTGATTTTCACTTGATTAGTTGAAGTATGCATAATAAAGTGCATAATATCAGTCTTCTTGTTTTTTAGATAATTGAATGAAGAAATGTTGAATATCATATCTTTCATTTGAAAATGATTATCTGTAATAATTCCAGAGACCTGCATCAGGTCACATCTGTGAGCTCTTTGTGAGGACATTTTGACTTTGTGGGGACATTTTGTCTGGACCCCACAACTTTAAAGGGCTTTTTCAGGGTTAGGGTTAGAATTGGGTTTAGGGTAAGGGTTAGGCACTTAATTCTAATGGTTGAGGTTAGAGTAAGGGGCTAGGGAACGCAATGTGTCTATGATGTGTCCTCACTAAGATGTTAAAGCAAGTTTATGTGTGTCTGTGTGCGTATGTGTGCGTGGGTGTGTGTGTGTGTGTCACCTTGTTAGAGTTGTGGTTTTCAATGACACTGATGGCCTTTTGGCTGAACAGCTCAGTTGAATAGTCTCTACTGTATTTGGTGGCAACTTCTTCTCCATCCCTCAGGTCCAACGCACAGTAAGTCTCGTTTAAACCATAGCTGGAAAAACAGCGTGTATGATTGTAGTAGTCCTCGCTGCCTGTCAGGTAGCCTGCAGGGAGCAATAAGCCCAAAAACAATTGGTTAATATTATGATTAATGCAGCTGAGACAACAAAGGCTGTTAAATCCTATTTAGCCCCTTTACGTTTTCAAGGTTTCAGTTCGATTCACTTTGTAAAACACATTTAAACATTGTTTTGTTCTTGCTCTGCTGCTAAAAACTAGAAAGAAGCTGTGAATTGATCAAAATGAAGGATGGAGTTGCTCTTATGGGTAGTGGGTGCTGATATGGACTTAGATATTTACAGACTAATCCAGACTCACTGTTTGATGTCCTAATATGATAACTGTTTTTGTTAACTTTGTTAACTGTTTTTAACCACAGCCACTCTGTATGGCAAGCTAGCACTATGAATGACACTTAAACTATTCTTTCATGATTCTCAGACACTGTAAGATGCAGCTCCTCGCTCTCTGTCTCTGAAGTTTTCAGTGTCAAAGATATAATTTTGAACATCAGAAAGTCACAAATTCCACTTAACATGTGTCAGGGGTCTGATCACATGAGATAAAATCTGGTGTCATTCGCTGTATTCGAATGCACACCAATGTGTGCAATGCTTACTACAGACACGTGTCCACTGTTAATGTGCTTGTATGGCAAGAGAGAGAGAGAGAGCGATACAGGAGGAAGAACACACCAGTGCTGTTGTAACATGAAGTAAGATACGAATCATGAACAAAAACTAATGCAACAAACAGTGTTATCATTAACATATGGGCACTAACAAGTGGGTGGATGATATAATGATATTAGATTGTGAAGGAACATGTTTATGATCTGCCAAAGCAGAGAGATTGTAGTATCATCTCGACGACACATTCTGTCAATTGCTGTTCTATGCTCTTGAGAAGACCTATCAATTTCTTGTACTAAGCCAAATCACACTATTTGCTAGTCCACTTTAAAGAAACAGTGATCAACCAATCATGGCTAACTATGGGCAGTGCCATGGATTTTTTAATCGCCACCCAGAGAGGAGTGCGAAGTCAGGGCTGAAAATTAAACCAAACCAGAACAACTGGTCCCTGAAAAGAATTCCACCTTCATAACGCAGTATAATGGAACTGGTTTTCCATTTTTCAAACCAGTTAATTGTTCACAAGTTGGATAGCAACACAACAAACCTTTTCAACCACATAAAGACTTACATACATGTTAAATGTCTATATTATGGTATTATATATATTATTATATATATATTAAAGGAATAAATATATATATATATATATATATATACATTAAAAAAATGTACATTTTTTACATTTTTTTAAGACTACATTTTTACATAGAGAAATGGTTTGCTGTACTTTACAGTAACTTGCAAAATAGTCGAACATCTGATGTAAAAAAAAAAAATCTCTGCCAAAATAAAAAAATAAAATATGCTGATCATCTGAAGCTGAAAGAGCAAAGGAAGAAAAAAGCTGCTGTTTCTTCACGTGGCCATGATAACTTAAGTGGTATTGAGCAGTTTGGCGTACCCATAACTGACACATGTACGCTGACACGGTGAGTTTTTAAGCATGTTCAAGCCATCAATTCTGCAATTCATTGTCCTACAAAAGAGAAATAAGGGTAAACATGATGGTTTCAGTAGGGTCCTTGCACTAATTGGTCAGACAGTCTCTGTGTCCATATTGTTAAAAATAGGACACAATGCAGCATGACTTTGGAAAACTCTAGAAAACAGTCCATCACCATTTACTGACATCAAACTCTTCACCAAATAAATAATGTAACCTCATTAGGGCTGCAACGATTACTTGATTAATTTGATTATTGATCAATTATTAAATTAAGCGTCAAATATTTAGATAACCTATTAATCAGTTTGAGGGTTTTTTAAAAAAATTATTAAAAGAAGATTTTAAATTTTTCAGCTTCTTCAGTGTGAATATATTCAGTTTTTTTTTGCTCCATATGACAAAAAAACACTGAATAACACTGAATAATAAATTAACACTGAATGCCTTTATGGTCAAAACCAACACATTTGACAATGTCATAATTTTCAGGTTTGGGAAACACCAATCAACAAACTTTTGACATTTTATGGCCCAAACAACTAATCATTAATCACAAAAATACTCTACAGATTCTGGACAGTGACACACATTTTGTCATTTTGCCTCTGTACACTACCACAATGAATTTGAATGAAACAATCAAGATTTGATTAAAATGTGGACTCTTTAATTTGAGGGATTGAACAAAAGAATCACATTAAATGTTAAAGAATTATAAGCATTTTATACATTATTGTCCATTTTCAGGGGCTCAGAAATAATAGGGCAAACTCAAATTATGATAAATAAAAATTGTATTAATACTTGGGTTAAAAACCTTTGCAGTCAATATGCTTTGCCAAGGCCTTTACTGCAGCCTTCAACCCTCAGTTGCTGCTTGTAGGAGCTTTTGTTTTTGCCAGTGTTGGTTTGTCTTTCTGTCTGCCTTTTAGCAAAATAACTCAAAAAGTTATGGACGGATTTTGATGTAACTTTCAGGAAAGGTGTGTAATGACACAAGGAACAGATGAATCGATTTTGCTGATCCGAAATGCTTTCTGGATACAGGAATGTTTTTATCATTAGATGCCAAAGCACTTTGACAATGACACGTCTACCTCCTCGAGCAGATTCTTCACTTGCTGGATGTTGTAAAGGGCTTTTCCTTAATCATGTGAAGAATTCTGCAGTCCTCCACTTTACTTGTCACCTGTGGTATTCCAGGTATTTTAGTGTTTCTGAGTTCACCAGTGGATTCTTTTTTTTAAAGAATGTAGCAAATTGTTGATTTGGCCACCCCTAAAGCTTTTTGCTGTCTCTCTGATTGTTTATTTTGTTTTCTCAGTTGAATGATGGCCTTTTTCACTTGCATTGGCAAATTTTCGGACTGCACATTGAAAATATATGTATATATAAAGCCACCAAATGCAAATCCAACACTTGCAATCAGTTTCAGACCTTTATCTGTTTAGTGAGGTAACAGGCCACACCTGGCCATTAAACTGCTTTTTAATCTATCCCTCAAATTAAAGCTGACATTTTAATCACATCTTGATTATTTCTATTCAAATTCATTGTGTTGGTGTACAGAGGCAAAATGACAAAGTGGGTGTCTTTGTCCATGCAGTATATGTACCTAACTGTATGTGTCAGTATCACATCTGTAAAGTGCCTCTTTAAATGAAATGTTTAAAGGTTTGCTTGATTTCACATCTATGTTGCCTAAAAACGTTTCCATAAGTTTATCTTAAAAACTGCATTTCTTTGGGGCCTCACAACAGAGTCGTGGCTAGCACTGTTGCCTCACAGACCCTCTGTCTGTGAGGCAACAAGGATAAATTGACTGCATGTGTGAGTGAAAATTGTCTTTGTATGTTGGGTGTACCCTGCCTTTTTGCCCTTAGTCAGCTGGGACTGGCTCCAGCTCCCCACCAATACCAACGTGGGGGATAAAGTGGCAGACAAGAAACGAAACTGGATTCCTGACACTTGTTTGAAATCTGCCTCTCCATGCATAGGCAGCTGAAATTCTGTCCCTGGGTGGTTCCTGACGCCATTGTGTGAAGTGTTCACTTGCCAAGGAAGTGGAACAATCCTCTTTTTCTCATCTGAGCTTAAGCCTCAGGGCCAATTCAGAGGTGTGATGTGCTAGGTGACACCCTAAGTCAGTGGGTAAATGGCAAAACTGTAGTCATGTAAAGTGCTTTGAGCAGCCATATTGAACTTTTGTTGTCTTGTTATTGAAGAAAAAATATTATTAATCTATTATACTATCTTCACATTCTCAACTGAATAAATGACTGGAGAGAAATATACTATACGTAAATATAATTTAACAACATACAGTATATTTACTGTTGTTGTATTTACTAGTGTTGAAGTAAATTATGTCATTAGAATTTGTTAAATATGGTAAATGGTCCATATTTATATATCTAGTCTGCTTTCCACTACAGTTCACTACTGCCATTCACACCCATTCACACATTCATACTGCACATTTTTCATACCCATTCATGTGGGAACTGTGAACTAGCCGGGAATCGAACAAGCCAAATGTGCTACCTTCACCTTGAACTACTTCTCAATATACGTCATAGCAATATTAATTAATCAAGCCTCAAAAGAGGAAATTATATAGGACTGAAGTTATACAGAAAATGTAAATTGTATGTATTTTTAGTACTATCACTCTGTAAAGATTCATAACTAATTAAAACATTATTTGTGCTACATAATATGAACTTATATCAAGATTAAGGACCATTCATCTTTCTTATTTACTTAAACTAAAACACTTTACAATATACATACCAAAGTATGTATCAAAGCCCCGGCGGGTGGGCAGGCAGTCCTTCTTGTACATGCCCAGGTGCCACTTGCCCACCATGTGTGTAGCGTAGCCCGACTCCTTCAGCCACTGGGGCAGCAGCTTCTCATCCAGAGGTACACAGTAGGGCTGACAGGGCCAGATAATTCCGTGCTGCATACCTGTGTGAATCTGCAGACCCAAACAATTACACTTGAAAAGCACACAGAGCCAAGAAGGAACTAAGAGGCTAGGTGAAATGCAAACAGACGTTTCAGAAAAGTGAGGCAACTCTTTTGTCACACTGCTTGATATAGGAATAAATCAATGTGTCGTTGACTATCAACTATTCTGACCAAAACATCAGTAGGTCTGAGTATTTATTTTGGAAATAAAAACAACCTCAGTGATTCTTAGGCTTCTTAAATCTGAATATAGTCTGTTTTTTTGATGTCCACAAATTTTGGTTCATGGACAAAACAAGACATTTGAGGAAGTTGTCGGTTTGCAGTTAGAGAAACAACTTTGTACAACATGTTTCAACATTACATTAATCAAATAAGTAACTGGTTAATTGGAAAAAAAAACTAGGCTGGTAAATTCATCGTTGAATTGTTGTTGCATCTATAGATGGTTCTTTTATTGTCTCTTTTAAGCAAATATTTAATTAACACCTGAAATTACATTTCAAAACCTTTCTGACTTTGCTCTAATTGATTTATACTGTACTGGTTTCCTTAATTTTATTCTATTACATTTGTATGTATTTGTCTCTTTATTGGTTTTAATCACATTTGTTGTGTTGTGCAGTTGTTTTTGCTGGCGTTTTTTTGATTTTCTTTCCTATTATAGGCAACACGACTTGAAAAATCAAAAATGTTTTTTTAAATACATTTTTTTCAGAGATGTAGATTATGCCCAAATACAGATTAGTTTTAGTTTAGGGCCTCATAAAGGCTTGGGCCAGCCCTGATGATAATTACAGTGCTTTTAATGTATAAGTTTTACCATTGACAGTCATTATTGACTTCACCAGCACTGTATTTCCCATCAGTATCACAGTCCACCAGCCGCCTGACCTGTAAAATAAAGCCCGACCATGAGCAGCAGCAGGCGGCGCCTCTCACCTGGTACCTCCCGGTCATGAGCTGGTTGCGGGAGGGGGTGCAAATGGGCTGGATGTAGTAGTTCTCCAGACGAACCCCACTGGCTGATAGTTTGTCCAGGTTAGGAGTGTTGATTTCTGAGCCGTGGTATCCAACATCGTACCAGCCGTAGTCGTCGGCCAAGATAAAGACTATGTTTGGCTGCTGTTTGTTTGGCTGCTGAGCTAAAAAAACCACAGGAAAACCAGAGAAAAGGACAAGTAGAAAAAGTCCCGCATTCATGTTAGTGTTCTATTCAAACAGCGGCTCGAGTTCAACCGAGTCCACAATAGCTTTATGGGAAGAAAGAGAGACAGTGTTGAGGACAAGCAGCTCAGCGGGTGAACCGTATACGTTTCAGCTGGAGACTGCTCTTGTTTATTGAAACACCACGAAAGTTCAACCGCGTCCGGCTCATAATTGCTGTCATTTCCTTGTTCTGCAAATCACGAGGACTGCTGCGGACAGTCACGTGATAAGAACCAGCCAATCACGCCAGTCTTTACTCCTTCCTCCTTTTGCCTGGCAGCTCTCTGAGAAGTTAAGAATTAATCACACATAATAGTCAAAAAAAAATAAAAATAATCTGTTCAGGAATTGAAGAAATTAACTACAATTTGACATCTTATTCAAGAAATAATAATGTGCTTTCCTATATTTTTCATTTTTTAAAAAAAGAGTAAACGTGACAATTCATGGATAATTAATAATAACATATATTATTACACACACACACACACACATACACACACACACACACACACACACACACACACACACATATATAATTATTATTATTAAATATATTAGCATTAAAAATATAAAAGATATCATGCTTTTATAATTATAAACTATAAAGAGCTCCTACATATGGGTGTATTAAGCATTACAGAAACAAATATGGTTTTGATAATTACTATTGCTGTTAACCGGTCCAGTGTGTAGTGGCGTTCACAGACATTTGGAAGGACGGGGACAAAAATTTAAAGTGCACCTATTGCACATCGGTGGAGAAAGCACCAGCAGTATAGAATTTTCCACATTCTCACACATGTGTTTAACTATTAAGGGACATCCTTTACAGCACAGCATCCCTTTCTATCAGGAAGAAAAGATCATTTCCTGTAAGGACAACCTTTGGGTCATGTAGGGGCAGTAGGTAACTTCATAACAGCACCCTGTTTGATTGGAAGGGCACCCGTAGGAAAAAAAGTTGCAAGAGCATCTGAGAGGCCCCTTCTTTAAAGGTATATTTAGCTTTAGACCCCACAAATCAATGGCTCGGCTGTTGTTTTCCATTACTATAGTACCACCTCGATTGGTCACATCACGGCTGCACGAAACTACTGTGACGTTGTTTTATACGCGACACACACACACAAACTAGTGACCGTCATAGCAGTTCTTTTTGGTGTACTGAATCATTAGAATAAGATAATTAAAGAGGTAATTAAATACTTCCTTCATAACCGGAGCACAAACTCCATCTCACATGGCAGGGGTTGTGATGCGGTTCATGATCGCAACAACTGTGCTGTAAATATTGAGATTTTTAAAAAATTCCCTCTTGAATGTTGGGGATTAACGCATTTTAATAATCTACAGTTCGGCATCATTCGGTTTGATTCCTGTGTCTGACGATGCGCTAATGACTCCTTCAGTGACGACACTCACTGCCAATCAATGACCGAGATGTTACATTTAGTATCAGCTCAGCTAGCAATTACCATTACCATTAGTGTGCATTTGTGACTCAAGAGGGCACTTCATTGCACAGCATTTTTGTCCATTAGGGCACCAACCCCACTCGTGTGTATGAAACTGGCAGTGTGACATCTAATGTTATGGAGGACTCCTCTGCTCAACTCTTTTATCAAGCTCATCAGGGAACTACGGTGGCCTTCACATACCAGAAAGGATGACATTCAGGCAGGTAGGAGGCAGTTATGTTTGCTGTGGCAACCTCTACAGGACACAAAAGAAGAACAAGAAGGACACAAAAGAAGAACAAGAAGTTTCTAATTCAAAACAAGAAAAACTAGCTGATTTATCCATTTGAGCTCTTAAAGAAACATGACAGCTTCCACAAAGCAAGGCCCTTTCTTGCTTAATCTAAGCTTAATCTAGGGTTAAGAAAACAAAGCAATATTTCAAAACACACATATAATTAAAGGTTGTATATTAAATTTCAGTATCTCCAATAAACCTTCCTAAATGTACAATAGCCCCCCTTTCCACCAAAAAAGTTCAAACTTTTATTCTGTGTGGTTTGCGTTTCCACCGCACCTCAAAGTTCTTGAGTGTTGTTTATGACGTACAGTCAAAACATTCAACACACCAGCGGATCACTTGATCGTGGTTCTTATTTGTAGAGTTACATTTGTATCAATAATAGTCGAGCACTGGATACTCCGAGGTGGCAGTAGGGGCCCCCAAATCAAATTCAGGCCCCTTAAAGGCTTGGGCTGGCACTGCTTGCATGTTTTAAGAGGTTATACAGAAATCCTGGCCCATGCATAGTAGATGTAAGCCATATAGTTGCATGTCACATAACGGTGTCTTCTCCCAGAAACTCAATATTTCATCAGCACAATCCTTCATTTTGCTTAAGTAACAACACCAGAGTGTAGAATACTGTAGATTGTTGACCATGCAGCTCTAGTCTTTTGTGCAGCAAACATTCCATAGGCAAAGCTGCAAAAATGTGTATCTTCAATAGTGAATTCAATTTAATAAAGCAAACAATCATTCTTTTATCTGTTAAACAAAGGTTCAAGTGAACCAACAAATTACAGATTTTTAGATGAAACTGCATTTTTCAAAGTGTCCCAACTCCTACAGCAATTATGTTTGTATGAGAGACCTGTCGAGTATATTTGAAAGCTTCCACAAATAGGCTATTAATTCACATGAATTTCTCACACACAGAGAGTGCCGCTGGACACATTTATAAATTCATCTTCAAAGGCTGATAAATTACAACACAGTGCTATTAATTCACATTAATCTCTCACACACAGAGAGTACCGCTGGACACATTTATAAATTCATCTTTAAAGGCTGATAAATTACAACACAGTGCTACAGTGACTGATACATACGCATTGTCTTGTCCCTTGTATGTAAAAGCTGTGCGGTATGACCTGTCTAACGTGTGCTACTTGTTTCTGTTCTTCTAACATTCAGTTTGTATTGAAGACATTGCAGCTCATTATCATAAAAGCTTAATGACCTGTTGAAGCAGGTTTTAGGGAAGGGAGTAGGGTTGCAACCTAGAATTGTCCGTTAATAGGTCAATGGTCAATTGTTTATCAGCTAATCAATTTGCCATTTAAATGTCTGGAACTAAAAGGTTGGTGTAGTAATTAGCACCTTTGCAACAAGAGGACCCAGGTTTGCAACCCGGTCGGAACATGGACCCTTCTGCAAGGAGTTTGCATGTTCTCCCCGTGTGTGCGTGGGTTCTGACCGGGTACTCCGGCTTCCTCCCACAGTCCAAAAATATGCAGATTTGGGGATTAGGACAATTGGATACTCTAAATTGCCCGTAGGTGTGAATGTGAGAGCAAATGGTTATCTGTCTCTATGGCCCTGTGATGGACTGGCAACCTGTCCAGAGTGTCCCCCGCCTCTCACCCTATGTTAGCTGGAGATAGGCACCAGCGTCCCCATGACCCACAGTAGATAAAGCAGTAGAAAATGAGTGAGACTGAGTGAGATTTTAAGTCCATATTAACGATGTACTCTTACCTTTGAATCTTGATTGGGAATCAAATGAATGTAAAGAAAAATGATTTTATGAGCTTGACTTTAAGATGGATTTGATTATTTCAAATGTAAAGAAGTGCAATAAAGCTTGAGATAAGACAACAGACTTCCAGTTTCGTTGCCTTCTCTGTTTCATACAGGCTGTGTGTTAGTGTGGGATCGTCACTCAGATGCTGAAACCCCAACAGAGAATATTCATGTTTAAGTACATCTCCTGAGACTGCAAATGTGAAAAAGCAAAGAGGCGTCTTGGCTCATATATCTGCTGTCTACACAGATATCTGAGGGAGACAGAAGGACCTCCAAAAATCTGTCCCTGAATTTATGTATAACATGGTTGTATAACATGTTTCTGCTTTGTAGGACAAAAAGTCTCCAGACACCTGGAGTTCATGACTGAAAATGGTTAAGTTTGGTCTCTTCTCTTGGGAATTTGCTGTCATGAACACTCTTCACATTTATCTAGCAGGCAAAACTATGGAGCCCCTAAAGGGGCATAAACAATAGAATATATCTAAATTTCAGTTTCAATTTCAATTTGTTTTTTTTTCTTGTGTACAAATATCTTGGGGAAGCGTTCCGAACCGTGGACTGAGCTTGGTCAGAGTGCAAAGGTGAGAACAATGTGTGAGCCAGATCAGAGGAGCTGTTCAGTGTCACTGTGGTTCTGAAATGAACACTGACTGTGACAAAATAAACTTTACAATAGCATTCCTACTTGAAAAGCTGAAATTACATACGTGTTAGCTGCATTCTCCTGCTGTGTTCTGAAGAGAAAGAATGGTCGGTGGAAATGAGAACTTACATGGACTACAGTCGTCATCATATATAGAGTTGATGTGGTGCAGCAGCTCCCGTCTGGGTGAGGTGACCCCATAGCTGTAACATAAGAGTAAGCCTTACTCTTACACATGGATACACAACAAAAAAGTTATGCACACCTACACATGCACAACAATGTCTGACACATGCACTGTAAAGTCCACTTGGTGCATGCTCTGACAACAGTCTGTCACCAAAAAAACACACCGCTCTCACTGATCACAGTGTGTGATAACACAACTAAAATAACTCTCTACTGATTTCATTTGGTTTTTATTTCACAGGCCAAGCTGCGATTCTGCTGTTCTTTTGGATGCAGTGAGTCAATTAAACACAAAGTGAAACTGTAAAGCAGTAAAAGCAAACAGCAGTTTCGTATGTCTCACACAGCAATACCAGCAGCATTTGGTCAGCTGACATATTCCAGCCAATGGAGTCATGTAGCGCCTGTGAGTAGTAGTTTGCGGTCCTGGCTAAGCCTTGATTTTCTGCTGCAGGCCTTAATTACACCTCTTTCACTGTGTCCACATTTAGTTTACAAACATAATTGTCAGTCAAAGAAGTCTCAGTGACAGTTGATGTGATGACCATGCACAAATGTGGGAACTGACTTGATCTCACCTTCTAACTTAATCACTAATATTTTCCATGAAAAGTTCTTTAAAACAGAACTGCAGATTTGTGTGGGAATTTCCTTCTCTTTAAAGCTCCTATTGCCAGAGTAATAAAGAAGAAAGAGTTCCTTTAAGAAAAAGATCCGAGGTCAGGGAGACAGGCAGAGGGAGTTGAAGCAAGAGGGAGTTGGAGAAAGAACGAGAAAGGGGCACAAAATGAGGGTGGAAGGCTGTCACAACTCAAGAGCTGATATCAGTCCACAGGCAGACCCAGCAACAGGGAACAGTCCCAGCACTGAAATCAAATCCTAGATCTGTGAAAATCTTTTTCCTCTGCTTACCTGATTGTTTCCCACACATTGAATCCATCCAGGGGCTTTGTGACATTGCCTGCCAGGCCAACAAATGTAGGCAGCCAATCAGAGATGTGGATGTGGATGAGTCCGCGATGACCTCACAGATATCTGTAATGGAAACTGCAGCGAGCCAGACTTGGCAACTTCCCAGCATGGCACATTTAGCACTGATTCTGTGTCACACTTCAACAAACCTGAACTATTCCTTTAAGGCATTTCAATCTGGACCAAGACAAACACACGTTTAGCTTGATCTAAGACTTTGAACAAACAGTAATGTTCATCAACTAGACAAGTATTCCGGTTCCTATTTGTATTGAATTCTGGTACTACATAAAAAACTTAAAAAAGAAGCAACATTCACTACATGATCCTTTCTATGAGTAAAACTTGATCTTTCTTTGTGGTTTTACTTAAATCCTTTGATTTATTATTTTCATTCTAGAAAAATCTGTGGATTATGGCAATAATCTGTTTTTCTTATTGACATAAGAAAACATAATTTCAATAATAGTGAATAATCTGTGGGATTAGGTTAATTGGACACTCAAAATTGCCCGTAGGTATGAATGTGAGAGTGAATGGTTGTCTGTCTCTATGTGGCCCTGTGATGGACTGGCGACCTGCCTCTCGCCCTGTGTCAGCTGGAGATAGGCACCAGCGGCCCCCGCGACCCTTAGTGGATAAAGCGGTAGAAAATGAGTGAGAGTGAGTGAGTGAATAATCTGTTCTGTATGTAGTGCTCTGGCACCTGCAGGAGAGAATGGACCGCCTGCAGTGCCACGTAGAGGAAGAGCAGCTAAAAAGAGAACAATAAATTAACCAGACTTTGGCTCTGAAATGGTGAATCAAATGATTGGAATTACAAACATAAAGCAACAGGGTTGCTAAAGGAAAAAAGATAGGTGAGTGTTATCTGCAAGTTATGACTTGACTAAATTTCTCATTTTCTGAAACTCTGTCCTTATGTTGATGCGTTTTTGTTATGCTTATTGTCAAAATCGCTTTCCTGTTTTTATATGTCCTTGCAGTGTAGTGTGTTGCATGTGTTGGAGTAGTGATCTGTCAACCGAATGGACCTATTTGTAGTAGTAGGAACAGCCAAGGGGAGTGCCCTCTCTCCCCAAACTGATTTACATTATGTTGACATGTTGTAGTAATATACTGCCTACTGTGCCTTATGATGTCAGACCTGTGAGACTGAGCTGCACCTTAAATGAGCATGAGAGAGACCACATCTCATTTGTACTGACTTCTCAGAATGAAACACAGTTGGGCTTAGTCTGTTGATTATTTTTTCTATTAAATGTCAGAAAAAGTTGAAAAATGTTGATCAGTGTTTCCCAAACCTGAAAATGATGATGTTCTCAAATGTCTTGTCTTGTCCTAAATCAGTTTGAACAATTTCTTTGTTCTACTGAGCAAAGAAACCCACATTTATAACCATAACTACATATAGTATATCTCTATACATAATATAATTCAACAATATACAGCATATCTACTGCTGTTATAGTAAACTGTGATTTGGACTCTTCAAATATTTCCAAATTTATCGTCATAACAATATTAGTTAAAAATGTATCAAGAAATTACACAGGAATTAATAATTGTAGATTATAATGCACAAATATGCTTATATATTTATATAATATATTAGTATGCTATCATTACTGAAGATGTCAGAGCTATATGTTGCCGCAGGTACTCATCACTGAAAGAAATTATCAACAGAGGGAACAACCTTTTATATGTGTTATTTTGTTGTCATTTATATAAATATATGAATATAAATTTATATTTAAATAAAAATTACCATTCATCTTTCTTGTTGAATTTAAATTCACTCACTTCAATTTTATTTGTATAGCACAAAATCACAACATGCATTATCTCAAGGCACTGTATATAATAAGGCAGAAACCACAGTAACGCAAATAGTTTACAATATACATACCAAAGTATGTATCAAAGCCCCGGCGGGTGGGCAGGCAGTCCTTCTTGTACATGCCCAGGTGCCACTTGCCCACCATGTGTGTAGCGTAGCCCAACTCCTTCAGCCACTGGGGCAGCAGCTTCTCATCCAGAGGTACACAGTAGGGCTGACAGGGCCAGATAATTCCGTGCTGCATACCTGTGTGAATCTGCAGACCCAAACAATTACACTTGAAAAGCACACAGAGCCAAGAAGGAACTAAGAGGCTAGGTGAAATGCAAACAGACGTTTCAGAAAAGTGAGGCAACTCTTTTTTCACACTGCTTGATATAGGAATAAATCAATGTGTCGTTGACTATCAACTATTCTGACCAAAACATCAGTAGGTCTGAGTATTTATTTTTGAAATAAAAACAACCTCAGTGATTCTTAGGCTTCTTAAATCTGAATATAGTCTGTTTTTTTTTGATGTCCACAAATGTTGGTTCACGGACAAAACAAGACATTTGAGGAAGTTGTCGGTTTGCAGTTAGAGAAACAACTTTGTACAACATGTTTCAACATTACATTAATCAAATAAGTAACTGGTTAACTGGGAAAAAAAACTAGGCTGGTAAATTCATCATTGAATTGTTGTTGCATCTATAGATGGTTCTTTTATTGTCTCTTTTGGCAAATATTTAATTAACACCTGAAATTATATTTAAAAACCTTTCAGTGCTTTTTCTGTTGTAAATTTTCTTTCTGACTTTGCTCTTATTGATTTATACTGTACTGGTTTCCTTAATTTTATTCTATTACATTTATATGTATTTGTCACTTTATTGGTTTTAATCACATTTGTTGTGCTGTGCAGTTGTTTTTGCTATAATAAGTGAGACAACTTTGTATGATTCTTAAAACACTGAAACTTCTGATTTTCACAGCTCTGTTTTGCACAAGAGTGTTTGCATTCCTTACTGCTTTCAAACACCATGCTGTTAATCTTATCCACCAGTAGGTCTGACTAGGGCCTATTTTAATGAATCAATAAAAAACAACCTCTGTGATTTCAGCTTCTTAAATTTGAATATCCTCTAATTTCTTTGCTACTCTGTTTTAGCGAACTGAAAGTTTTGGTTTGTGAACAAAACAGGACATTTGAGGAAGTTGTCAGTTTTGAGGTTTTATTAATGCATTTGCTCAACATTTTGTGACATTTCACGGATACCATCTCAGTTTAATAACACTAAGACTAAATGGATGTGATCATCTAGACCCTCTCACTCCAATAACTGTGCAGTATCCACACTCACTTTGATGTAACCATTGAAATGGCTAAATCCTACAAATATCTGAGCATCTCATTAGATTCACCTTCCACAAGGAGCACCTTACCAAAATGTTACAGAGACAAACTGGCTTCTTAAACAGGAACAGATCTTGCTTTTATTTCATTAACAAAAGGTCCATTGTACAATCCCTTATTTATTTGTCTTTGACTATGGTGACATTATGTATATACATGCTTCATCCACTACTCTAAAGAAGAAGGAGCTACACTGTCTCTTATTTATCTATAAAATACTTTGTAATAAACTCCCCCCCGTATCAGTCTACTCGAAAGCCATTATATCATCCCTGCTCACAGAATGACATATAAGTCTGGTCCATGTACCAAAACTGAGCTCATTGTATGCTCCTGATAAAAGGAACTACACAAAGACACACTACGCACAGACTGTTCTTAGTCCCCTTTTCCTTACCCTGCCTTTTACCAGTATTGTTTTATACTTTTATTTTATTCTATTATTGTTATTGTAATTATTAATACTATTATTATTGTTGAGCTTGTATGCACAAATGTTTTTATTCTGCCAAAACCGTAACAGGACATCCTTACAAATGAGAGCTTGCTGTCAAGGATCTTCCCTTTAAATAAACGACATTTTTTAAATCTGTCTCTTTATTGCTTTTAATCGCGATTCTATGTGTTGTGAGGTTATGTTTTTGCTGCCCTTTTTTCACAGAGCTCCTCAGCAGCTACAGAGGTGAGAGGAATTCCATTCTGGAAAAAAAACCAAGCTGTGTTCCAGGAAGAAACACTCAAGACGACGCAAAACCTGCTCCAGACAATGTAAAGCCGTCAGTAACTGATATTCCACCTCCAAGCACGCAAATGAGACTATGGATATTAGATTATTATTATTATTTTTAATAGAGAAACGAAAAAAAGAAAGCCAGCATTGGCTAGGGTATATACAATGTAGTATTCCTGCAAGAGTTCAGTAAACACAGGAAAACAACACCTCTTTATCCACTCGGCATTTAAGCAACAAAAAGGATATTATTACAGTGTACACCCATCATTTTTTTTAGATAAACTGGTGAAATCAGGTCTTATTCTCAGAATAATTAAACTCAGAATAAGTGGAAAAGCTGTGCTAAAAACTCTAATAATTTCGTCCACAACTGTATGTCTCTCCAAAATTCCCAAATAAAATGCCAAAAAAGTATGGGTATTTTCCACTTATTTTCAAGATTAATTTCTAGAACTTTAAAAGATTAAGCACTTGATTTGGGTTATGTTAATTGATTATGATTATGGTTATCTGTGCTTGTGTTTAAGGTTTTTTACCTGGTGTTGGCCTTGGCAACTTTCAAATAAAAAGAAAAAGAATGCTGAATCTTGGTCTCTGAGTAAAATCCAGTCCAATCTTCTGAAGCAAGCTGCCTTTTCAAGTGGGGGGAAGCCGCAGTCTAACCTACTGTATATGAAAAGTTAATACATTAAATTATGAAAATGAATGCACTTTTCAAAATTATGCACTGACACAAGTGATGCTGATATCTTCACTACTCAGTTATTATACTAAATACACAAATTATAGTCAAAAAATAGTTTTTCCATAATTTGTGACATACACACAGAGAGAGAGAGAGGGAGAGGTATGCTTGTGTGTATTTCTGGTTAATATTTCATGACATGGACATTGCACAATGTGTTTGCAATAAAACTTGGAGGAAGTGTAAAACCAGGACAGGAGTCACAAAACATTGTGTGCATAGTTTTAATGAAATTAAAAAAAAAAAAAATTAAATTATTCTTCCAATGTTTTAAGACACTGCGATGCAAAGGCATCATGCAACAGTTTTTATTACTCAAAAGCCCATTGTGAAAACCACTGTAAACTGTCACACGGTTGGTGTTCCACAGGACACAGGGTGGAGGGGGAGGAAGTCCGTATACCTCTTCTAACCCTGAAACAGCCACTGAACTCCAAATACAAAACGCTTGAATACAGTGACTGCACATGATTAATTTGCTTATTACCTTTACCCTTCACCATCTCAAACTCCCGTTCATAATTCACAGTGGCATCATTCTTCATTAGCTGGTGACAAACTGATCAAGGAAAGGACAGTCTCTGCTTATGCTTTACTCTTTGCTTTCTTCTGCAGCCGGGTCCGTGTGGGCTCGGTGAGGACTAAGGGTTCCTGGATGACCATGGCGGGATATTTCCTCCCCAGCAGTTCCACCTCCACCTTCTGGCCCACAGAACACAGCTCCAGAGGTAGGTACGCAAACGCCAGGCTCTGCTGGCTGCTGTAGCTGTAGGCTCCAGACGTTGTGTTGCCGACAACCTGATGACAAACATATTGGACAGCGACTGAGATACAGCATCCTTGAAATAACCCACCACAGCAGGAGGACAACAGTGAGGGCTTAAATGCTAACCTTGCCGTTGTGCCAGACAGTCTCGTTGCCCTCTGGATCAATGTTATCTGTATCTACTGTGATGTAGGAAAGCTTCCTCTTCAGGCCTCTGGCTTTGATCTCCTGAAGCCCTGCCTTGCCAATGAAGTCAGCAGGCTGGATGCATTCACACAAACAGCAGTTAGAGATACATCTCATTCATATAAATGGGTATTTTTCGAAAAACTGAGGTTTTCCTCTGCTAGTTTTTAAAATAATCCTGTCCACACTAAGTTCACAAAACATTGTTTTCCACTTGGTTAAACAGAAACCCTTTGTTAAGCGCTGCCTAAAGCATGTCAGGTCAACAGGTGGCAGCATAGCCATAACTGCAGAGCCTTGTTGGCCATTGAGTACCTGTCCTAGAAGGCAAACAACAATCATGCACTGCAATTAAAAGAGAATTGTTAGTTTGGACAGATGGCATAGTTGAGCTTTTCCTTAACATCACATCACACTGTATTGCAAAGTTAAAGGGGTTATACATTCATTTATTCATTGTCTAACTTTAGTCTCCACATGAGGTTCAGGGGGTCAATTCCAGCTGACATAGGCAAAAGGCGGGGTACACACTTGACAGGTCGCCAGTCCATCGCAGGGCCAACATGTGGAGACTAACAACCATTCATTCTTACACTGACTGTCAATTTAAAGTGACCAATAAACTGCATGTTTTTTGACATGTGGGAGGAAACCAGAGAACCTGGAGAAGACCCACCCATGGGAAGAACATGCAAACTCCACACTGAAACCGGCAATCTTGTTGCTGTGAGGCAACGGTGCTAGTCATGTGTTCCACCATGTGGCCAGATGTATTATCTAATAGGCTAAATTACCATAATACTGTGTATCATCTAATATTAAGGAAACATGTTGATTAAAAATAATAGCTACACTGATAACAATGTTACGGCAGAGGCCGTGAATAGTAGAACGACCCTTCAGGAAATAACTTTTCATTTTGGGGCCACAAACTGTGTGTATGTTTTGGTCTGTTGCTCCACCCACTGCCAACCATCTGATAACACAGCTCGTAGCACTTTGACATTTGGTCACCTCTATGTAGATGCTTTAGATACAGATGGCTGAAAGGAGGAAGGAAGTTAAAGATGGATGTGCAGGTGTTTGCTGAATGACTGTCTATCCATCCATCCATCCATCCATCCATCCATCCATCCATCCATCCATCCATCCAAGGCTGGTCACACCTGAGAGGAGTTGCCAGTCTATTGCAAGGCAAATGACTCTTCACTCAATTCAGACAACACAGATTTCTTTTCCTCACAGAAATGTGAAAGTGGTGAGCTAAAACATTTGCCCAGTGATACGGTGTTTGGTGTAAGAGGTTATTAAACCAAAAACTAGTCACTCCTCGTCTCAACTTGATTCGATCTAACTTTAATTATTTACTGTACCAACAAATATGTGTTGTTTTGTGGTATATGGATGTGATATTTCAATTTCCCAGCTTGGGATTAATAAAGTATCAATCAATCAATCAATCAATCAAATATGCCAGTTGTGTAATCTGTACCTCAATTCATCCAAATCAATTAAATTCATACCCAACTCCAAAAACAAGACAGATGGTTTACCTTGTTTAGTTTGATGAAATAATCTAGTCCGGCCTCCAGAGGATTGGTATCACAGTTCATCTGTAAAGATCAACACGTAAGCAACAAGTCTCCGTTTGTGAAACCTAGTATGTGTGAGAGAGAGAAAACTAATCCAATCCAATCTGCTTTATTTTTAAAGCACACTTTAAAAAACAACACCACTGCCCGAAGTGCTGTACGTTAACATTAAAATAACAAAACACAAGTAATATAAGGAAAATACATAAAAACACAACATTTCATATTCACAGGGTTATAAAAACAGACAAAACAGCAGTTCTGCAAATAGCCAACAGCTCACACTGCATCAAAGGCCAAGGAGAAGAAGTGCATCTTAAGACGAGCTTTAAAAACAGGAAGTGAAGGGGCCTGTCTAATGTTAACTGGCAACTCATTCCAGAGTTTGGGACACATGGCTGCAAAAGCCCGGTCCCGTCTGAGCGTCAGCCTAGTTTTGGTGCAGTCAGAAGCAGCTGATCAGCAGATCTGAAAGACCGAGATGGAGCATAACACTGAAACAAGTTGGACAGGTAGAGTGGTGCAAGTCTATGCAGACATTTGAAAGCAGACTAATGGATTTTGTTTGCTTTTGAAATGGATCCTGTAATACACCAGAGGCCAGTGAAGTGAGGCCAGAAAGGATGTTAATGTGATCATGTCTGTGTGCTCCAATGGTTATAATGGGACATTTCTGGATGAGTTTAGGGTTTTGATGGCCAAGGAGAAGATTTTGAGGCTTTGATGCTTCTGAACCACGTTTCTGACAGAGTGAAAAGAATGTTTCTGCTGAGCCATAATGACCTTGCAACAGTACATAAATACACATCCACACACACAATCATAGGCTGTTTTAAACTTTCAAAACAGTTTCAGTGTATCTAACTTTAAGACCTGGAGGAGGAACTGATTGAACATGGAGCTAAGAAATACTTTGTTTAGCATCATCCAAATGACTGGTAGTCAAGTGGTTATGTGTGTGATATGTGGAATTCATTATGTTGTGGGAACTAAACACTGTAAATCTCTTTATGCTGTCACTATGGGGAGTTGTCTTCCTTATAAAAATCCCAATAATGTAAATTACTACATTTTAAGTTGATGACATGTTTTCAAGTTAGGCTGAGGGTACTAATAATTATGGTTAAGGTTAGAGTCTCCAGGAAATTAATGTAAGTCATTGCAATGTCCTTGGAAGTCATAGAAATCAGTGTGTGTCTGTGTGTGTGTGTGTTTACCTCAGCTCCCCAGCCTCTAAAGCCTTTCTCCAGTCTGAGGGAGGCCATAGCATAGGTGCCAAAATTATCAATGCCTTCATCTTTTCCTGCTTCCATCATGGCCTCGTACACAGCTGCCATGTTCTTCTGGTCTATGTACAGTTCCCAGCCGAGCTCACCTGCACGAACGCACAACACACACAATCATATGGTACAGAATGAATGACTAAATATTAAAGACTATGTTGCATGTTGATTGTTTCAACAGGTAGCAGAGGGCACATTTTCTGTTCAAGGGGCCATATGTAAGATTAGTCATGCCAACGAATTAAAAGATCACAATGTAAATTTAAAAATGACACCTTCTCTAAACTCCAGAGTTACTTACAATGGCCTCTAGACTAATTAATTTGAATTGTTTCTGAAACTTTTAAGAAAATTGGAACTGAATTGGAACTGCAGCTTCATCACATTACTATGTGATGTGACTGGAATAGCCTTAAGTCTGGAACTTAAGAACTTAAGTTTAGCCCCTTTTAAGACAAAATAATAATTCTACGCATCACTTATTACCAGTGTAGGAAATTCTGATGGCGCGGACAGGAATGCCACCGAGTTTGATGGACTTGCATTGGAGGAATTTGAAGCCTGCCTCACTCATGTCCTCATCTGTCAGTTTCTGAAGGACTTTGCGTGAGTTCGGTCCTGCAATTCCCAGCACGCCGATATCATCTGTTATGTTGCTGATGTCGACATCATATCCGCCATCTGCAGCCTCTGTCTCTATCCACCTAAAAACCACATAATAATAATAATAATAACACAGGCATTTTAATATTACATCATTATAGTATCTCCCTTTTCTTAACTTCTTGAATGTTTCAGCATTTACAATCAAATGCATTATATCTTCTTCAGGATTTTTTTTCGTCACATTTCATATCATTTAAAAGTAGCACACTCCTTGAACTCGTGTGTAATCTAATCCTGTCACCACTAGAGGCCACTAGATAGCATAAAATCTTCCTCTTCTGTCTTTAGCTGTGGTTAAAGTTTTGGTTACAGCCAAGGAATGGAGATCAATGGTTAAATCTTCTGCCTCCTGATTGGAGCAAGTGAAGAGGCGTTGTGTCAACAGCTGCTCAGAGGTTTTTGGTTTCTCCAGTAACTTATTCAGCACAGCAACACTCTAAGACTGGGCCTGGATGCGTGTGTGTCTGAGACCTGGGTGTTTGTTTTTGCTGTTGCAACACAAAACTCTATTCCACATGCAAAGAAACTCAATAGTGAAGTGGTTGTCGACTAATGTGTATTTGTGTATGTGCATGTTTGCTCAGATGTTGATAGGATGGCAGGACACTGGCAGCCCAGTATACTAGTCTAGCATGTGAAAATAGATACTAGTAATGTTTACAGTATTTTCCCATTCAGCAGGTATAGATAAACATTTGCATGGGACAAGTGTTTGTGAACACTTTAGCTTACTTTTAGCCTCTACCTAATCCTGAGGGAAAATCACTGGCTCCTTAGCCAATTTCTTTAGTAGCTGGTCTCTGACCATGTCTGTTTCCTGTTTGGTACAGAAAACACTAGTCGGTTCTGACCACTATCAAATTACAAACAGTATAGTTGGGCAGATGTGTGAAAGATTTGTGCATTTCACCTGAGGTCATGTAGCTCTGACCCCGAGCCAGTGATGAGCAGGAACTCTCCTGGTGCCAGCTGGGTGATGGTGACCTCAGCAAAGACTTTCCCGGTGGGTGTCAACATGTGGCTGATATTAGTCTGGCCCACCTAAAAAACACACAGGCCAAAAGACAGAGAGTCAGAGAGAGAGAGAGAGAGGGGTGACAGGTGGGGGGAGTTTTTGCTGATGTGAGGTGATGGTGAGACCAGTGGTCCCTCCATGCATAAACTGACCAGCACCAGTCTTTTGCTGACCATCATTCATTAAACATGTTTGTATTTTTGGTAGTAATGAACTAAATCAATCACAAATTAAGTTATGAACTAAAATTAGGGCTTACACCACATGACGTCTTCATAGGAACAACATAACTGGTGCTAGCCGTACAGACAATTTTTTATGAGTTTGTTTCAGCATTTGAAGCACCATTATGAAAAACGAGTGAAGACTGAAATGGGAAAAAAACACTTGTTTGCACTTTGTGCCTGTAACTTACTGATGAGCACAAGAAATCATTATAAAAGATAACACTACAACAGAGTTTATTTATTTAAAGAAGGCTCTGCTAGTCTACATGCTGACGTGTCCTTGGGCAAGACACTTAACCCCACGTTGCTCCTGACAACTGAGTCCACAGCATGTGAATGGGTATGAAAGATGAGTGATAGGAAATGAGCTGCACATAGATGCACTGTATGAAAGTGTGAGTCAACAGGTGTGAATGGGCAAAACTGGAATGTAAAGCAGCTTTGAGAGGTCATGAAGACTAGAAAAGTGCTATACAAATGCAAACCATTTAGTTCATTTTTGGAACTGTAAACTTAGTGGAAAAATTGAATTATCAATGTCAATTAGATCATTTTCATTACTTCCGTATCGAAGTGTGAACTGGCACAACAGTGATTTTCCATCCATGATGTCATTTCGTTACCTGACCACTCTCAGTCCACTCATTTTCTACCGCTTTATTCTCCACTAAGGGTCGCGGGGGGCGCTGGTGCCTGACTCCAGCTGACTCCAGCCAAGAGGCGGGGTACATCCTTGACAGGTCGCCAGTCCATCACAGGGCCTACCTGACCATAGCTATCATAAAAGTTTAAGAAGGGTTCTAACAATATGGTAATTTATTGGTCAAGAATAATATTGTTGCAACACCCCTGGTGAACCAAACAGATCGGTTTGTAACTGCTGGTCAAATATAAGCATTTGTTAACTCACAGACTGTCAGACAGGTGTTGGGAATAGAATGGTCGTCTGCCAGAAAGTGAGTGACGGGAGCATGTGCAGCCTCTTAAGGTTTTACTGTGCCGTTTATGTCCAGTCTCCAGCTGAATCAAATCTGTCATAATCACATTTTTGCTCTCATTGATAGCAAAAATGTGTGCAAGTAAACAGAGTCAGATCAGCAGCCTTCAAAGCAAGGCTGAAAAGCCACAGAGACCTTCAAGAACTTCAAAACATTTTTTTTACCAGTGTACATTCAATTTAATGTACCAAATAAATCAATAAAAAAACTAACTTGGAGTTTTTCTACACTAAGAAAATTAAACTAATAAACATGAGAATTGCAAATTTTCCTTACACTAACAAAGGATTTTCTTATTGTGTCATCTTACGAACAATTTTTGTGCTGTAAATTTGAGTATTAAATGATTAACTATGACCTAATAACTAGATCTAGTACAATTCAATCTGTTTGATCTAGCTCTTTTTACTCATGCACTTGTACGCACTCATCTTGCATCCTAAAGCTGGTGACCTTTAACCCCGACATTCACAGCACGTCAGCACATAGGGTCTCTACCTTAGGCATGGTGTTAGCAAAGAGGCGGTCCAGCAGCTTTAGTGAGTCCTTCCCCTTCACTATGAACTTGCCAAAAGGAGTCAGATCGATCACTCCCACTTTCTCCATCACCAGCTTGCACTCTCTACCAACAGGTCCGAACCAGTTTGTACGACGGAAGCTGGGTCTAGGAACAAGCACAATGTGTGGATTGCTTTATATGTGTTTAAATGAGTGTCTGCTTTGTTTGCTCACTTCTTTGATTTTAGCTGTTTTGTAACAAGGTTGCATCGTGCAAAACTGGTGTGTGAGTGAGATGACTGAATGAGGTGAAAGCAGCAAACACAAGGACAAAGCAGCAAGCATTTGGTGCGTGAACTAAAGTATATGTGTGTTTGCAGAAGTGATGACATTTATGAGGCTTCTTGAAGCTCCTCCTCTAAGCAAAGCATACGGTGGACCACACAGACATGATAAAATTACCAGAGTCACTGAATGCATCTCGTTAGCTGCTCCTCTTCACAACTCAATGACACTGTACGCCTGCATTATGTTTAATTACTAGGGGAATGAAGTGTCATCCATCAGAGGGCTTTTATCAATTACATCCACCAAGGAGATTGTGGTTTTGGACATATTTGTCTGTCTGCCTGCCTGTGTTTGAGCAGCATAACCTAAAAAGTAAAGATGGATTTTGTTGAAATTTATGTTATGTTATAAATTTCAACTGTTATGTTATGTTGTGGCCCCAGAGGGTTGTGCTCTCTGTGTGCTATAACGATGATAATAATAATAATAATAATAATAATACCTGGAACTCTGAACTTAAGTATAACTAAGGTTGTTGTTGATTAATGTAATTAATTTTATAGGTATTTGATCATCATGAAGCACAGTCTTGGACCCATTTATCATTTTCCCTGGCACTGGTGTCATGACACGTGACAATCCAATCAATAATGAACTGTCCACCTTCTCAAAGTCTTTAGTATTGATCCTCTGTGTACCCTAAATGTCTCACACTAAGTTCCATGGCAGTCCATGTAATTGTTATTGAAATATTTTTCAATGTGCCTAAAAATAAAATGCATTAAACATTTTGGAAAACAGCATTACACAGCAAGATTATGACTGCTGCGTTTGTAGAGGTAAAGAGAAACATCTAAAGTTACAGCTGCAGTGAGGGCCATTTGGAGGTTTGGTACAAGTCCAAACACACGTTTATTTTAAGCAGTTTTTGATGTAGAGTTGTTTAAAAAATAATGTCACCAAAAAATTTAGATGAGACGTGTTCACTCCACATATTAACAAGTTAAGGCCCATTTATACTCAATTTTCTTCCATTCGTCTGACTGAAATGTTATCTCCGTCAATAACCGACCATGAGTCTTTTGCATTGGTACAAATGTTTACCCAATACTTTCTCTAGAGGGCAGTGCCGAGTGCCCACTTGCAGGCATCAACAAACTTGGTGACCAATGAAGATATTATTTTATTGTGCTTGATCCAAAATAGACAAAACACTGAAGATTTGGGTGGAATATAAGATTACTGAATATAACTAATTCCCTTAATGGAGAATATTATACGATGTTGCTGATGGTGAGATTGATGACAAGCAGCATTTTCAATATTTCTTTATGTTTGCCGTGACTTTTGACAATTTGCTTCCCCGGTCCTGTGCCTCTCAAACTATACATGCCTCATCCCACAGCGTGCCAGTCAGTGAAGTCAAGCGCCTGGCAGTTTTCATATAAACCCTTCTTGGTCGTTTCCTGACTGATAAGACTATTCACTCTATACTGCCCCCATGATTTCTGGTGGAATTGCGTCACCATAAGCTCTCCTGCGACGCACACAGTGACGGACAAAATGAACGCAAAGCACAGACAAAAGGCTACATCTGGCTCTGTCTCTGTATTTTGCATAGAGTATAAACGGGCTCTTACAGTAAGTAGAATGGGATTTGCCTCCACATTGGTTCAGAGTGCTATTTACACATCTACACTAAATGGTTCTCCTGTCCTGCAGTGTGAAGTAAGAGAAGACTGTTTGGTGAGAACACTCAGAGAACACTGTGTCCTCAATCATTTACTGTGGCATCTCTTTCTGCACATAGTATATTAATATTATAGGGTATATGCATGCATTCAGAGCCCCTGCTGTCGATCTCTGCCGCAGAATAGTGTTGCTTTTTTTCTTTGTGAATTGGTATGTAAGAGCCACCACTGCATTATCTGTCTCTCATAGCAGTGAAGGAAAAAACAGGAAGGAGGATGTGGTGTGGATCTAAAGCAGGCATGAGCGATCTGGCTGGAGGTGAGCAACAGCATTTAAAGTGAAAGCAGTTACACAACAAAAGCCAAAACATCTTGTTCAAATTTCTACTTCAGAAAATATTGGCTGTTATTCAGGTCTGTCATACTTCAGGTGCAGTTTGTCAATAAAAGAGAATCATGACAAGGGATTACTTGTATCCAGTTTCATCTCCAGGTTTGTAGAACCAGTGTGGCTGTTCCCAGCCAGCGTGAAAGCCCATGGATCCTTTGTCTTTCAGTAGCTCATAAACACCACTTGTTCGGCTCGTTGGCCGGCCGGCAAAACGCTCCTCTTTGGGGTAACCGACTGCAGAGCAGCAGAGAGTTTAGTTGTTTTGTTTTTTTTTTTTAATGTAACATAAGAACAAGTGTTTACCCAATGAATGAGAGATCATGTTACATTGACCTTACCCACATTGTTGAAGCCATAGGATTCTCGGGCTTTGGCACACATGAATGGTACATCTGTCCACTTGCCATAACGGTTAGGGTCACACTCAATCAGGTCGTAGGGAGGCTCTCCATTCCTAATCCAGTCACTTAGGAATTTGCCAATACCACCAGCATGGATAACTCCATACCTGAGCACATAAGAGACAAGCTTTGAATGTTATCAGTCTGCCAGTACGTTTGGTTGACGATAGAGATAATATTGTTGTTTTCTTTTATTTGTTTGTTCTCAACATATGAAAGTGAAAAAAAAAGCATTTAAAAACAAAAGTGATAGCAAATTGACAAATTAAGCTTTGAAAGACTTTAGCAAATTTCAAGTTTTGCCTCTTCATAAATTATATGTTAGAAAATAGTGCCTGAGAACATGTGAAAAATTAAAAAAGCACCAGAGTAGAGAATTATGAAGTAGACTGAAATCAGTTTCTTCTGCTCAGGATTTTTTGGGTAAGTCAAAAATATGTCTGCATGAACACAGGAGCCTCAGTTAAAGTGGAACTTTGCAAGTGGTCTTTTTTTTTTTTTTTTACCTTTTCTCTATGGAGCTTCCCCTACAGTTTCGGAGTACATATTTTTACGGCACCACTGCGAATATGTCTCCAGCTGCCACATCATCCATGGTCTACCGCTTTTTCCCTCACTGTTGTAAACTCCCCACTCCCTTCCCCTCTCCTGGCCATACACAGTTGTTTTTAACAGGGCTGGCAAATACAAGCTGTGGAGCCATGTCCATGCCGGTCAGCATCTGTTTTGCATGCTTCTGTGTTTTTAAATTCTCGCCATTTGCCATTAGAACTCATACATGCTTTTGGTGTGACCAGGCGAATGTCGCTTCTGTACATGTTTGTTCTACAGGGAGTTTCATAGCAGTGTGTTTATTTTACATTTATATTCACACTGACAAACAGCGATTTTCACAGACTTTGGTCCCCACTTAAGTGTTTGTTCAGCCCCTCCAGTAGATATGTCTCTGGTGTCTCAGAGCAGAGAATATTGCTGAATTTCAAACGATTTGAAACCTAATTTTCAAATACTCTTTGATTTTTTTTTAATCATTCAAATTTGGCAAGGTGGTTAACAATGCTTTTTTCTTAGGGGAGACAAAGTCACAAGAGAATATTTTATCACCTTACAGAGACTTAAAATTAAAAGCATAAAATGATGTGTCTCATTTTTCAAACCTATCTTTTGGATATGGCTGGTTTACCTACTTCAAATAAACAGAAGCCTTATATTGTGCACAAAGTTGTGCTTGTCGCAGTACAAATTGGAAATAATGTCACTCATCTTTAAGTTTGTGGGTTCCCATTTAAAAAAGCACTGATCTAACTTTACCTTCTGCATGCCCCAATAAGAAACTTTCTGCATCTGTGATTTATAAATCTGGAAAAAACTGATCTTGCACTGCCGTGTTTCTAAAACAGCCTCAATGGACAACAGCTTTTCTAAAGTGAAAGCTTACTACCCAAACAAAGAAAAACAACATTCTTAGTGGTACACCACCATAGCTCCCTGACACATTTGGGAAGGAAGGGGTGAGTGCAGAAATCCTTGTTCGTTACACTCTGCAGTCTCACCATTAGGGCCGGGTCATACAGCATGCATTCCACATTCATAAATAGCTGCTGCACGTTTCTGTATTCTTGTACATGTCTGTAGTTCTGTTCACAGTAACAGAACTACTGTCCATGTCAATAAAACCTTACACACATGCATACTTAATCTCACATTCCATACAGTAGTGGTGATTCCTCACCAGGAGTTCATCCTCTTTTGAATGTCCTTGTATTCTTTAAATGCTATGTTGAACATGTGCACATGTGTACACGTTTTGATGGTTGCCATCTTATTTGTAATCAAAACGCATGCCACCAACTGGACTGGAAAGCCTGGAAAAAACTGGGAGAATGTGCAGTTGGTGTGGACACTCTGCGTGGACTTGTAACAAGAGATGTGCTCATGTTTGCCACCATAAGGTCTGTGCTTACACGTCAGTAATTCTTACACACTGGACTTTAAATTCCACACATACCCAAAGCCAATAGCATTCCAGTAGTTCTGAACTCCCTGTTGCGGTCCCACCATGGGCAGCAGATCTGGGGTGTATGTGATTGGTCCAGACACAATGTTGATAATGTCCGCTTTCTTCAGCACAGGGACCATCTCCATGGCTATCTCCACATGCTCCATTATTCTGTCAAGGTCTGACTCAAACAGCTCTTTACCAAAACCTGCATCAGGGCACACAATGGAAAGATACATAACATGTAAACTGCAGGTAATAAAACAAAATCCAATGTGTGGACGCAGCTTTCGACGTTGAAACCGGACCTGGAGGAACACCATCTCTGACCCAGGAGTCCTGGAGCACCATCTTCTCCATCTTTTCATATGGGCCAAACAGCAGGCCATCTCTCTCCTGACGCAGGTAGTAAGAGCCCTCCAGGTCTCTGATGACAGCCAGTTCCCTTTTCAGAGCCTTCACCTCTGGTACAGTTGCTGTCACTACGTACTGGTGATGCACAGGGATGGTCGGGTGTTGGAATCCAATCATCTGACCCACTTCCCTGGCCCAGAAACCTGAAAACAAACAGTCGGGTTAACCACAGTAGTACTCTTTGTGGTCAAAATGGTTTATTTTAGTAGCTCACATTTGAGATTTTTTTTCAGTTGACTTATGCTAAGTTAACAACCTCCTCGCTCAAGTTTTATATCTTATATTGATGTTCTTATCTCACTCTCAGCAGTTTTTCCATGACTCTTGAAAGGGCAGGTCAACGTCTAACCAGAAGGGCTGCAGTTTGATCCCCAGCTTGTCCTGTGTACTAAAATGTCCTTGGGCAAGAAACTGAATGCAAAATTGCTGTTGGTAGTGTGTGCTGTTTATACAGTAGATCCTGCTGTATGAATGCGTATGTGCATGAATGGGTGAGGAGCCCAACTGTAGTGTAAAGCGTTTCAGTGGTTGTGAAGCAATGACTGCATTTCAGGCTGTGGTAGTGCCAGAGTTTGTGTGGCAACAAGACAAAGAGACAAAGGCAGTTTTTTAAGCTTTAGGAACTTTTAGTTCAGTATATAAAGTAGCAGATATATCTGTATTAGAGGCTACAAGTGGACTTTCTCATATAACCTTGAGCCTGTTTCCTTGATTTCCATCTTCCTCATTATCTCTTTTGACCAACACATTAGTACACAACCAAGTGGTCTGGAAAGTGTTGTTGTACAGGGACCATATGCAGGGACGTGAGGTGTGTGCAGCTTTGTCAACATGTGGATGATGAAATTAACTAACCCTTACGCCACGCGAACCCTAGAGAGTCTAAGCACATACGTGACTACAGAAAATCTGACCCAGCCCTGACATCTCTGACTTTTCCTCAAATTTTCTTGAGGTAGTATGTCACATAAGGCTCTACTGTAAACCGGACAATGCACATGTACTAAGAGATTAGAAATAATTACACTTCAGACTACCAGCAACAAGATATACAGCACCCAAACAGATGGACAGACTCACAGGAAAATGTGAACAACAAACACATGAGTGAGGAAACAGCAATAATGTTAATGTAAGTCTTTTCACTGGACTGAACCACAACAATTCTCCCGATCACCATCTTTGGGTTTCAAGGATTGTACGAAAATAAGGGCAAAAACTAGGGCAGGTAAACTGCAACCAAATGTACCAAATTTACTCAAAGCAGCTTAAGCTGTTGTGAGTGACCCAAAGCCACAGCATCAAGGCACGCAGCCAAGACTTTATTTGTTTGTGAGCAAACAGGATATTATTCAGGTGCACAGCATAAGACCGTATCTTGCCTTGGGGTTTAGTGTTAACAAACAATGCAGTCACAATATGTGGCTGGAATAGAAATCATCTGATCATCAAGAATAACATTTACTTTGTTTACTCACTCAGTCACTCACTCAATTTCATTCTCACCCTTTTTCAGTTTTCTTTTAGCTCTGTTTGGGTCGCTACCATGCTTGGGCAGGGGGGGTTAATCAGAGCTTTTACATGCATCTAAAAACAAAACTAATGAAAGCAGCTACAAAAACAGAAAAGAAAAAAAGCTTAAGCTGAAATAAGCTCAAATATAAGTGACTTGCTCCATCCTCATCTAACTATCCCAACTCATAAAGGAAATGTCAGCATTATATTTCACAACATCTCGGTTTCAAATGCCATTTTCCTTCTGTTATCCAAACATGTTTTTTCCTAGGAGGAAAGTTTTCAAAATCAGGTCATTCTTATCTTCCAAAAAATTATTATTGCTAATTCATGCATTCATTTCATCATGGTTAAATCTTTTCAATCTTTTCCTGCCTTACTCAACAAAATAAGGAAGGATGCAGAAGACAGAAGAATCCAGATGACGCAATCGCAATACCACTTTATTGATGGCAACAGCCATTAACACTACCAACCAACCAACCATCCGCTCAACAAAATATGTAAATATTACATCTCACTTATCTTTCTTTGAGTGAAGAGATTATCAAAGCTGATAGGAGGCTGGCTCCAGAATATAGTTTACCTCACGACCCTCAACATACCAAACATGTCTGCTTTTAAGTCACTAGTAAAGGTCGAGTGTAGAATATTTATTGGCAGAAGGATTTATTGGCATTAACAAAGTGTATAATCGCTTTAAAATAAAAATCATTTTTTGTTTGTTTCTTTACAAAAGACCTTTTACTGTATAGGTTCTTTAAAGGCCTTGCTTTACCTTAAAGAAGGCACTTTCTTACAATACCATGTTTCTACAGCCACCCAAACAAACATGAATATCACATTTTGTAGCAGAAGTGTACTGTATTTTAGTCTAATGTGTTTTGCGATTAAAAAAACAAAACCTATTTGTCAAATATAGCGTGACCTTTTTTCTATACTAACATCCACAATGCAAACACTGTGTTTTGAATCTATAAGTAGGACATGTGAACGCAACAAAAATCAACACACTCTTGTGTCAATTCAGCTCCTGTGAATGGAGTCACCTGGACCACGAGGACTTGTTAATCAGTACTGCAGTCTTTGGCTGTGTGTTGCAAAAGCAATGTGTATACATAGTAGTGCTCTTCAAATCCAACGTCAATTCAAAGTTTAAATATACTCTTATTGCTACTACAATTGGAGTCTGTGTTCTATTATAGTGGAACTTTACATTCATTTATATTCAAGCTGTTCAATATAAACTCCACATGTGAACTTTGTCCCACAGTGAAGGATGGGGTGGGGATGAGTAAACACCATATCTTGGTAAAGGCAGGCAGGTCAGGAGCCTGTTTACAGCTGCCTGCACACTGGACCCATTCACTTGCTTATATAGGAATAGTGCACTTATTCAACAAGCTCGGTAAAATGAAATAAATTCCTTTTCAACTGTACTGTACTGAATCCAAATAATTAGAGCATAATCACAAACTAAATCCCCAATGTTTACTACCAAAGGGCGCCATTTTATTTGACATTTTATGGCTGCAACTATAAATTATTTTTAACTTAATTTCTTTTGACTATTTTCCCAATCAATTTGACACAAAATGTGGTAATATTATTTTGGAAAAAGGGAGTAATATTAATTGAGAGGACCCCCTCTAAAACTTGCTTTTATCTTTAAAGAAACAAAAAAAGCCTAGGTTATTAGGTTATTAAAACAAGTACAAATTAATTTTGCAGCCCTTATGCATTATAAGTATGCTGTTATGGAGTTAATGGTGTTGAATGATATGGTGGAGGAATCAAAGAGATGCAGGTTGGGAATCATTGAGTTAAGGGTATGAGTTAAATACATATAAATTAAATACAGATGATAAAATGTACTGATTTGTAGTTTCTGTATGTATATGGAAAAATGTGTGTTCCCATTCCAAGAATCATGACCTGTGATTCTTTCCCAGGCTCCGTGAATCAGGCTAAAGCTCTGTGACAATCAGCAGTGGAAAAAGTGTAATTATACGAGGGCCAAGAAAGAGAGGTTGAGTTTCTTCTTTAGTTTGCAGTGTGAGAGGAGAGCGACAGTGAAGCAGTAAAAAGCTAAAAACTGACTGCTGCGAGGAGCGCGTGTGCTGCTGCCTACAGAGTGGATGAAATTTACAGCGTTGGCCTACTTGGGTTGGCTGTCACGCGCAAGTGAGGGCAAAGAGGCAGCAGAGCCCCCACAAAATAACTGGCTTCAACCCGAGGATAGAATGTGTAGATTCAGGGAGAAAAAAGTGGAGCGACATATGAATGAGCTGTTTGATATGCTGGTGTTTTACAGTCAAATACTCGTGGCATTTGCACCGCAGAGACCATCAAAGCACTGTTTTAAAATTTAGGTTGAATATGAAATTTGAAAAGCACTCGGAGAACGCACACCTCCACCAAGCAGCTTATCTC
Source organism: Brachirus orientalis (assembly GCA_016785285.1). NCBI lineage: Eukaryota > Metazoa > Chordata > Actinopteri > Pleuronectiformes > Soleidae > Brachirus > Brachirus orientalis. The sequence goes on from JAFBJR010000905.1 coordinate 2,014,446, forward strand.
CCCCTATATTGTGAGTTCCACCCAAACGTATTAGTCCTGGAATTACTTATCTACATTATTGGATTCCTCGACCACAAAAACATACCCTTAGCATTTGGAATCGCCTTAATATCATAATTAGTTTATTAAGTTTTCTTCTGGATCTAGCTCCATAGCTATTAAAGGTACGGCAAATCCAGTGACACACTTCCTATTCAGTAGTCTCAGCTACAATTTGGTGTTAGTTGCATGTCATATTTGTTACCGTACAGTGCTATGTGTCACTACTACTGCTACTACTATTACTACTATACTATTTATACCCCATATACAGTACCAGAGGACATTAACATGCAGACTGTGGTCAAGCTCAAGAAGCAAATGTTATACTATTATGACCTAGACATGATAAATCATTGACATTTTTAAAATTCTGACAGACTTGGAGCAGATTTTTTTATTACAGTACTGGTTCCAGGAAACTTAGACCAATGACATGCATCATAAATCATCTCACACTCACGAGAGATGCGGGGACGAAGAATCGGCCGTGATAAATCAGAGTAAGTAACTCTGCTTTAAAAAAAGAGAAAAGTCTCAGCAGAGTCTGATCAGGACAGTTGAGGAAAAACGAGTAACTTTACAGCTTTCAATTCATTTCTTTCCAAAAAGGAATATTTTATTGAAACGTATCTCCTAAAGGAAAGTGCTAAAATCTTTACAGACCAGTTTTTTTATTTACTTTGAATGAGAAAAGAGCGTTTATTTCTCCTTTAAGTGTTTGTTTATAAACTGTCCATTTCAATGTAAAGAAAAAATAATATTACAAAATTATTACATAGAGTAACTTGTGACCTAACACAGATGTTACAAATACTTTTACAGAGACATCATGATGCTCTGGTCCTTTTACATTTTTAACTGAGTACCTCTGCTATATACTATTAAAAATACAATACTGACAACTATTACTACTATAAATGTACTGTACATATATGCAGACTGCTTTTTCATATACTGCACAAATGTTCACATGTTTATTTTGTATTTTCATGATTATATTATTTTCTTAACTCAATTTGCCTTCATATTTATTGTTCCTGGTGCTTCTTTATTCTTTAATCGTATATTTGGGTTACATTTTTTGAGAAAGAGCATGTATTTCTCATTATAGTGTTTGTTTGTTGTTTACATTGTTCAATGTAAAAAAAAAAAAAAAGGAAAGAAAAAGGAATTTGAATTTTTATTGCAATATTATCACTTTCTTTGATTTTAAAGTCAGTTGTTGACTTAACACAGATGTTATGTGTATTAATATTTATATGAAGACATATAACATTCTGGACCTTTGCCTAAGGAAATGTCTTCTATCTGGACTTAAACAATAAATGTACAATAATGACAACTATTACTAACTATTACAATCCCCACTTTGATTGACATTCCCGCTGCCTTAAAACAGCCTGTAAATCCACCTCCTGTCCAGATTTCTCATCGGTTCCTGAAATTTACCATGCCCTCAATAAGGTTTGTAACAAAAAGCCATACTCTCTCAGCTCAACCATGCGCTTTCTTTTCACAACAGCTCTCCCCCGTGGAGAAGAATTATGACGTGGCCATTGGTGAACTACTGGCTGTGGTTTCGGCTTTGCAGGAGTGGAGGCTTTTATTGTGTGGACCGACCACAAAAACACCTGAGCCCGTGTCTCTTCCTGGGGCACTTCAATTTCCCGAGTCTGGAGGGAAGCTCGAGTGGCGCTTCTACACACTACCTCTTGGAATCAACGGATCACTGACGGCACCACTGTTAACCCACATGCTTTCTCTGCTTGATGCATGCCAATGATTTGACCCTTGTCAAACAGACTAACGTCTTCCATGACCACAGGATGTGTCTTTCCACATGATTGTTTAAGAAATGAGAAGCTACTCACTGCATTACTTAGGGTTAAAAAACTTGTTGTCAGCTAAAAGATAATCGCGCATGCAGTAATTAATCAATAGGAGGCTCTTAACTATTTTTTCACTTAAATCCAGGTGGCAACCTTTTTTTGGTCAGGCAGCTGTAGATGTTTTGCCTAACTGCACTTTGATTTTATTGAATAAGCTGCTAATTATGTGATTTTATATTGCACCCAGTCTATTTTAAGTAGTTTTTATGTATACTTTAATTTAATTATTTTGTGTGTGTGTATGCTGTATGCTTCTGTGGTTGTATCTGCTGTGCCATAATATATGTAGTGCTGTCTGTCTTGGCCAGGACACTCTTGCAAAAGAGATTTTTAATCTCACTTAGTTTTTATTCCAGTTAAAATCAAGGTTACGATAATAACTATAATACTGATGATAAATTATAGAGGTTTTTTGTATTTTATGTCTTGTCTGTCGTGTCATATCATTTGCCACTGCATTTGTAAATGAAGGCATATGACGATCAAAAGGCATCTAGAGTAGACTGATATGTGATATACTATATCTTCTACAGAGGGGAAGGGGCGCTGCGGAGGCTACAGCAAGTGCTTGAACGTTGCCAGATAAATAAGCAACAGCAGCAGGGATACGTGGAGTCAGTCACTGTCAACAAATTCCCACCAGAACTGGTATGACCCAGTTCAAGCCAAGCGCTCTTTTCTCTGAACTCAACGAGCAGTGGTCAGTGTGGGCAAAGGTCTCCTGCTGTGTAACAACAAGATAACGTGTTACATAGAGCAGTGGCTTTGAATTTCTACGCAAAATGCTCTCATACATGATTTTACTGATTTATGAGTTTCTCACAGAATTATTTCTCTACACCTTGAATTATTTGTTAATTTTCTAACTGTCAGTTTTGTTTTTGTTTTTTTGTTTTAATAATCAGATTTTAGTTATTTTCTGACCTTACATTACAAAACTATGCTACTACTATGCACTGAATAACAATAAAAATGTGTGGCCCTGTGATGGACTGGTGACCTGTCCAGGGTGTACCCTTCCTTTCAGCCTATGTCAGCACACACACGCAGACATATATATACCTCATGAAGCTCATGGAGAGAATGTCAAGAGTGTGCAAAGCACTAATCAAAGCAAAGGGTATAAAACATGTTTTGAGTTATTTTACACTTTTTTGTTTACTACATAATTCCATATGTGTTCATTCATAGTTTTGATGCCTTCAGTGAGAATCTACAATGTAAACAGTCATGAAAATAAAGAAA
>JAFBJR010000905.1:2017640-2089396 GCA_016785285.1 Brachirus orientalis
TGTATATACACAGTGTGTGTGTATACGTATATAGATAGACAGACACAATTATGATCATCTGCAGTTTCCATGTACAGCATATGCCAGATTAAGTACAGACCTGCAGAGTTGACAATCCGATTGGCGCGGATTGTTCCGTGAGGAGTCTCAACATCCCACTTGCCATCAGCAGTTGGTTTGAGGGCAGTAACTGGGGCAGGATTGTAGATCTGTGCACCGTACATACGAGCCCCAGCAGCCAGAGCCATAGTCAGAGAGTACGGGTCAATGTGGCCGTCTCCTGGGGTGTACAGACCTGCCAACACCTGAAATTATACAGAACAATGCACATCAGCGATAAGGTACGAGTAAAACTGAAGGAACACACTATAATTTCCTGACGGCCAACAAGTTTTAGTGAAAGACTGAATTTTAGTCATAATTTTTAAAAACAAATGAAAAAAAGAACACCGTGTCATTATCACTCACTCACTCACTCATTCACTCACTCATCTTCTACCACTTTATCCTCCATATGAGGGTCACGGGGGGCACTGGTGCCTAATCCCAGTTGACATAGGGCGAAAGGTGGGGTACACCCTGGACAGATTGCCAGTCCATAGCAGGGTCACATAGAGACAAATACCTTGTTTTTTTTGAGAATACATCACAATATCAGTCAAACCAAAGAAAAAAAAATGCTCCAAAAAAAGGGAAATGTGCAGGATTTGGAAGTTATATTTGACCATTGTCTGACTGTGTACTTCTTTTTCTGTCAGTGAACATGCATTCATGTTAACCTTATGCCTGTGATGAGCGCCACCACCTGAAGTCATGAAGTATTGTCATTGGTGGGTCAACATTGGGAGGTACATGCATTTAAAGCAAAATTATGCAGGATGTTGACCCTAATTTAACACTTTTGTGATGGTTTAAAGTCTTGTTGTGGAGGGACTGGGGACTGTCTCCACTCCCACTATTGTTAGCAGAAAACAAGCCATGCTGGTCAGGGCCGAAACATGTAATGCTTTATGGCACAGCACACACCCGCTAGCCAGGTGCTGGCTATAAGATCAAGGCACTGATCGCGTTTTTTTTTGAGATGGAAAAAGTGAGGAAGAGGAAGGAAACGAAAGGAGCCACATATGAGTAAAAAAACCTGTAGAGACTCTAGGGGAGGTTCTGTAGACAAAAGGGCAAAGAAAGGGGACCAGACATGCAAAGTTTCACTTTAAAGGGCAGTGTTTCTGTAAATAAAATATCTGCATTTGGCACCAGTGCATCGATAAAGCGTCTGTTTCAATATTATGTCCAACCTCTACAGCCACTCGGTCATAAGGATGTACGATGATTCATACAGACCTTGTCTATGTTGATCAAAGGGAAAAGCTCCAGGACCTTTTCAGGTCCAATCATAGACTGTGGCGTCACATGCCAGTGTGTGCGCGTCATCTGGTATTTCATCTCATCCACTCGAGCCGGTGTCGAAGCAATGCGGACGCTGCCAGGCTGGTGAAAGCCCACTGCCTGCAGAGGAGGACAGTGTGACAGGTAACATATTAGCACACAACACATTGTTAACACTCTTTCTTCACATGACAGTTATGGCAGATGAGCTAAGCATCTCACCTGTCCAGTTTCAGCCTCCAGACTTTCGTACAGTTTAATACTGTCATAGTGGACTTTCTTCAGGTTGATGCCAGGATGGTAATATGTTGTCAAACCAGCCTGAAATACAGAAAACACAACATACCATGACGATTATTGCTTATTCCCACAAAAAAAGAAAGTATTATTAGTTTGGAGTCATGTTTGTGTCTGCCCCATTAATGTGGGGCCATTAGGGATGAGATACAATATTATAGCACAAGGCATTCAAAAGCATTCAAAATAATTCTGTCCATCATCAGGATAATTGCTGTTTAATGTGAGAAACAGCAACACAGTTGTTTTGTATTAACTGACCAGAGCAACAGCAAATTAAAACTCTGGTCTTTATAATTGTTTTTATTCACTTCTGATCTGTGATGCAATAAAACGTATTTGTTTCTCTCAAGCTTTATGTTAAAGTGATTTTTAAAAGTTAAAATACAGATTTTACCAATTATCACAATGTTATCCATCACAATTAGGGCTGCAAGTAAGGATTATCTTCAGAATCGATCAATCTATCGATCATTTTCTTGATTCATCAAGTACTTGTTTGGTCCTTAAAATGTGGAAAAATGTTGATCAGTGCATCTCAAACCTGAAATGATGATTTTCTCTAATGTCTTGTTTCATTCTCAAACCAAAATATTCCGTTTTAATGATTTCTTTGTTATATGGACCAAAGAAACAAGAACATACTCACATTTAAGAATAAGGTTGTTTAAATTATTGAAAAAACACTAAATTCTCAGTTGAGTATCAGCTGACGATTAATGTAGTAATCAAATAATTATAGATTCATTAAAATAATAATTGGAGCCCTAATCACATGACTTTGCTCAAGATATGTGTGATATAAAATTTTATATACACATAAAGCCCATGTTGTCCCTTTTAATCTCCATTTTGGTCTCTTCCAATCCAATGATATTCCTATGAGGTACACATTTAACATAAGCAACTTTTTGACTGGCACAGAAGTCGTGATATTAGTCGTGATAAATAAAATCTCCTTTCGCTTTTTTCCCACTCCTTTTGTTTATTATTTTCTAAATAATATATTATTTTTGCACACAAACCAGTTAGTAATAGTGAAGACCTCTGCATTGAAACCATACTTTTTTCACTCCAGTAGTGAACACACAAAAATTGGGCACAGGATTGCTGACCCCTGCTCTACACATACACATATAACAATTTGGATCAATAAAAGCAAAGCTATTTGATTATATAAGCTTACTTATATGTAAACTGTTTTGTGCATTTTTCCACAACAATCCAACAATTTACAGAGAATATGAACTGATCAAGAAATATACCTGGAGATAAATCAGTAATCAAAACATAGATGACTGTGACAACATATGGGAAACATACAGAAACATTATTTTTCCCTGGGGAACATCTCTGGGCAAAACGGTTACTTGAGTTGACATACAGCGTGCCAGGTGGATCCAGCTGTCAGCTCAGTCTTCTCCAGCAGCACCACGTCCTTCATGCCTCCTTTGGCCAAGTGATACGCCAAGCTGACCCCCACACACCCACCGCCGATGATGACCGTCTCTGCCGTGTCCTTCCACCGCTTTCCCAGGACTGACGATTCATTGCTGAGGGAACAAAGAAAAGAGATCATTTGGTGCTGCACTGATTAGTTTCATTTCATTATATTTTGAATGTGGCAATAAACAAGTGACAAGCAAAACAAAGAATGCGACTAAGTGACCCCAAATCCCGAAATTGATGTCTTTGTATGTTTTTATTTATCCAAAATACTCACTATCATTTCTGAGTAGGTATATACTATTAAAAATTCAAGTTACTGGAATTATGTGAAAACAAACATAATCAAATATAGTTTTGTGGTACTTGACATTACCATGTTATTGTAAAAAATATGATTTAGTAAGGTGGGTAATGTGTACATGGGCAAAAAAAAAAAAGACAGTCCTCAAGTACCCTTATTTACATTCTTGTTGTTTAGTAACTATGAATCAGCAACAATAAGTTGATGACAAACAATTTAAATAGATGATCTGACTTCTCTAATGGTGTGTTTCACAACCTCTATTAATGCAGACACATGAACAACAAAAATTAGGCCTCCTCCGATACAATTTCCTAATCAATTAAGTTAGGCAGAAGCCAATAATTATGAAGAAATGATAAATAAGTTCTAATTTTGATGATGAATAAGTTCTAATTTTAAATGTGCAAGAAACACTTGCAATGGTTAAAGGGGGAACTCAAGTGTGGCTAGGAAAGCTGGTGACTTAGTTAGTGTGTTTATGTGTGTGATTTTAATAATCCGGGCAAAGTAGCACCATGTCAATCTGCAGCAGAGCCTCCCTTTTTGTGCTCTTCACAGTATTTTAAACAATGCGGGACATTAAAGCATGTTGACACAAATTATGAAGGCATTTACATCATCTGAGAAAAATACTAATTAAAATACATCTTTTTAAGTACATGTAGCAGAAATACTGCTCATCCCTGTATATACCGTATATGGGCTGAACATATGTGGCAACTTGCACCATGCACAGGTGCACTGAAGTTGATTACAGTGAAATCCAATCAGTCAATCACATATTCCAGCTGCACGGATCCATCAGCCGCGCAGCTTTACGCACGCAAGTGCAGCACTTTAGGGGGTTTAAAAGGAAAGATAATACATTTGGAATGAATATTTCCCAATAAAACATGTTCAATGAAAAGCCGAGCTGTCACGTGACTCTCCTCTGAATACATTTCAACGACCCAACCTTTCTTCAGCGTGTTTTCTTGCAGTGCAGGAGATGGTCCTCTGTGGAAGCCGAGCAGCCCCTCGACACGCAGCTACGTCTCTGCGCAGCTGCACTCTGATTACGTTTAAAATGCGAGACATAATTAATACGATATTTAAAAAAAACAAACAAACAAACTATTCTCTCATGCGGCTCAGAGCATGAGCAACACTGCGTCGTGCCGTGCACTCTGACACCGACAGAAGCAGGAACGCCTACAACAAGTCCACAGGCAAGAAACTTTACCCAGATCAGCCTTAGACCAAGTTAACGCTTAGTGTGCCAGACCGAATGTAGGTCACACTGCAGCCGTGTTATTAAAAATGAAAAAAGTTCTCTGTATTTGTGAAGGTCCATTGTGTAAAAGTAGGTTTATTGGCCTAAATTGGTGGGAAAAAAAATACATGCCAGTTCTCCCCTTATCCATATGAGGCATGTGCGTCTGTTATTAATTACTAAATCATTAAAACAAAATTATGACATTTTTCTGGAAACAAAACATGCCAGAAGGACATCTGTTCATTTAAATGATTAATCCATATTAACTGGATTTATATTACTTTTTGCTATTTTGCTTTTTTTACTATGTTTAAATTAAAATGATTTGAGCTTCACACACAGTCCATGTTATACGGTTATATGTGTTCTGTTATTATGCTGCGCCTCCAGGACATAAACGTGATGGAAGTCACTGAATATAATTAAAGTGATCAACTTTTTAACGCTTGTTAAACTTGTTGAAAAGTAGGGGCACTAGAAATGAACATTGCGAGAACAGCTGAACGTCATGTCATGTTATGGAGTGCACCCTTGGAAATGATACTCACTTTAACAGTCCACACGAGGGTCACGGGGGCACTGGTGCCTAATCCCAGCTGACATAGGGTGAAAAGCAGGGTACACCCTGGACAGGTCGCCAGTCCATCACAGGGCCACATACAGAGAGTGTCCTCCTCGCGTCTTCTTCAAAAAAAACATAAAACATTAGCTGTTCGTTGTGCTTTTCATCTCAAAACAAGCTCTGTCCTTCAATACTATCAGACCTGATTTAGGGAGTGTTTGTTTGTATACAGCAGCAGCACAATTTTGCCATTGTCTTCGTCTGTCCCTCTTGACCATAGAACATATATACAAGTGAAGACAGCCTTCAAGGTTGCCAGATGAATATAATAATTAGCCACCGGAGGGTGACTACGCTGGTTCATAAATAAATAATTGTTTGAATGTAAGTATATGGAAAAACAATCTGTGTTTTCATTAATGTGAGGAGTAACATTATGATAATTTTTGTAAATTCTTCCATTCACAGTGGTGATCAAATCCAGAGGTTTATGCAAATCCCCCACCCCCAGCTCCCCCCCGGTTGCAACACCACTGTTCTAAAGAAGCATTTATCTCTGATTTGGTCCTTGAGCCTTTTATTGCATCACAGCCTCTAACCCGCCTGGGATGACCGTAACGGGTTTGAACTGGATGTCAACCCTGACAGCTGGTTTATATGAACTCTGAGATGCATTTTTTAAGGCGAACTTATCCCACAGAGTTGCAAATTTCACAGACCATATGACACAGAAAACATCAATTCTATTGATCAATCTAATGATTAACTCAACCGTAGCTCACATCTGTTCTTGTTGAACTGTCAGGCAGTTTTGCCATTGATTGTAGTTAAAATGAAATATTTTTTGGGGGGGGGGGGGGGGGGCAGACTTCACCTCGTCTGATTGAGCTGGCACCTCCTTATACTTTATTAAAAGTACAAATTCAACACAGAGCAGTACCCTAACATCCCTGAAAAGTCTTCTGCACCACAGATTTGTTACATCACACTTTTGTTATTGTGACAGTGAGTATTTCACACTCTGTATTTGTGGTTTGCACGTGTTTTCAAGTATATAAAAGCATTATCTTTCTCTTCATCTGTGCTTTCAGGGCCAAACACTCAATTCAATGTGTGGCACTTTTCATACATTGTGATGTCACTTGAATTGCTTAATATGATTACAAACAAAAAAAAAGTCCCCCCCACCCACTAATATCAACACACAAAACAAATAAATGAAACAGAACTGAGGGAAAAAAACTAAAAGTAGTAGTACAAGACAATACAATAAAAGAATAAGGACACCAGTGAAATAAATAATAAACAAACATTGACAGATTAATGCAGCCCAACAGTGTTAGATTTTTCCTGGCTGCATTTTGTGTTTGGGTCGTCCATAGTTCATTAAGGACCATCCATTTTTGCATGAAAACCAGAATAATCAGAGAATCTCATCACCATGGTAATCTGCTCTGAGATCCATGGGTAGATGACAGGGTTTGTGTTGTGTGTCTATTAATCTGTGCAGCTTTTTCTCTATTCATAATTTTGTTTTGTTTTCCAAAGGTTTTTGTTGCATGTTTTTCTTTTTGAAATGGACAAACTAAGGTTGCACAACATAATTGTGACAAATAAAGCTATTGTTCTATTCTACATTAATAGTAGTCTTATGTGTAGTTACGACCTGTATTTGGTAGATTCTTTGCATCTTAAATGACAGGGATAAAACAGGTTTTTTTTTTTTGTGTGGTTATTAAAAAACTATAGTTTCATACATTTGATCAATTAGAAACCTGATGTGAATTTTTCTAACTTGATCAGGTTTGTTAGAGAAAGTGGGGCTTGAGTGTCATCTGGTCGAGTCTGAAAGTTGCTGAATTTTTACAAAACAAAGATAAAAAATCCCAAGGGTTAACAGCTTTGATTTCATACTCTCAGGAGGAAACAGTTTTGAAAGGACTTGGCAAAGACGCTATCTGTCGAGGAAAAGCTGACAGAGTGGCATGATGAAAGACTGCAGCAGGTTCAGGGGAGAGAAGGAAGAAAACTCCCTTAGGACAGCTGGTGGACAGGTGGGGAATTACAAGGTAATTACAGTGCACTGGGTTTTAAGTGAAGACACAGCAAAGCAATATTATCAGACCTGAGTGAACTTTATTTATAAAGCCCTTTAAAAACAACACAAAACAAAAGTAAAGAAATAATAAATAAAAGACGGTAAAACAATAAAACAGTACTTAACTTAAAAACTTAAAAACAGGAAGTGAGTCATTTCACAGTGTTGGGGCAGCAGCAGAAAATGCACGCTCACTGTGGGGCAAGACCATAAAGACAAGTTTGCTTTCAGGCAAAGGTGGTCTGGACAAGGGGTATGGTGCATTAAGTTTTCCAGCACTTTCAACACCATTCACCCCGTTATTGTAAGACCAACTGGTGAGATGGATTACAGACTACTACTTTAAAGATAGACCACAATACATCAGGTTGCAGGGTTTCACATCAGACACTGTGGTCAGCAGCATTGGTGCACCACAGGGGGCTGAAGTGTCTCCTGCCCTGTTCACCCTGTTCACATCTGACTCCAAGTATAACTCTGAGCCCTGCCACATGCAGGAACACTCAGGCGACACATTGACAGTATGATGTGTCAGGGAAGGACAGGAGGAGGAACCTGGATGAGGACTTAGTGCAGGCCAAGCCACCTGCTGCTGAACACAGCGAAGATGAAGGACACAGTAGACAAATAATGTTAAAATTGTTTCTGTTCATGAAGACCATGCAGAGGCAGAATAATAACTTTAACCAAAAAAAGTTACACAGTGCAGCTTTAACTTTATTAGGACTTGCCTGCTTTGATCTTTGTTTGATCCTGAGTCTCTTTAAGTTTTCGTTTCTCTTGCATGTTAAAAACCTACTCGGCAATTAAACCGATTCTGATTCTGATGGAATTTTGTTTCCCATCTAATACCCTGAACATTGATGAAGCAGCAGGAGCAGTCACGACATGCCCAGTGCAGGGCCCTTGTACAGGCCAAGCACTAATAATGAACACACACGCAAACACAGCACACAGTATATAATAAACAACAATGTGAATTTTAATTTGACTATTGTTTTGGAAATAGTAGAGTAGAGAGGAGGGGTCAGAACCATTTTCATGCACTTGGTCAGAGGGCAGAGGTGAAAACAATTTTTGTGCAATAACATCACAACAGCACTCCTACATAGGCAAGCAATTTTTTTTTATATGAGCTCTTTAGAGCTGCAGTAATTAGAAAAATGGCGAGGCTATTTCAGCACAAGGTCACAACTTGCCAGCAGCTCGATAACTGCACTGTTCCACTGTGTTGTTGTCCCAATATTTCCCTGTGTCCCCGAAAGGCAAGTCACCAGTCTTAGTGTCCGTTCAGATCGCTTCCTCACGATATTTGCTCACGAGAAAGTATAACAATATATTCTATTGTTTATGTCCCTTTAGGGGCTCCATAGTTTTGCCTGCAAATTAGATAAATATGAAGACCTCCTTCAACAGGTCATTGGTTTTATGATAATGAGCTGGAATGTCAATAGATACTGAATGTTAGAAGAACAGAAACAACAGAAACGAGTAGCACACGTTAGACAGGTCATACCGCACAGCTTTTACATACAAGGGACAAGACAATGCATATGTATCAGTCACTGTAGCACTGTGTTGTAATTTATCCGCCTTTAAAGATGAATTTATAAATGTGTCCAGCGGCACTCTCTGTGTGTGAGAGATTAGTGTGAATTAATAGCCTATTTGTGGACGTTTTCAAAAATACTCAACAGGTCTCTCATACAAACATAATTGCTGTAGGAGTTGGGACACTTTGAAAAATGCAATTTCATCTAAAAATCTGTAATTTGTTGGTTCACTTGAACCTTTGTTTAACAGATAAAAGAATGATTGTTTGCTTTATTAAATTGAATTTACTATTGAAGATACACATTTTTGCAGCTTTGTCTATGGAATGGTTGACCTTTCTTGATGCACAAAAGATGATTCTCTCTCTCTCTCATTTTCTACCGCTTTATCCACTAGGGGTCACGGGGTCGCTGGTGCCTATCTCCAGCTAACATAGGGCGAGAGGCAGGGTACACCCTGGACAGGTCGCCAGTCCATCACAGGGCCACATAGAGACAGACAACCATTCACTCTCACATTCATACCTACGGGCAATTTAGAGTGTCCAATTAACCTAGTCCCCAAATCTGCACGTTTTTGGACTGTGGGAGGAAGCCGGAGTACCCGGTGAGAACCCACGCACCACGGGGAGAACATGCAAACTCCTTGCAGAAGGCCCCTTGTTCCAACCGGGTTGTGAACCTGGGATCTCTTGCTGCAAAGGCAAGAGTGCTAACCACTACAAAAGATGATTCTGTTCTTTATAAAGTTCCATATACAGTATTTTCGACAGGAGAGAGATCTGGACTGCAGACAGGCCACTCAAGCACACACACTTTTTGTTTGGGATGTCATGGTGTTGTTACTTAAACTGAAGAAGAAGAAGAAGAAGAAGAAGAGGAGGCTGTGTAAGAGGCGGGCAGTTCTTGACGGTGACATCAGAACAACCGCGCCCCTCTCTGATTATAAATGGAGCACGGATCCCTCCTCACATCCTTTTCCAATCTCAGAAGGACGCTGTGGTTGGGAAGAGTGGGCCGGACACTGCTGCAATAACCATGGCACCAGCTGGAGCAAAGAGAGTAAGATTTACTTTTTAGTCACTTGAATCTCATCTGCTCGTGCAGCATTCTCTGTGTTTGTTTGTTTGTTTGCTTTGCACACTGCGCAGCACCATGCAACAGCTGTGTCCGTTACGCAGGGCGTTTTGGAGCGTCTGGAGGCAGGAGAAGTCGTTATCGGGGACGGAGGCTTCGTCTTCGCCCTGGAGAAGAGAGGTTATGTGAAAGCAGGACCGTGGACTCCCGAGGCTGCTGCCGAGCACCCGGAGGCGGGTAAGGCTCCTTCTCTAATCCCCTCTGCTCACACCGCATGGTCGCTTCCGAAAATCCAATTTAGTGCACACATTCTAAAGTGTCACGAGACTTTATATGTCATTGCCACTCTACAATAATTGCGACTGTATCAACAACTGCTGCTTCATTTTCGTCCTCAAACCAAATTTGAATGGTACATTTTCGGAGTTGTTTCTAAAATCAGTGCCCATCACACGCCAGTCAATCATTTAAATAGTTCGATTAATCGATAGCATAATTGACAGATTAATCAATTACAAAAATAAAGCAGCCCTTAAATGAATAGATCCTCCAGGATCGGGACACTGCCCAAATATGAGCCTTCAAATAAACCTGCTGGAGAACAAGGTTTTTAACATCATCAGAAATCTGAGTCACAATTTCTTTCCTCCTCCAGTACGGCAGCTGCACAGGGAGTTCCTAAGAGCAGGTGCCAATGTCATGCAGACCTTCACGTTCTATGCCAGCGATGACAAACTGGTGAACAGAGGCCATGCTCAGCGCTTCACAGTGAGTAGACCTGATCTGGCTGCAGCTGCTCAGTCTCATCCTGAGTCCTGCATGGGGTTTCTGGCATGCTGACATCATTGGGATGATATATGAACCCACTCATGTCTGTGTGTTGTCTGTTTTTCCTGAACCGTATAGGGCCAGCAGATAAATGAAGCAGCGTGTGACCTGGCCAGAGAGGTCGCCAACGAAGGTGATGCTCTGGTGGCAGGAGGCGTCTCTCAGACCCCTTCTTACCTCAGCTGCAAGAGCGAGAATGATGTGAAGGCCATCTTCAAGAAACAGATAGACGTCTTTGTCAATAAAAATGTGGACTTCTTGATTGCAGAGGTACGTAGTAAAAAAAAAACAACAACAAAAAAACGGCCCCTTAAAGTCACTGTTAAGTCAGTCATGAGGCGTTTTAGTCCAGCAGTGCATCCACCACCAGGCCTGGCTCCAGGATGAAATCACTGAGTGAGCAAAATGTTTTCATAAAATCAAATTATTTACCAGAGAATTTCTTTAGAAAGACTAACATGCATTGTAGCACAGCATACAATACTGTTTTGTATTTATGAAAGACTTTCAGCCAAAACTAGGAGTTAGAAGCACAGAGAAACTCTCCCATCTCTGCTCCATTTCAGTACAACACTGCCCTATAATCACAAGTGTCTCATCTGGTAATTGTGTTAGTCTCAGTAGTTTTCTATTGATGCATAAAGCTGAAGAGGGTGCATAAACTACAGCTGAGCAGGCTAGGCCCCTTTATGCCCTCTCATAGCTCCTCCATCTTCTTGGCTGCTAGAGTTACCATACACTTAACTAAAAATAGCCTATGCTACATGATCCATGTCATCTCACAACTTCCTTGGGTAAAGTTACAGGCAGTCATGTTGCACTTTTCCATGTAGTCTACAATGGTTCTCTGTGTGTGTGCCTGCTCACGCCAGGCAACGTTAAAACCAAACCATGCCTGGAGGAGGAGATGTTCTGGGTCAACAGACCCATGTTGGGACAGCAAATATCGCTACAAAACCCACAGAGCACCTTTCACATCCCTTCTAGGAGCTGATAGTTTGCAGACTGGAAATGGAAGGAGTACAAAGTGATGTAGTTGGTGGTGTAAGTGGTTTTAGACACTGAGAACAGTAATACTCCAGTGTATGAAAAAGTTCTTACCAGTTTGGGCCAGGTGAAGCTCTAAAAAAGTAACACATAGGACTGCAGCTAATTGCTTTTATAATTAGATTAACCAGTTAATAGTTTTGGCCAAAATAAAACTGCACCAAACCTAAAAATGAGAAAAATGTCTTTGTCTGCAGAGAAACCAGAAGATGGACACAGAATTGGTTTTCGTTTTGATTAATTGGTTATCAAAATACTTTCCAGTTAATTATTAAACACAATTGCAGCCCCTGGGTATAGATTTAACTTGTAAAACTTTGCAAAAATGTATGTGGAGATATTTGTATCTGCACCACATGTTGTGTGACAAAAGTGCAAAAAGTCACACAACTCCTGTATCTTTGTAGGTGAATGCAGCCTTTTTACACATAAGGCACAGATTTTCACACATGTATATTATCAATGGAAGGATATTTTTACATCTCAGCCTGTCAACGTGGAGGCTTCAACTGCCAAGTGCTTTCCAATATCTGGCTGCAATGCAATGCAATATGTCTGGAGGCTGAGCAGTGTTGAAGCAACACTTATTTTGTGAGGCAACACCTCCCTCTGTTGGTAGAAATGGCCATTAATTGTCGTGTCAGGTCCAGAAAAACCATCAAATCATTGTTCACTCACTGGACTGAAACTGCTGAATTGTGCTTATTTAGTACATGTGTAAATCATGAAGTAATAACGGCTGGGTTTCCTCGTTGCTTTCTGAGTTTCCTGGTTCGTGCTCACCGTCAGCTGAGTTGCAGGAACTGAACAAAGCCGTCATTAGTATGATGAGTTGCAACACCTTTTTCTAAAAATGTCGTTGTCTGCTGTGAAAAAGCCTCATTATGTACAGTATACTGTGCATTTTCTTCTCACGATCTCTTACTTCAGGAAATGTTGGACTAATTTATTTTGTTTAGAGCAAACATCAGTATGTTACTCTCCATTGTGTTCCCTCGTGGCTGTTTGCGTTCATGTTAGCCTCTCCTCTAGGGCTGCAACCAACAATTTGTTTTCATAATTGATTAATCAGTTGATTATTTTCTCAATTAATCAAGTAATTGCTTTGTCCATAAACTAAATTAAAAATGCTAAAAAATAAGTTTCTTAAACCAGGAAATGGTTTTTTTTGTCCACAAACCAAAATTATGTCATTTAGAGCAAATGGCAGACATATTCACATTTAAGAAGCTGAAAAAAATCAGAAAGCTTGTTGATGTTAGTGGGGAGGGGAAAAAACACTCCAAACCCTTTAATCAACTATCAAAATAGATGACAATTAATTTAGTAATTGATTCATGATTGCAGCCCTAATATATATATATATATATATATATATATATGCCCAAAAACACACTTTCTTTCCTCACTTCCTTCTGTTTCTTACTTCTTCTATGCAAATTTTAAAAAAATGCAAACTGAACATTGACTCAAAATATATCCCAAATTGCTATTTCAATGTCTATCAGATAATTATATTCATCATTCATCAGAAAAGTCGCAATGACATATTTTCCCCCACATGAATCCATACACTCCAATGTGCTACAAGCAATTGTACTGTTAGAAATTTAAATGTCAGATTCAGGTTAAAAAAAACAACTAATATTAACAATATATTGTAAAATATAATATTTATAATTATGGAAATTAGATATTGGCTTTAATAAGATGGATGCTTGTGTTTTGTTTACCTGGCATTTTGGTGTGGTTGCCTGCAGTACTTCGAGCATGTGGAAGAGGCTGAGTGGGCAGTCCAGGTTCTGAAGACCACCGGCAAGCCAGTGGCTGCAAGTCTCTGCATTGGACCTGAAGGAGACCTGAACGGAGTCAGCCCTGGAGACTGTGCTGTCAAACTCGTCAAAGCTGGTATGGCAAAGCTAAACCTCTTTCAATGTGCTGTTTGTGGCTGCACGTTATTAGGCTGAAGACAAATTGTGGTAGAGTCACAAAACCTCAAGTTAGGGTTGAGTCTCTTGTCCCAGGAGTCAAAGTCTAATCTTCATTACACAAGTCAGAGTAATCATGGTTGAGTCTGGAAGGAATATAACAAATTGTCTTGATGATGATGATGAATTGATTACTAAATTAATTGTCAACCATTTTTGATAAGAAATGGTTTTAATTTCTTTTTATATTTTATAATTTCAACAATCTTTATATTTTTCAGCTTCTTAAATGTGAATATTTACTGGTTTCTTTGCTCCATATAACAAAGAAATCACGAAAACCAAAAAAAAAAAAAAATAATAACAAAAAATTTGGTTTGTGGATAAAACAAGACATTTAACAACATCATTTCCAGGTCTGGTAGCTTTGAGACCTGATCAGATTTTCTTGTTTCCTTTTGTAGGAGCTCAGATTGTGGGCATTAACTGCCACTTTGACCCAGAGACCTGTGTGAAAACTGTGAAGATGATGAAGGAGGGAGTGGAGAAGGCGGGCCTGAAGGCTCACTATATGTGCCAGCCACTGGCCTTCCACACCCCTGACTGCAACCGCCAGGGTTTCATTGATCTGCCTGAGTTCCCCTTTGGTACATATGCACGGTTAAAAACAGACACTTCGCAACATTTTTTTTAGTTTTCCAATCTACACTGTTGTGTCCCTTACAGGCCTGGAGCCAAGGATCCTGACCAGATGGGACATGCACAAATATGCCCGCGAAGCTTATAATGCTGGAATCCGTTATATTGGAGGCTGCTGTGGATTTGAGCCCTATCATATCCGTGCCCTGGCTGAGGAGCTGGCACCTGAGAGGGGTTTCCTGCCTGCTGGTTCTGAGAAGCATGGCAACTGGGGCAGTGGACTGGAGATGCACACCAAGCCTTGGGTCAGAGCTAGGTAAAGAGCTTTCTTTTCCACACCTCCAAGGCCAGTTTCACAATAAAGGCGCACACAAATGTTGTTTGGAGATCTGTCGCTGCTGTTTCTGGTTTCATATCAGACATGGGGGGGTGGAGACATGGTGGAGAAGAGAGTAAAACAGAACTAGTGTTTGTTAATTAGCTGTTTTTGGCCTTGATCATGTGTGTCTATATATATATATACACACACACACCAACTATATTGATTTTCAGTTACATAAAAGAATAAATACATATAAATCCTACTCTCCATGTCTTGTTTAAAAGTGTTTATACTTCTGAAAGGTTTAGACATTCTATTGCCAGTTAATGTCTTAACTTGATCTTAAAGAACTTGAGGTGTGCTGAAACCCTGAAATAAAGTGTAACTTCTCTAAAGGGCCCGTCGTGACTACTGGGAGAAGCTGAAGCCTGCATCCGGCCGTCCCTGCTGCCCCTCCATGTCCACACCTGATGGCTGGGGCATCACCAAAGGCCACTCTGACCTGATGCAGCAGAAGGAGGCCACGTCCCAGGAGCAACTGAAGGCCCTCTTTGACAAGGCCAACAAGGGCAAATGAGCTCCATCTTGAGGTGAAGCTCTGAAAGGAAGGAGACAAGGGGTGGTGATAAGTGAGAAGGCAAACTCTCACATCCACATAAGTTTACATACCAAAACAAGTGTAATGGTTATTTCTCTCCTAAGGACCATTTTTTAAATAGAGTTTCAAATGAGCTTTCCAACCTTAACCAACAATGAGTGCCTTAAAGTACAGTGATCATGTCTGTGAAACTAACCTTTCTACAAAGCTCAGAAGAGCAGCTGTGTCATCCTAACACTCCAAAAAGTGCTTGTTGTCTTAAAAGAATTTGTAGCAATAAACTTCCAACTGAACAAAAAGCAACATGTGTTGTTTTTTTTCCTTTACAATGGAGCAGTGGTTCTCAGGACCCACCCTGGACTTTTACATTGGGAGTTCAGATTATTTTAGGTTTAGGGTCATTACCATTTGCCACTTGCCACCAGTCTCTTCCCACCCTGAGCTGGTGATTCCACAGACCAACATTTAAAATGCAAAATCTGATGTTTATTGGAAGACAAAGTTGTGGGTTAGCTGAACTGTTAGCTGAAATATGAATATACACTACCAGTCAAATGTTCTCATTTAATGTTTTTTCTTTATTTTCATCACTATTTACATTGTAGATTCTCAGTGAAGGCATCAAAACTACAAACACAAATGAAATTATGTTTTAAACTAAAAAAGTCTGAAATAACTCAAAACATGTTTTATACTTTAGATTCTTCAAAATAGCCACCCTTTGCTTTTATTACTGCTTTTCATACTCTTGGCACTCTCTTGATGAGCTTCATGAGGTCGTCACCTGAAATGGTTTTCCAACACACTTGAAGGAGTTCCCAGAGATGCTGAGCACTTGTTGGCCCTTTTGCCTTCAGTCTGAGGTCCATCTCATCCCAAACCATCTTGATTGAGTTTAGGTCAGGTGACTGTGAAGGCCAGGTCATCTGGCACACCACTCCATCCCTTTGCTTCTTGGTCAAATAGCCCTTACACATTTGTCAGCTGTGAACCAACCTGACTCCTGCACAAACCAACTGATGGTCCCAACCCCATTAAGAAGGCAAGAACACAAATGAACCCTGACAAGGCACACCTGTGAAGTGGAAACCATTTCAGGTGACTACATCATGAAGCTTTTTGAGAGAAGGCCAAGAGTGTGCAAAGCAGTAATCAAAGCAAAGGGTGGCTATTTTGAAGAATCTAAAGTATAAAACATGTTTTGAGTTATTCACACTTTTTTGTTTACTACATAATTTCATGTGTTCATTCAGAGTGTTGATGAATCTACAATGTAAACAGTCATGAAAATAAAAAACCATTAATGAGATACTGTGTCCAAACGTTGACTGGTAGTGTGTGTGTGTATATATTCAGACTGGATGCATTTAGGAGAAAGCCCACATGTGTAGCTGCTTGTGCAAATGGTGCAGTGGTGATGATGGGCTGAAAGAACATGGGTGACTGGATGAATACACATAGTGAGTAGTGAACTAATGCATGCTTTTACTCATACATAACAGATCTGGTGCATAATTTCCAACAGATGAGCTTGCATCTCTATCGGACTTGGTAAAAACCACCTGTATCAACAAACAAAAACTAGGCAAAATGGAAAAAGGTCTGGGCACACAAATTAGGTGAGTCTTCTTTATATTTATTTAACAACAGGCACAGTGGGGAATTGATTATTTCCATTGTTCCGTGCTTCAATTTCTTAAAATCAATTTTGCTGCTGTTAAGGCCCGTTCTTAGTGGTTGACTCTCTCTGTAGGATAAAGTCACTTTTGATGTACGGAAGGTGCTGTGAAGAAACAACTGAAGTAACAAACGTGTTTTGAAAATGTAAGAAAGTTGAAAGTTCAAAGGGAGTAGAAGTTCATCGTTGTCAGAAAAACAAATTGCAGTTCAGATACCTAACAAATCTACTTGACATACACAGTTACAAAGTGTTTGCACTTAATTACTTCCCACCTCTGCCCTGGGTAACTGATGTTTTTTCTTTGTGCTATAGTGACTTAATTCTTCATCAGCCATCTGCGATGAGCTCTGTGTGTGACGACTTTGCAAAGTCCTGTTCAATAAAGACACAAAGGCAAGCTTGTAATTTCTTGCCTTTCGGCGTCTCCCTCTCTAGAGGTCGCCCCAGCAGATGATCCGCATATTTGATTTTAGCAGAGATCTTTACACTCGATGCCCTCAATGATACAACCCTCCCATTAATCCAGGCTTGGGACCGGCAGAAGGAGTACACTTAATGTGGCTCGGGTTGAACTTGTGTACTCGCTTCCAGACTACACACGAATCCAGTGACCTCTGACCTTCAGGTTGAAAAGCTGAACAGTTGACATTTAAGAAAATATTGATATACTGACAAAAAAATGCTACAATATTTCATGGTGTGATTGTCAACTCTTTGATGTGCTGTTTTAAAAAAACCAATATGTTTTTGTGTTGTATTTATGCCTCCACACACATGTTGGCAGCAGGTTTGAGGCTATTTAACTTCAGTGCTCTCATGGAACAAATACTATGTATTGTTTATGCATACAACAAGTAACATATATCACCTTGCTCATAGTATCACAATATATTGTCACCCCTTCATTGATATATGCATCATATCTCCAGATTCTTCTCGATGCACAGCTCTATTCATCAGTGAGGGTGAAAAAATATTCATGGAAAGAAATCAGTACATCACAGAGACCAGTCAATGCAGTCAGGCTGAGATGTCACAAATCACAGAACAAACTGGCTATTTGAGTAATACATAGAGTATGTGAGAAAGAAATCACTTTACTAATGTGTGTAGGATGCTGAGCACATGAAAACATGTCCAACTTGAAACTTGAAGTACTGATCCTGCCACAGAGTGGCCAAAATGCCCAGCTCACATGTACCTGTAAATAAAATACGTGAATTTTTTTCACCCCACCTTTCAGTCAGAACTGGAGAAGTGTCTTACATAAGAGGTGAAACATCTTCCAATTAACTAAAGCAAGTCCAGTGGCCTCCAGCTAAACTCCTGAAGATACAGTGACTTGTTTGACTAAAAATCTTTACGGGTACCCATATTTATATATGTGTATAGTTGCTTTAAAAGTGAAAAAAAAAAATGTGTTCATTGCCCTTGAATATGTAGGCCCTTGCTTTTTGGAGGCTGCATTCTGGCTGTGCCAAATTGCAACAGCAGCCTAAATGGACAAAATAGCCAAAGCATGTGTTCCATGAGACATCACTCAAGCAAAGAGGAACAGCTCAGTCCACATAAAACTGGTAAATGAAGAAAAGAGAGGAAATGGCAGAGAGAGTGGAGAGAGTTGTAAAAAATTATGTTTACACTTCAAGGTCATGTCATTCCCTCACATGCTTGGTGCCTTGTAAAGGGAGGGGTGAATGGACGAGTCCTCTGTTTTTTTCTTTCCAATCTGCAATCATAAGATTAGACATCGCACATTCTTACACACCTTGTGGTTAAATATCAATCTAAATCTACAGGTGTATTTGATTGGAGAGAGTCATAGTGAACAGAGCCTTAAAAACAAAGTAGTTAGTTTAAAGTCATGACTGTTCCTGCTCCGGAGTAGAATTATTAAGGTTAAGATTTAAACTGGAGTTCCAAATGGAGTTTTGGCTGTTTCTTCATTTGGTGTTCTCTCTCTGGAGATGACATGGAAATATTAGGATGTGGCATTAAGAGCCTGGCAAACTTTATGAAGTCACATAATATATGCCTCTGTACCCAAAGAATATTATTCAAATCTTTCATATTGACTCAATTTGAAATGTGACCAAGCAGAGGATCAGAAGGCAGGAAAGTTTATAGTACTGAGCATAAGTCTTAGGCCACCATTAGATTTATTGTTTTAGCAATGCTATAATGACCATCCTGTACAATTATTTCTCAATCACTTCACTGGAACACATCCTGAAAATATGGAGAAACACATATGCAGTTTGAAAATAACATCTTTTTTTCAGAAAAAACGCCAAAAAAGCTTCTATAATATCAAACATTTAGTGTGACCTACATTTACACTTGAACAATAACACAACCATGGCTCTTTAAAACCTGGAATGGAACCCTAATGTTATTGGTCAAACCTGTGTTTCTCCTACTATTTCATGCCAACAAATAGCTGCTGTGAAAAAGGTCTATTATACCTGGTTTACTCAAGACATGTTTGAGCATCACATACACATGTTGCACAAGTTCAACTCAGTGACAGGTTGATCATATAGTAGAAGACTGACTTTTAGTCACATCTTTTCTATCTAAACGCCAATGATCACAAAACTGACATAAAAACAACAAAGCTGGTGGTGGCCTAAGACTTTTGCACAGTAACAAGCGTTTCTAGCTTTGTTTATATCACACGGTCTTTTGTCTCAGCCGGGATGCCGTACAGAAACGTGCCGTCAGCACGTTCCCTGCGTGCTTGCTTCATGGATTTGCCCACGTGCAGATGTTTATGCTCCTCGTGCACGTTTGCGAAGACCCATGGGGGTTGGCGTTTATTTATAACAAACAAAGAGCGATGATGGCGGCAAACTGAGAAATCATTTTCTTTTCGGCATGAGGTCACTGAACTTGTGGATGATGAACGTTTTTTTCCCTGTCGTTTGCTTGAGTAAGTGGAACTGCTACGGTGCCTTCAGGGCGCCTGGGAGAAAAGAGTCCACAAGTGTCAAAGCCGATAGTAATTTCTGATTTAGGAGCAGACAGGCGCAGTTTGGCAAATATTTTAAAACTTGCAACGAATCGAATTTAAAACACAATACTATTTGTACCAAAATTGTTTGACTTACACCATATAAACAAAACTCCAGAAACAAAAACAACAAACAAAAAAAAACAGCATACAGGTTTAACCCAACCCAGTGCAACCGCAATAATGTCGGCTTTCAGTGCACTGTCATCGTTTTGTTTGCAATATGTAATGTGCACTTGACAGAAAACGATAAGCCACAACTATTCATACTTTTCTTTTCCAACTCACACCTTCACACCTTCAGTAGTAAAATAATACTGTATTACTTTGTGCATGTGTGTTTTATGTGGGACTTAAGATGAAAATTAGCCAATGGGTACATTATGGCACATTTACACGTGAATGTTCATTAGTGTGTATTATTCCTATTTTTCCAAACAAAAATAATGAGCAGAATTTCCACAGTTACCCACGCAGCGCAACGGAATCATTTCCACTGTATCGTCGGTGCATTTACAGCAGTCGCAATAAATCTTCGTGTTACGCGTTAGACTGTGGTGTTTCTTTTAGTGTCCAATTCAAAATGACATTTTCGAATAAGAAGTTTCTGTTTTACTTACTTTTGTATTACTGAAGTGAAGGCATCATCGGGGACGAAAGGGAGGGTGCAGCAGTGAAATCCCTCCCCGGATTTGACGCTCGCACACGCACGCACGCACGCTCACTGCTTGTAAACAGAGGCTCACACGTGACACCGCGCGGTCGCATTGTCTGCACACGGACAAAGAAGAGTCACAGACTGCGTTATTCTCGTTACCGAGTCCCGACGGTGTCGGGCAGTTGAGCGACCAGCTGTCATGACAACCGATGCTACGTGTCCCGAAATGAAGCCGACTCGCCCGCTGCGTTAACACCGCGGTGTCCGGTGAACTTCTCCGCGCCTGCTGCCAGAACCGAGCCTCCGGAGAGGGGTAACGACGTTAGCTGCGCACTCGGCCGCTTGCGCACAGCTGACCGTGGGTAAACAAAGCTGGAAACCCTTTGTTTCACCGCTGAATATACACTGGTTCGGTCGCATCTGCTCTAATGGATTTTACTTTTCTGGCCAAAGCTCATCGCCACAGCTCTCCAGCTGAAGCCTTTTAGCCTCGACATTTTTTTTTTAATATAGCTTACGTTAATCTGCTGGTCTCCTTCACTGGCTGAGTGAGATGTCATTCACCATGGAGGACAACTTGGAGTCCGGGTGGGTGTCGGTTCGACCCAGGGTCTTCGACGAAAAAGAGAGGCATAAATTCGCTTTCATCGTGGCCTGGAATGACATCGAGGGAAAGTTCGCCATAACCTGCCACAACAGAACCGTGCAAAGACGGGCCACTTTTCTGGACCCGCTCCTCGACTGTAGTCGCCCCCTTGCCGCTGCCGCCGCTGGTCCTGCCCCCGGTGCCTCTGTGGCAGAAAACCACGCTAAAAGTCCAGTCACGAAGAGGAGAGATGGAGTCTGCCAAGCGGCTAAAGTTAGACCTCACTCTGTCCCTAAAAGGACAGCAAAGACCGGTGCCGGGGATAAGAAGGCTTTAAATGTCGGGGGCTCACAAACATTAGAGTGCGTCAGCCACACGTTAGGGTCCTGGGACATTGTGACACCCAAGGTCATAGACATCGAGATCCTGGACCCCGCGGATGTCCCGCTGTCTCCGGATGCTGTAGACCCAAGGGACAGCGAGGGCAGTAGCCGCGAGGACTTCAGCTGGGCCGGGCTGTTCTCCTTCCAGGAGCTGAGGGCAGCTCACCTCCAGCTGTGCTCCGTCAACTCGGACCTGGAGCCGTGTTTACCGTCTTTCCCGGAGGAGCAGTGCGGCGTGTGGACGGTGCTCTTCGGCGGCGGCGCAGGTGCCGGGATGTCGCAGCGGGAGACCGAGGCCCTGTGCTATCAGCTGCAGGTGTACCTGGGTCATGCCCTGGACACCTGCGGCTGGAAGATCCTCTCACAGGTGCTCTTCTCCGAGAACGACGACACGGAGGAGGAGTACTACGAGAGCCTGAGTGAGCTGAGGCAGAAGGGCTACGAGGACGCGCTGGACCGAGCCAAGAGGCGCATGCAAGAGGTCGGTCAATCAATCAGTCTATCTATCAATCAAGCTATCTAATAGTGTACGTTAATATTTAGGGACTTGTACCTTTTGCCAATGTCCAATATCTCAATATATCAGGGACAATAACCGACACCAAGATGTCATTTTATCTCCTCTGTAGTTGAAAATAATTTTCCAAAATAAATGTGCAAAATAAATAAAGCTTTAAAAAAGGGTAGAATAATTGTTGATGAGGGGACCAGCCGAGAGGTCAACAAAGTAGTAGCTCATTCAGCCTTGTAAGTCATATTTGTCGATCATGATGCCAGCAATACAGCTTGTTGTTGCGAAAATCTAATCAGCCAATCAGAAACTGAGAAAATATTGCCGCACTTTGAGAACATAGTTGCTATGAATGTTCTGCCTCATATTTGTGTCTTTACCATGTGTTTGTAGTTGTTAAGAAGTTTAAAAGCCCAATGGAGTGGTTTCTTCATCACTAACTCGAGACAACCTTTGACTATCACATTTTTATTTATTTATTTTATTTTATTTTTACATGAACTGATTTTCAAACCTTGAAGTTTTTTCAGGCACATCACCAAGTAGTTTTTAGAATTTCAGAAACTTGATACTGGCATTTTCATGCACAGTCGTCTGTAGAGTTCACAGAAATTATACAAAAGAGATTCAAAACTCCATCCGTAGTTATCATGATAAAAAGGCATATAGTCAGAAATGGAGTCTTTATGGACATGAAACAGCAAGTGTCTCACAGTGTGTTTGCATAGTTCTTAAACAATACTTAAACACATTGAACATTTGCTATATTGGTATTGAAGAAAATTATGTAACATTATTGAATTTCCACATAGCCCCATGCCAGAGGTGAAAGCTGAATGACTGGACTGGTTCAAGATTAGGGATAAGTCATTACGATACTCCCTGTTGGTATTGGTTCGATACTGGCCAAAATTGCTGTATCTCATATCAAGAAAATGAAAAAAAGTAACATCGGGTGGGATCTGTAAATTATAAATTTGACATAAATTCTCCAGTAAGCACACGAGTGAAGGCTGCAAAAGTGAAATGGCTGTTTATATCTTTTCCTATGAACAGTTGTGATAGCTTTAAGGCTGTGGTAGGTGTATTGTTACTAGACGCAAAAAGTGATAAAGTCATCCCTATTTGATAGGATAGAGAGATAATGGTAACAGAAACCTAAAAATAATACTCATGACAAGGTCTGCTGAAGAACTTATAAGCATATTATTTTCCACTACACCCTGGGAAGGTTCTACTGGTTTTTATCTATATGGAGGTGTCAAACTCAAATGACCTGGGTGCCAATCAGCATCTAAACTGGTCAAGAGGGGGCCAGTCTAGAGAAAAAAAAAAGTGGTTCAGTTGCAGGTGAGCAATAGGAGTTAGAAATTAGAACATAATAGTAAATCATGATATGACAATTAAGATATCCATGATGATATTTCACAGAATTTCAAAGTAAAATTTCTTTGTTTTGATATGGAATGATGTATACTTCATAATAAATAAAAACTAATAATAATAAATAGTAAAAACTAAATAAATCTATTAATATCAGATAGAAATAAGTCCGGTAAGCGCTGGTGCCTAATCCCAGCTGACAGGGCGAGAGGTGGGGTGCAGCCTGGACAAGTCGCCAGTCCATCGCAGGGCCATATAGAGACAAACAACCATCCACTCTGACATTCACACCTATGGGTAATTTAGAGTGTCCACTTTACCTAATCCCTAAATCTGCATGTTTTTGGACTGTGGGAGGAAACTGAAGCAAACCCACACACACACACACACACAGGGAGAACATGCAAACTCCATGCAGAAAAGCTCTTGTTCTTGCTGCAAAGGCAAGAGTGCTAAGTCTAAAATGAAGTAAACTATCTATCTATCTATCTATCTATCTATCTATCTATCTATCTATCTATCTATCTATCTATCTATCTATCTATCTATCATTATCTAAATATATCTAATTACGACCTTGATACAACACTCAGATCAGACGTTAGAGATGGGACAGGTAGGGATTCATGATTGGTTGTCATTTGCCTAATTAATTTGCAGATTTTTTTTTTCCAATCCTTAATATGTTTTGAGTAACATTTAGATGTTAAGGAAATGGTTGGAAAAAAGAGTTAGAAAAGTTACATTAAGCACAATTTTGCTCCTGTTCATGGTTTATTTAATGAACTGAGTCACAAGTGTTTAATGATTTTAAAAAGGGGGTCATCATGCAAAACGTTTGGGGGAAATCCTGCTTTAGCTAGTACTGAGAAGTTTTAAGTCGGAACTTGGAGGAAGCTGCAGGAAGAGCCACGAGACTGGCCTCATACCGCATGTAGTCCTCACAGCATAATTGTGCCTCCCTCTCCTCTTCCTCCTCGTCCTCCTCACCTCCCCCCTCCCCCCCTCCCGTGATGAACCATCTGTTGCCGCGTGTTCACGAGCCTGTAATATGACCACTCCTGGCCAGACATCGCACTCCAGTTGGCTGAGCAGTGTGTGAAGGGAGTCGCTCAGAAACACAGCAGAACAATCCGAGGTGGGGTTATAAAGATGACGTGTCAGCACAGCTGTTGGGATTGTTTCATTCTTGGTAACCAGCCACATTTAGCTCCAAACATGCACGTAAGAATTCACTGGATGTGTTCCTGTACGGGTGTAGCATGCGTGCCTGATGTTACCAAAGTGCTGTAGCAGTTACAACTGACAAATCCAGCTGGAGGAGAGACGATCTAGTTGGAGTACTACTAAATAAACACAGGGTGATGACGATCCCTGGAGAGGAGACGGAGCCTCAGGCAAAGTCTGTCACCTGCTCTCTTGTTTAGAGAACAAAGACCAGGGTCAGGAACCAGGAAGAGAGAGAGAGAGAGTGTCACTGTCTTAGGTAAACCAGTTAAACACAGTCAATCCCATATGACAGCTCAATTATAGCATCTGACTTTTACAAAGATAATGTCATTGTTGATTTTTGACTCAGTTCTCTGACTCTCACTGTAACAAATGTGTTGCTATTGAACTCGGAAAGTGGTAATTAAAAAGGTTTTTAAAGGAGAAACATGTACAAGAGTATTTAAACTGTAAGGACAGGCAGTTATCTATTTGCAATTAATTCTTTTGCCAGATATTGTGATTTGATTTGCCCTACAATATTTTTTAGTACAGCAATATTTACTGTGCAATGATTTAAAAAACAAACAAACACTGGACTTGTTACCTCACGAGACGCCATCAAATATTAATGACAAATAGCACTATTAACGAAGCAAAGCGCCTTTCATTTAGCATTTAGCTAAGTAATAACTGCACATCCTGTATATCCTAAACTGCTTATAACAATCAATTTACTGAAATAGATTATACAAAATTTGATTTGAAAAATGTTCATTTAAAAACCAACAAATGAAATGGCTTGAACTGGGGAGGGCACAATGTCACTTTGGTATACTGGTATCCAATACTGATACCAATATCACAAACTCGAGTATCTGCTAATACCAATATCAGTCTGATTTAGTAGACGTTCTTAGACATTTTTGCCATTTCACGTAATTTTAAAGACATAATTCTCACAATGTCTTACAAATATGCGTCTCTCATAAAGAATAAATAAACAACCAACTGCAAGCTATAAGATGCTATAAATATGATTTTGTGGTTATATCATATCTTACATTTTGACCAGTATTGGGCCAATTCAGATACAGAGCATTGTACCAGCTCATACCGAGGTCGAACTCGACGACCTGGCAAAGAGACTCAACAGTCAGCAGTTTTGGTTGAGAAAGCAAACACTGAATTGAATAACGATAAAGAAAAGTAGCAGAGAGAAACACCTGCCTTCATAACTTGTCTCTTTGTTCCTGAAATGGGTTTTTAATTCTTTGGTCCAAGGGGCGTTTACAAACACAGATGAAGAGACTGCACATGCGTCCATTTGCACAGGTTGATTCTTGATAAACTTTAACTGTTGGTAATATAACAAACTGATGTTGGAGAACTGACCTGCTCCCAGTAGCCAGGAGGTCATAGTCCAAATTTACTGGAATGTAAAGACTCAGATTTTTCACCTCTGCTGTAGTGAAACTAGTTTTTTTTTTCCCAACCTGTAAATTAGAGTAATTTGACAGTTTACTCAGTAATACATTGTTGAGCTGCAGTAGTGATTATTAGTCACTCTAAACAAACGTGAAGGTATAATAATCTGAGCTTTTTAGACCATTGAATTCAATGTTCTGTTAGGATCTGTGTTTTTATGAATGGCGTTAAGATAAAACATCAATTTACAAAAGTCTTTCCCTTGCTTTTAGGGCAACTTTTATGTAATCTCTTTTTCACAGAAATACCTCAAATCCTCAACTAAACTGGGAATTATAGTGATAATCAAATTCAGTTTTTGGTTATTTGAGTATTTTGATACTGCCTGCTGTGTGTGTGTGTGTATACAGCAGGTGGAGGATCATTGTTGTGCCCTAACCACAACTGAACAACTCAAGATGCAGCCTCAGGCTCCTGACTGTGTGATGTGTGGTGATGATGACTGGGCTCAACAACGCACGAGGAAAAACGACCCGTGGAAAAACATCAAATATAGGACATTCGCGTGTCAATCATTGACCACAAATCACATTTTTTTCCCCTTATCTGTGGCCTGTGGTTAAACACACACAGTTCACCAACAGTAATCCCAACACGTTGCAAGCTAAGATTAATGACTTTGCTCTGTGCTGTTGTTTTCTAGTTATACATATATGTATATGTATATAAACTAATTACACATTAACTAATCTAATGTAGGGAGGAAAAACATAATCAGTGTGATTAAAACAGTGTAATGTAATGTGATTCACCTGTGCTGCTAACAAGGAATCCAAGTTAGAGTTCCAGTTACTTATTTTCACGATAAATGTAGATTAATTTTCTCTTAATAATGAGGGGATTTATTCTGGTCTAGTTTGTATACTACTATAGTACACTACTGTACTTATAAAATATAAATACAGTATTAATATTGACTAATTTGAAAATTTATTTTGTCTTAACCTTTTTTGGGTCTTAACCTTTTTTAACGCGTCATTTACATCGTGGTAGAGTTTCGTTTAGCACAGTACGGTATGGTTTGGAATAGTAAAGCCCTGGGTCAGGCTTGCATTTTGACTGAACGGCTAAAGTGACTTGAACAAAGGGAAGCTCACAACATCCAGGTCAGGTGATTGGATAAAACAAACCCCTCTGAAGCAACATACTGTACTGTCGCGGAAAAGTTCAGTCATGTTTCTGGGAGGAAAATGTGCAGTGCCTCGGGTGCTGCTGCTGCTTCAGATGCTCTGACTGGTCCATACTGATCACAGTGTTTAAAACCACATTAGTAAAGGCAGATTTTAGGCAGCAGGTCTAATTTCAGTCGGGTCATGTCTGTGCTATTTGTGGGAAAGATAACGGGGCATTCCCCCGATAGACTTCCTTTTCTTTTCACAGCTCTTAAACAGCACCCAGCTTCAAAAAGTGTCTGCTCACTGCACAGTTGAGGCGTGTTCTTCCTGTGAGATGTTTCAATTAAAAGGCAGAGAGAGAGAGAGGAACTGTAACAAAACAGAGCAGATTTAGCACAGACAAACTGGAGTTAGCTGCGATGATAGGGCTGGACCAACTGCACTCGAGCTTAAATCACTCACAACATCCTGTAATTATCTACCCATTGCTCTTTGCAGTCTTTATGTTTATCAAATAAGTGTAGCACACAATGTGGTTTTTTTTTTCTCTTTTCAAATATATATTCAAATATAAACGATGTGTCACGTGATTGGTGACATCATTCTTTCAGTCTCAGGCTCGGAGAGTAAACCTAGGAGAATCAGAAGCAAAACTGTACAAAACTTCTGTGTAAATACAGTTATACTGTATTTTGGCGAGTAAATGAGGTGACACTGGGAGTAGTCAGGGAAATGTTAATGCCCAAATTATACTTCCTATGTCTTCATGCTCCCTTAAGTATTCTCCCACAAAACTGAACTTTAAATGCCTTTTTCGCTTTATGTTGAATCTCTCGAGGCTAACCGTTAAAGCTGTGATTCCATCTTGGTAAAGTATGGTACGGTTTGGAATGGTAAAGGCCGTACCATACCATTTTACTCTGGTACCCAAAAGGAAGGCTGCCAAAGAATGGAACAGTAGGGGCTGGTTGTTTTGGTACTATTCCTAACAAAAACATAAAAAAGTAGGTACCATACTGTACCAAACTGAACCGTTTAACTCGATGGAAACAGTCTAAATCTTTTAAATGGAAGTTTTGATGCATATGGCGTTCTAGACTGACACAGTCCATTATTTCAGTACGAATGGAACAGTGACCATGCACACACACACGTAAATGCAAAATGGCTTGCCACAGACACAGGAAGTCTAAGCCAGACCTAACAGCAGCAATGGGCAGCAAGTTGGCCAAAAGACTCACTGACAGCAGCTTTAATCAACGTTTGCTTGGAAACTTTTAGGTGTCATACACTTTGCTTACAACTAGGGCTGCAGTGACTAGTCGATTAACCGATTCTTAACTGATTACTAAATGAATCATCAACTATTCTGATAATCAATTCATTGGTTTGGGTGTTTTCTCAATAATTAAAACAAGTTTCTCTGACTTTTCAGTTTCTTAAATGTGAATATGTTCTGGCTTATATGATAAAGAAATCATTAAAACTGCTTTTTTTTTTTTTGGTTAAACAAAACAAGATATTCAAGAACACCATCCTTTCCAGGTTTGGGAAACATTGATCAACATTTTTTGATATTTTCTGACATTTTACAGACAACAAGTACTTGATTAATCAAGAAAATAGAAAATAATGGATTAATTGATTATGACCCTAATTACAACCCACACAATACTTTTAAATTTGACTCTCTGACAGAACTTGTTAGAGTTCAGACACTAGCTGTTCAGAACTGGTCAATAGTCAGTGTGAATCAGGACAAAGAAAAGTAGCCGACCTCCACAGTTAGACCCTTGGACTAAGGAATGTTTGGCATTTTGCTTTAAATCAGTTAACTAATAGTTCTAAGACATGTAATCCAGCCAGTCCAGCAGCTTTCACACACTCAGCAGTCTTCTGGTTTGCATCAACAAATACATTTGACCATGTAAATACCATTACAGCAGAAAGGGAGAAGGTTACATTACAAACAAAAGTGTTAAAAGACGTGGTAAAATAAAATGCCATTTTAGTGTCTGATAAGATCTAACAAAACTGGATGGACGCAAAGTGTTTTCTAGCCGATGCCAGAGCAGGAGTTCGCTCATTTAGCCCAGGGATTTTGCTCGCTGCCTGTGACTGCAGGGGCAAAGGAGCCGGTGCACGGTTGGTCAGTGGTTACCACGGAGACCCTGAACCTAGGTAAACAGTAGGAGCAGTGTTCAAGCTGAATCGTGCTGTGTCTAGGCCAGTCCCCAACATGGATGGCTTTGGAAAAAAAAAAGCAGTCTGCAGTTAATATAAGAGTGTCCATTCATAACGGGAGAGAAGAGCACTTTATCCACCACTTTGCACGAAGGTTGGATGGTGGCAAATTTCAATATTATATGAAGCAGGAGAGAAGGAGGTGCATTGTCCTGTGTAAATGGGATCTAGTGGTTTTCTGAGAGCAGGGAGATGAATTGTGTTTGTGTGTACAATAGCTGTTTTGATAGCATTTATCTCAGGAACAATGAACACTGTAGTTAGTTGGACATATGGTAAGAATCAGCAACAGTTGGGACCAATGTATTCCCCCTGTACTTCACTCAAACAATGTATTTCACTGGTTGATTCCTGACCACACACAAGAGAGTGTGTGCGCCCTCACACTCTTTACTCTTGTTCTTATTAAAATGGCCTTGTTTTTTTTTTTCCCACAAGCTTTTGAAAGAGCTTTTGTTTACGACTTGGTAATTATGAAATAGCACAACTGTGAAAGCTAGAATAAAAATCCACTGTGTAACATTTTTGTGGCAGATAGTGAATATACAGAGCTGTACTAGTCAAAAATATGCTCGCATAAGTATATAATCACTTTAATATAGTGCTTTATGGAGGCCACCGTGTTTCTACAACAGTCCGAACTCGCGAACCGGCCGAAGTGTGTTTGAAGCAGAACGCTTCCCGAAAAAAAAAGAGCAGCATTTCAGCATCTCTTTTCTGTTTCCTTTTTTGTTTCCAGGTGTTGGACAAACACAAAGCCATGGACAGCATGGTGGAGTTGTTACACGTGTACCCTGAGGAGGACGAGGCTTATGGAGAGCTGCTGGAGGCAACGACTCAGCTCTACCACTACCTGCTGCAGCCATTCAGGGACATGAGGGAACTGGCAATGCTGCGCAGACAGCAGATTAAGGTAACACACACACACAAACATACAGTACCATCTGTTTGGGGGTTTGATTTAAGTAGGTTTAAAACTCACTGTAGCCGGCTAACTAGTCCGTCTCTGGAACACACTTTGACTCGTGTCAGACTGCCTCTCCAGTGCAGTGCTGTCTTTGGTGGTTAGTGCTGGGAAATGGGCCCTGAACCACTGCAAAATAAAGTCCTCCATTAGACCTACCCTTCAACGCCCACTGTAATGATATTAGCATTAGTTGCTGCAGCTACATGCAGCCGTGATGATGTAGTAGCCGATCTGTGCTACCCTCAAGCTTTGTATCTGAGGGCCGTGGAGGGAAGAGGATCTGCCAGAGAGGCTTTTTTTTTCCCTCCACCCAGAGCAGCTTAACAACCAGCATAAGTATTATTACAGCAGCCACTAAACCACTCAGTAATTCTGCAGCCTCAGCACGCTCTTCTGTTTTCCACACTCTTTCTCCACTCTATCTTTGTTGTTCATTAGAGGCTTAAAATGGAAGTAAATCTGCGGGCTAATCTCTACTCTCTCACCGATATGAGTTCATGGTAACACAAGACAAGCCCAGGTCAATAGGTCACGGTCCAACTTGCTGATTCTTCACTCTTTCCACAGGTGTAAATAAAGATGCATCATACTGTAGGTTAAGGTTTCTGATGCATTTGATGTAGTGAAACAGAGGAGGAGAATGGGTCAATTTTCCAAGACCCGATAAATTCACTGAGACTGTCTCACAGACAGACATCAACCATGTATTTCACCCTCTGTTTACACTCTGTGAATAATTTTCCTTCTCTGAGACACATTCCTTACACAGCTACATGATCCAACATTGTGTCACAGCACAACAGACTGTTTGGGTGTGTTTATGAGTGTATATTATGATGGAATTTTGGTTCTTGGGCGGGTGCTGGTCTAAGTTTAGACATTTTACTCAGTCACCAGTATGTATGCAGCACTTTCTCTAAAGTCTGAGGATAGTTAATGTTTTTGTGAAGTCTATTTATCCTGTTAAAGCAGAACTGTGCAGGATTTTTAACCCTACTTTAACAGCTTCTGAGGCATGGTGATGGTTAAATGGCGTGTTGTGAGGAGAATGGGGGCTGTCTCCACTCCCCCTACTGTCTGTAAGTGGAAAACCGGCCTTGTAAGAATAGGGCTGCTGACCCAAAGTCCTCATAATGAAGCAGTCTCGTGAGAAACACACATTGCTTCATGCTACTATACACACACACAAACCCAAGTCAGGTACTGGCTATAAGATCAAGGCAGCGATAGGGTTATTTAGATGTTCATCATGACAGAGCCAATGAAGAAGAAGCAGAGAAAACCATTTTTGGAGGAAGTGAGGAAGAGGAAACGACTCTCTGATCGAGCAAGGGCCCACACACTTCAGAATGGCTTTTTTGGTTTAAATGGCGAGAATTTAAAGACACAGAAGCATGCAGAACAGATGCTGACCAGCACTGACGCACAGCTTGTGTTCGCCAGCTCTGGAGAAAACAAATGCACATGGCCAGGGGAGGGGAACGGGGGGAGTTTTTATGACAGTGAGGATAAAGCAGTAGACAACAGATGGATAGATGTTTAGAGTGGTGTCGAACAAATATCTATTCTGAAACCGCAGGGGGAGCTTCATAGAGAAAAGTTGAAAAAACAACAAGGCATGCAGAGTTCCACTTTAAATAAAATCCAACAGGGAATTGATGTCACAAAACTCACCAAAACATGACAGATCTTATTTATGTCAGTCTTTAAGCTTTTCTAATCTTGGTGACCGCTCAAAGCTGCTGCTTTATTTATATTTGCCATTCACACACATTCACGCATACGAACTGCTCTGCCACTGACCACAGCTGTCCCCATTCCAAACACATCAGCGAGCTGCACTGTTGCTCTAAGAATGACATGCTTCGCGTCTCTACCTGAGTATCTAAACTCCAAATGATGCCAAAGTGTGGAGCTTAACCACCTGTTCCCCTTCAGGATGAACCAACGGCTGAAAACAAAGCTGTATGCAAATCAGTCATTGATGCCAGCCGAGGCGGTTGGTTGTTTTTTTTTCCTCAACTGATGAGTCAGGGGATCATGACAGAGAGAAAGAGAGAGAGAGAGATTTCTCTCCACAGTAAAGAAAGGGAAGGAAAGCGAGTGCTCTCAGGATTTAGGACACGCAGTATTCATTTACATGCCGTTTGCATTCTGCATGATGTTGCATGAGTTAAAGATGGGGGGGAAACAAAGGCTATGATTTGGGTATGACAGCCGAGTATGATTTGGTAGAAGGAAAGTTCAACCTGACCTTTTCATCTGCGAGTGTGAACGCTCGTGTCAAAAGTGGAGGGAATGTTGTGCAGAAAACAAAAAGTCCACGTTAATCAATATTAATCAGTATTCCTTGACAACCTTTTAGCATGTTTTGAATTAGCATGAGATTGAATTGTACTTGATATTTAAATTGTCAATATATTTTTTTAAAAAGGCCCTCACAAGTGACATTTTCATGTTACGTCATTGTATTTTATATTGTTTTTAGAAAACAATAGAAAGGACAGTAGGATTTACTTTTGTTTTGGACAAAATGTAGGATAAGTAAGACAAAAAGGAATAGAAATACTATAGTGGTGATTTTTTTTTCATTTTGTGCCTATAGAAAATGACCACATAGAGTATTAGTGGTTCAGAATTAAAAATTAAACCCGTTAGAACAATGCAAGAATGGTAACTACTGAATAGTGTGCATTTTTGCAGCCAAAAAGTCGACTCTTGTTTGCAACTCAGTGATGATTAGTCAGTAAAGCAACAGCTTTCCACCACACAGGTGCGGACGCCTCAGTCTGACTGAATGAGTGAATGATGCGGCAGATGGATGGGTGAATGAATAAGCACCTGAATGAAAGGACAACAAAGGGCGTGGGATATTTGAGGAGAATGGTGCATTGTGGGACAGCGCTATTACATGTCAGCATGGTGCCCAGTGGGTGTCCCATTGCCTGGAAGGTCAGAGTCCAGTCATGAATTAATAATATGGTTTCTCTGTATGAGATGAGTTTTGTAACACAGTGAGCTCCAGTTACATTTTCACATGGACTGGACCAATTACATGGCAACAGTTGTTATGGTAATTGAGTGAGCTCCGTTTACCTGGCTTAACTGAAGCAAAACAAACATGAAAGTCATTTGGATAACTTGGCTAATCGATAAAGCGGGGTTATCTTCTCAGTTAATGTGGGGTTTTAATGTCCAGCCACAACCATCTTCATAATTACAAGCAACATTGTCAGAACTACGTATGAAGAATATTTTATAAATGATATGAGAGGAGACGCTTCAGGTAACCTCAGTTTATAGCAGCAGAGAAAAGTGTTATTGAAAATGTGAAATACAGTATGATCGATCCAGTAGAACATGGAAAAAAATTATTAAACTTAGACTGTTAATATACTGTATAGTTTTCTTTGACATTATTAATTAACTATTACAAAACAGAGAGAAAGCAAGTCATTTAAATGTTCATTTATGAGTCTAGAAGTGAGTTTCAGGCCAAAAGTGAATTAACTATGCATACATATGTTTCTGTACATAAACATTTGCTTTCTATAGCCTTGTTTTTGGAGTTTTACTCTTGCTTACTGAAGAAAGCCAGACTTCAGTAACCGTAACCCTAACCCTAACCTGTGGAGATTGGGGGTTGAAGCTGCCTGATAAAGAGACCATAGTATCCAACACTGTGTCACACACACACAAAAAAGGCCATTTAACCAAATGAGATAAGGGCCACCGTGACAGCGTCCATGCTGTAATCACTTTACCATGGGAACTTACGTCACTTTTATTTCAAGTGAGTGTGTCACGTCTGTGTTTTGTCACCAGCAGCTGTTAACCAGAGGTGTTAAAGGAAGTGGTTCAGAGGCTGTCGTTCAGAGATGTAAACAAACAAGTTGGTGGTGGAGAACTTGAAAACGGCTGCGCTTACAGACATCCTGACATTAACAACACATTAGCATCTCCAGTTACCACGGTGCATTGTGTCATCTGAAAATACAAAATACAAGGACATTGTGATGTATGAGGCTCACGTTCAACATGTAGTTAGCCAGTTCCTCCTCTGTGTGTCTCACACTGTGTGATAATGAGTACGAGAAGAGATGAATGTTACTTACAGTGCCTGCTGTTGGAGCAATGTGTTAATCGGAGGGCTTAAGGTCAGGTAACCAGGTAACACCAGGAGGGTACTGTGGACAAAGTGATGGTTTCACTGTGACGTGACATCATGTCCTCCTGCCTTTGTTATTCAGTCTGCTGTAAGAAAATGATGCGAAATGTGCCTCACACCAGCTGGGGTTTCTTAAATTCCTAGGTAATGTTTCATACACTAGACCCGATTCAAACAAAGCACAACGCAGAGACACCATACTTACACCTGACAGATCATGTGACTAGCAAAGGTTTTTCAGCCCCTCACGCTATCTTTGAATAGTTACAACGTCAATAATTAAGGCACTTTATTGGCAACGTTATATGCATGAACAATACAGTTTGCTTTGTGTAGTGAGAGGAGTGGAAGAAGGGGGAGAGAGTCAACTATCAGATCAAACACTGAAGTCTATATCAATGAATGTCACATGTGATTTGCTGAAAAGTCAATAGCTGCTTTCAAAGATGCACTAAAGTCCTGGCATTCGCCTGAGATTGTCTGCAGGGGGCTATATTTGAAGAGCAAAAATCTGCAGAATTCACTCTGAACATCCTCCCGCCATATATTATATATATATATATAATAAACGGCAAACTTCACAGTATGTCTGGACCCAAATTTCTAGACATTTTTCCGACTGCCTGTTGACTTATCTTATTGTCATCTGATCCAGATTAAATGTTGTGTGTTACTACCCAACCCTGGTCAAACAACAGATATCTTTCATTCCAATCCATTCCATTCGTGTCACTGAGGTTGTTGGCATTAAATCTCGGGATTCCTGCTTGATGTGTTCACGTGAAGGTCCGGCTCTGTCATTGCTGTGATGCTGAGCTGTGTTCCCTCTGCACAAGGATACCTCAACAGTGATGTTAGATGTCTACTTTATTTCTGTTTGCTTTTTTCCCCTTTTTCTGTTCACTGACGTAATCTCTCCTCCTCCGCTCGCTCCCAGTCCCCCCCCCCCCAAATAAGAAAGAAATCTCCTCCCTGTTCTTGTGCCTCACGTGCAGACACACTGTCTTGTGTTTCACAGTCAACTCCCAGGACATGACTCTCCACGTGGCACTGCTTACTCCCCCTTTCTCTCACTGCTTTTTTTCACAAGGCCTGCCAGGAAATGGACATGCCATGTGACCTCAACTAGAACTGGCACTAGAACCGACTAGTTTTGCTACCCATGTTTTTTTCTCATCGTTTACACCAGCCCAGTAGGACACTGGGTTAGTGTCACTGTACACAAAATCATGAACAGACATGCCTTTGATCATTAGCCACCGTGAGCACCATCTGCTGTAAGTTGCTGGAACTACAGCACATTGTGGTGAATGATGTAGGTCCCAGTGGCTCTCACGGCTGGAGGTGAGAGGGTCGGAAGCGGGCCACATTTAAATATTTTTTAATTTGTTCCATGTTCTGTGCCAGTTAAAAAAAGAGATTGTGAACATAAAATTAAATATAAACAAATATTTATGGAAGGGGAAAGACAATTTTATTTTATGTGTATTCAACATACATTTAATGTGTTAGTAAAAGCCTTACACAACTGAAATGGACCCATAAAGATATTTGAGTTGTATTTTATTTTTGGTTTGTTTTCTTTTTTTTTATGAACTTGCTTGTTCTTTTTTAGTTCTTGCTTTGTCACATGACCTGTCTATGCAACACAAAGGAACTACATTATTCAATATTAAAATCACTAAATAGATATACATATCATGTTTATGCTCAATACCACTGAGAAAAAGTACACGTCATGACAGATGTCTTACTACTGATGCATCTTTACATGAGCAAACGAGAAAGGCTCATGACTCAGAAGCTGTAGTTTACTCGTTTAATGTACAGGTTTTTTTCAAATCTTTTTTTTTTTTTTAAGGACTTAAAAGAATTACACAGAACACGAGGCCTTGTGGCATGTGCAACACCCTGGGCATCCTACCATGTCTAGAATTCCCCATCATCCCTCCCTCTTTTGCAGATGCTCACTTCAGCTTCACTCTGTGTTTTTAAAACTTGCCAATGTTCAGGTCCACTTTCCAGACTTTTGATTTTGGTCTGCATTTGATAATTTTTTGTTTTAGATGTGAGCTTTTGGTTGTTGTTGTTATTATTCTGCAACTGTTTGGTACACAAGAGTTGTTTATCCTTAACTGTTGAGAGCAACTGTTGAGGAGTACAAATCAATACTGCTACACATTTTCAGTCCAACTCTGACCCGTTTGCAGCGTCTCACTGAACACATTTTTGAATGATTTGTACGTAACAGACATTTGTTGTGTACAAATCATCAAATCACAAAGAACAGTACATGTATGGAATAATATTAGGGAAAAGTATTTTGGAGTTTGCCGTTACCTCTCTGTGCTGATGCAGATCTCTCTGGAGACGGAGTGTCTGGGTCCTCGTCGTGTGGAGAGCCTGAAGAAGGAGGACGAGGAGTGGCAGAAGAAGGCTCACGCCGCCGTACTGTCCATACAAGACCTGACTGTCAAGTTCTTTGAAACCACGACTCGGGCCCAGAAAGGTAAAGACAGTAGCACACTATTTAAAAACCATCATCATTCACCTCACTATTTTACCTCTGACCTCTCGCACATGGGAGTGACTTCTGTAAGTTGCCCTTTGCTTCAAAAGAATTTTAATCCACAAACAATCTCAGCTATGCAAAGAAACAAGTCACTAGATTGATATTACTTTTTTTAGGTTTTCACTCAAACCATTAATGCATAAATATAAAGACATTCCTAATTATATATTAAAAAAAAAAAAAACTTGGTCCAATATAAATTCAAATGATTTAGCAGGCCACCAAAAATTAACAATTTTGATCAAACACATGAGATTATGTTATTTGCATACACTGACTCAATATAAATGACATTAGGACTTATTTGTATTATAAAACAAAGCACTGAAAGAATTGTTTATACATTTTCCATAATAACACATTCATTATTCCCATTGATGCACAATTGACTAATAGTTGCAGCTCTGGCCCATTTCTAACGTTAGAACTGTACTACTTCCAGCATTACATGAGCGAATGCGTGCCGACCAGAGGAAGTTTGGTAAGTCAGCGTGGGCCGCAGCAGTCGAGCGCATGGAGCAACTGCAGTATGCCGTTTCCAGAGAAACTCTGCAGCTGATGAGGGCCAAAGAAATCTGCCTGGAACAGAGGAAACACGGCCTGAAGGAGGAGGTAACGTGTCTCTCATTCCGAATGACCTGTGACCTTTGTCTGGGTGTGTTTATGAAGAGCGCAAGAGCCTGTGGTGCTCAGTGAGTTTTCAAAGGAAACACTTGAATATGGACATGGTGAGAGAAATATGACCTCACGGCTCAGACATCCTGTCATGTAGTCCAAAACATCCTGGATTACACCAGTGGATATGACTCACTGGGAATGACGGCCAGGGTCAGACGTTTTCTTTACATGAGAGAACTGCAGTCGACATTTTCTGAACTGCAGCTCGGCATTGTACAAAAAAAAAAAAAAAAACAACAGGAAAACTTCCTCAGATTCAACATCCACAAAGCTACTTTAAAACACATATACACAAGTGCAAGTGAAGCAGTGGAAAATCAGCAGCACACGTCCTGTTTACGGACGTGTAATGTAATAGTAATAGTGTGGCTGTGGATCTAGATGCAGAGTCTGCAGGGTGGGGAGGATGCCATGCTCCGCCTGGACCAGCTGGAGGCGCTGTACTACGAGTTACAGCTGCAGCTGTACGACATCCAGGCCGAGGTGCTGCGCTGCGAGGAGCTGCTGCTCACTGCTCAGCTGCAGAGTCTGCGCAGGCAGATGACAGGTGAGCGCTGGTTTCTCCATTCAGCAGTGCAGAATGAAGCTGCATGCGAGTGTCAGACGTGAACGTCTGTGGGGACTGCAAACATGTGGGGACTGCGAAAGCCGATATTAAGTGACCGTTGACGCTGGCAACTTCCACAATGTTTGAGGAGATTTAGAATATGTTTCCATTGTAATGTTCGTCAACTGACAGCAGAGAAATGTCTTATTTCCGCCACATATCAAACCTAAAACCAGATAAAAAGCATGGAACAGGTTTTGTGTAGGTCTTAAAAAATGAATATTAGCCAGTCTACACCAATTTGTGTCCCCCACCAAGAGGTGCCTCTTCATGACGTGTGCCTTGGTGACATCACAATACTCCCACTCCTCTGCTACACAGTTGCTAGAAGCATTTATCTTATCATATATCTTGTTTTTTTTAAGCATTATTTGCAGACAGATCACTCACTACTGGGGCAATGTTGCTCTTATCTCCGTCTGTCTTGACATTAAACAAATCACTCCCTGCATGCAGCGTAGGAATGTTGCCAGCAACAGGAGGGAAACAAATTAATCATGTGGAGCTAATAGGCTTCATCAGTATTGTGTGAACTAATTTGGCAATGGCTTTAATGTAACTGACTGTCATTCATATTTGAAAGTTACACATTACAGCTTTAAATAAAGAATCAGTAGATGATTGACGAAACCTCCAACAACCACAGTACTAGTACAAGGATAGCAAACCGAAGCAGAATACTAACCACATAAAAAAGAAATCACCAAACTCTGAACAGCAGCTAAACACAACAGTGTTTTTCATCAGTTTGTTCTCGTGTCGTTCCAGAGCGACAGGATGAGGTTGTTTACTACGACGCCTTTGAGAGCCCCGATGCCATGAAGGGAGTAGAAGACCCCGTAACGCCGCCATCCCCCCTTAGAGACGAAGAC
This sequence comes from Brachirus orientalis, assembly GCA_016785285.1. Lineage (NCBI taxonomy): Eukaryota > Metazoa > Chordata > Actinopteri > Pleuronectiformes > Soleidae > Brachirus > Brachirus orientalis. Next base: position 2,057,119 of record JAFBJR010000905.1, read on the forward strand.
CTCAGTGTCCTGCAGCAGAAGGCACGACAGCTCGAGGCTCGTCGGGGTCGCATCACTGCCAAGAAAGTCTACCTCAAAAACAAGAAGGCAAGCTCAGACGAGTCACAGTTGATGTAGTCGGTGAATATATCATTCATTCATTCATTTACACATTATTTCCATTTTTTTCCCCCCCTTAGGAAATCTGTATTGTCAATCACAATCAGAAGCTCCAGCAGCGTCATGGTAGCTTTGCTGACAGCAGTCGTCCTCAGGAACTGCAACAGGTGAGACTCACAGATCTTGCACAGCTCCATTTTACCGCAAGTCGTGTTTTACAATGTAAGGGTGTGGGAGAATAAGCCAGGTGAGTGGAAAAGTCAAGCATTTTCCTGAGATGAACTGGGCTACATACCCTGTTCAGCTGTGAGAGAGACAGTTATTCTTGGTCAAGACAGGTCACTACTATCTTTCACCCTCTGCGACTTCCTTTTTTGTGGAAAATTTTTGCAGTGCAATATAAACAGTATAAAATCATTGTTAAGAATAGTGGGAGATTGATGTTTTGAATAAGTAAAGCATTTAAACTATACCAAATTGACGTTTGGACTGTGTGCAGTATGGGAACGGGAATCTAAACACTGTGATATTGAGTAACACAGAGATAGTTGTGTGGAGCTGATAGGCCTTATTTGACAGTGGTTTGAAAGACCTTTGTTTACATTTAAAAGTTACACCGAATTTACTGTGTCATTTCATATAAAGGAAGGAGAGACTGAAGAAGACAATGAAACCAAACAAAATGCCAGAGTGAGCCAGGAAAGGCAGAGGACGCTGGACAGACTCCGCAGCCTCAAACAGGTGAAGCCCTCAACAGCCTGGTCATTGACTGTGTATAAAACACCTAGAGAGTAGCAATAAGCCAACAGGGGGCTCCACTGGCTGCAAAAGAAGTCACTTTTAATAGAAGTCTATTGAAAAATGAGCTTCTACTTCTTATTTGATTTATAATGTCAGCAAACTTTTTCCTGAGACGTAAATGGTCTCAATCACTAGTAAATGGTCATTTTTTTGTTCCCATTTAAAAAGCATAGCAAATAGGAGTGGACGCCAAGGTGACTGACAGCTAGTAGCATCCTGTAGGAGCCTGGTTGCAGGTGACATTTGTCAGGGCACCACTCAAAATGTATACCTCCGGGCTTCAAAATTGGTTTTGTCCACTCTCATATACAGTCTAAGGGCCTGATACTCAATATGAATCTCCTCTTTTGAAGAAAAACCAGTCAAACATTCACTTTATCCCCCCAACACAGCGTTACCCAGGTCAGGTGACTCTCAAATCCAGCCGTCTGCGTCTAAGTCAAACTCACAGTCGGAAGAGAGCGGGACAGCAGCCCAACACCCAGGCGGCCAGCGTTCAGACAGACTGCATCTCCGACCTCCCACAGCTCTCTGCTCCTCCTCCTGACGTCTGCGGCTATGACAGCGTGTCTCTACCAACCGTCAACCTTGAAAATCTCACCTCTTTGCCTCCCTTCCTCTCGCTGCCTCCTGTCTCAGCTTCCCCATCGGTCCTTTTGCCTCCGCCGCCTCCTCCTCCGCCTCCTCCCCCGCCTCCTCCGCCACCTCCTTCCTTAGAGGACCAGCATCAGGGTGATGAGGGCAGTGAGGACTACAAAGGCAGCCCCGTGCACCAGCATAAGTGCGAGTCCGACTCCGCCTCACTGCCCCTGGCTCCATTTTCCCCTCGATTCTTCGACAGCAGCCAGCTGCTGACAGCCAGGAAGAAGCTGAGGAAGACGGCCTCATTGGACTCAACGCAGTGGAGGAGAGGTGAGGAGGCAGCAACTAATGATTCAGTCAAGTCATGATTTCATACTTTTGTTTTCATACTTTTTTTTATTGGTTTAAACCACTTACCCTGAAGAATCCTGGTTGATTTGGAGACACCTTGTGGTTACTGGCAGCAACAGAAACATTTTAATACCTGTTGAGTCAGTAACACAAGCAGAGATCAGTTTCTCATCTACTCTATGTTCACAGCAAAGCACCTGGGGAGTATGAAAGCAAACAAGTATAACAGCAAAACTGCATCAGAGCCAACATTTGGTCAGATTAGACAATAGATGAGATGACTAAATCATTCTCTATGTGATAATCATACAGGACATGATTTAATCAATGAATTAATCAACAGAAATACGGGGTACAGCTGTGCTAACTGATGCTCAAACCCTAATAGTTAAGTATCATCCCAACACTTGAGGTGTTAGGATTAATGCTGGCATCAAAAATGCGTTTCTAAAACACTTATCATATTTGTTAAAATCCTCTTCACATTGTAATTGCATCAATAAACAAAGTTGGTTGTTTCAAAGGTAGGGGTTAAATTAGACAGCAATAGAATCATTTGTTTGAAGTGTAATCCTAATTGCTAGTTTTTACACACCATTATTTTTATTCATCTGGGTTCGGCTGAACTCAAATGGTAGTGTCATGTTTTAGTTGCTTTTATTTGAGTTAATATTAAACTAATCAGATCATAGCATTGAAGGAACTGTCTAAAGAGTCGATCACGTCGTATCATTATCAGTCGGTCAACTCACACCGACTGCTGCGTCACACTTTCCTGCGCTCCACATCCGCGGAGAGCAGCCTGCGGTTGCATCAGTGCGGCCTTCCACTACATGTGTACTCTCTCATCTCATCTCACATTTCATCCCAGTAACAGCAATGACCCGGGCCTCCTTTTGCTTTGACTTAAATTTCATCACTCGTCCATTTCTATGCGTAGGGTCCATGCAGATCTAACAGGCTCCCTGTAGCACAACACTCTAGTCCAGTCAGTGGCACAAACTATAAGGATAGTAACCATGGTACCCACAACTCAGCGCTTAAAGAATACAAGGAAATATTAAACACAGGTAAGGGTGAGATGAAGTGTGCAGAATTTTAGACTTGTATTTTAGGATGAGTGGAAAAACAGTCATTTACGTTAATGTGGAAAAGTGAAGCGTCTCTTCTTACTCACCCCCTGCTTTCTCTGGTCACATTTATTTTTACCAGTCATCCTATAGCAGAAAAAGTATTAAGTGGTTAAAAGCAGCCAATAAACACCTCATGTTATCATCTCAAACCTGATTCATGTGAGCGAGCAACTGTCGTGTCTTGTCTTGTCGTGTGTGTCGGCAGCGAGCTCCCCCATGGATGAAGTGCTGGCTTCCCTCAAACGGGGCAGTTTCCACCTGAGGAAGGCCGAGCTGCGGGTCCTGGCCCCCGACCCGGACGACGACAGCAACAACATCCTGGCTCAGATCAGACAGGGCGTCAGGCTGAAGAAGGTGCGGACCCGTCCAGAGCAGCAGCAGCGTCACAGCAAGGGCTTCCCCCACTCTGCCGACGCTCTGACCCGCAGCATCCACGAGGCTCTGAGGCGAATCAAAGAGGCTTCGCCTGAGTCCGAGTCCGAGGATGAGGGCCTTCCATGCACTGACTGGGAAAACTAGTTCATTGGAAGTTTTTTTTTTTTTTTATCACAAACATGGAGCCAAAATGAAGAGAGACTGCGCGACGGCTCAAGTCAAGCAGATGTGTCAGGGTTTTAACGTCTGAAGAGAGCTTGGTGCACTTTGAACAAAAGCCCTTGATTTATCCTTTTTTTATAACAGAGATTGAGGATGTTTCATGTTTGTTTATGGGGTTTTTTTTTTTTTGGACCACTAATCTTTTTTTCTTTTTTAAGTGTCGCTGCTGTGACATTCTTGGTGTGGAGACAACCTGTTAAACCTCCCACTGAATCCTTCTACATGTTGGAGTCATACTGTACTGTAGCTTGCTGTGATGGGTTTGTTAGAAGAAGTGAGTATTTTCTGTTGATGTTTCACTCTGACAGTTAGCATTCAGACTCTCTCAGTGCATGAGAATGTTTAAGCATATATACAGGATAGGATGATTCCCATACAGTTGAGGCCGGTTCATCTTACTGTTGTATGAAACTGTTCCTTTAACTTTTTTAACACGTTGGAAGTGAAGCCGCTTCAAGATCGTAGTTTTTGTATCATATTCATCATCCTGTTGGGTACAACATCAAAACTTTTTTTTCTTTTTCCACATTTGAACTTTTCAAATCATATATACAGATACAGATCACGTAAGATATGATCTAACATAAAGACAATGTTTTGGAGGATATATATGAAATTCTTTTAATTTAGTGCACATTTTTTCTAGGCTGTGAGGCCTCCAAAGTCTCAACTCTTCCTTAAGGAAAAGCCTCATCACTATAGGTTTTGTCAAAAACTGCTGCCTCAACTTGGACAAATCTGAACACCCAAACATTACACTGTACTATACTATACTTTATGATACTATTAACATTATACTTTTGGCGTGAATAGCGCTGCACAGGGACACCATTGAATCCAATATACATTGTGAATATACATAATTCCATTCACAATCCATAAATCCCCTCGTAAATATAGAACTTGCTTTTGAAATGTCACATTTTTAAGTTCTCTTCAGTATCAGTATAATCCAGTCACAGTTAATCCATGACTGCATTACAAAGTGGAAGTGCTAATGACTAATACAGCACACTTTTAATGATGCTTATTAAAAATGTAAATAAATTGGCCAAAAATGAACAAAAATAGCAGGGCTTAAAACAATGCCCCTTTACAAGTACAGAACCTACATTAGAAATGACAAATTTTTAAGTTTTCTTCAGTACCAGTATAATCCACTGACAATTTTCTGTACGTCCATGACTATATTGCAAAATGGAAGTGCTAATGACTAATTCAGCTAACTTTTAATGGTGCCAATATGAAAATGTTAAAACAAATGGGCCAAATAAAAATAAAAGTACACATTTTCAAGTTTTCTTCAGTCCGGTCTAATCCACTGACTGTGTTCTGTACAGCCATGACTGCATCATGACTGCTAAAGGTAAATTCTGCATACTTCAAATGGTGCTAATTTGAAAAGCAAATGTAAACAAGCAGGGTTTTAATTTTCTAGTCCATAACTGACTATGTGAATCAAGTTCATTGTTATCTGGACTACTAGCGTTCAACAAGAAATATAAACATGTATGTTACTGCAACGTTTAAGAGATTTAACTATTTAACAGCCTAAAACTTCCTGGTTATAAATCAGCACTGAAAATATTAGAAAACAGTGAACAGTGAATCAGTTGTTTACATTAACTTTTGACTTGTACATATTCCCACTTTTAAAGATGCTCTGAAAACCAAACCAGTATTTTGACAAACTATACTGTATACTGTCACTTTTTAAAAATATTTTGACACTTTTTGAAAAGGAAAATTGATGGGTTTATATATTAATTCAGAGAGGGAATTTAAGTGAATCAGTTCATTTAGGTTTTTGGCAAAAGGTTACACAAAATACACACCTACAGATGTCACTATGGGCATAAGGAATTTTTAACATTTTACATTGCTTTATTTTACATATAATCAGTGAATCATACAAAGTCCTTTAAAGATGAGCCATCTTTTACTGTAAAAAAAAACAACAACAACAACATCTACACTGTTTTTTTTTTGTTTGTTTGTTTTCATCTTTTAACAAATATGTACATGACCGACTCCAGACGTGGAGCAGCATTTAAAACTTAAACATCTGTTGAAGTCTGGGCAGAGATTAGCTGATCTCAGGGTTAAAGCTCAATTTCTCTCTGTTGTAGTGACAAATGTAGCGTCCTGCTCTCCGCAACATGTTTAATATTCATGTTTATTTGTGTGGTTTTTGCTGTTATTTTATTTACCCAAAAGTCTCTTACTCTCTTTTGCCTTGAGTTTGCTGTGTTTGTGATTTTATATCAGTCTGTTATGTAAGAACGGTGTCAAATTTACTGAAAACCTTAAATCACACTTTTCCTGGATTTAGCAAATCATGCACTGAGAACCAAGACTTCATTTAAAGGACTAGCTGAACATTTTTGGACATGTAAACACTAATCTTGCTCAGAGTTAAATGGTTTGTACTTAGATAGTGCTTTCCTAGTCTTGATGACCACTCAAAGCTGCTTTACACTACAGTCTTTGCCATTCAGCCATTCACTCAGCACATTGCTCTGTCACAATTTTTTGTGTGATAATTTTTCAACCTTGAAGTTGAAAGATGGCTCGCTCTACCACTGCGCCACTGTTACATGACACAAAGGTTTAACATTTTATCTTACAAATTAATAACCACACAAAATAATTAAAGCTATTTTGCCAAAGCAAGCAAGTTAATCATCTATTTTGATAAATGATACAGTACAGTGTGAGCCTACAGTGTATTTAAGCGATGGTAAGGTCACACATTCATAATTAAAGCTGAAGTAGGCAGCATAGTTTTGATGATTTAATCAATGATTCCATTAAAACCTTTCAGCATCATGTAAATCAGACGATCTGAGAAAGAAGTATACATTTCCTCTTCCTCTGGGATGAGAGAAACAGACCAATCACAGAGCAGTTCAGCGAGCGAGAGAGAGAACGGCTACTCCCATTGGTTGTTTTACTAAGCAGTAGCCACACATGCGGTACATCCCTTTGATGGAAAACTTGCTATTCAAGCTTTGGCAACAACTGCAAAAAATGTACAAGTAATGAACACAATAAAAACCTTAGTTAAGAAAACAATACATCAGGAGTGGAACTTAATGTCCCTCTGGTGCTCTTCATACCTTGTGGTCATGTGACCACAGTTGCGGTCACATGACCACATGATAATATTTTGCCTCATTAAAGGCCTTGAAGGCTGAAATACATTGGCATGTTTTTACTGTTGATATGATTCAATAGCTACGAAATATTAAAGGCTTTTTATTAAAGGCTGTCACCCTTCAAGTGTCTTACAACAAAGTTCTTATCAATAATAGTGGAGAGATTGCATCAGGTCATCTGGAGAGGCTCCAGTTTCAAAACTTTTCTGTTTAACAACGCGAGAATGGGACTATTGTGGCAAGTTGGGCTACTGCAGCTTTACTGTCAGAAATTCTGTTTTTACTTAAAGACAGCAGCACCAGGCTAACCATTTGCATCTATGTTCAGTCTTTATACAGTGCTAAACTAAGCCGGTCCGGGCTATAGCTTCAAATAGCCTTGGTTTCTCATCTAAGGCTATATATCCACACTACTACATTTTCGTTTGAAAATTCTACATTTTGTCCTACATAGGCCTGTCGTCCACTCTACCCCAGCATTCTAAGGCCCCAAAAATGAACAAGTTTAAAAGGTGTTGTTTGGAAACACCTGGCCTGCATTTTAGTTTCAATGGGCAAAAACCAAGACATTTGGAAAACAATGGTTCCTTCCTGATTGCTTTTTTTTTTTAAATCAGCAGTGACTCGATTATTAACTGTGAAAGAAAATCTCCGTTAAAACACTGTACATTTTAGGTGTTTTGGTGTGGAAGCAGATTACGTCTGAAACGGAGCCAAGTTTTTATCTGAAAATTCTATTTTTAATGAAAATGTAGTCCTGTGGGTGTAACACAACAGCTTCATGCTGAACTCGGCGTGAAATGCATCAACATCCAAGCTCTCATTCATTTTGTGTTTGCTTTATTATTATTATTTTTTAAATATATACCTTTTAGCCTCTTTCTTTCACAACAGTACAATCCAAATGATTTTCATTCCACCTGTGTCTGACTTTTTTTTTTTGGCCTTATTATGCATGGAACTGGTCTGAAGATGAACCCATCACAACGCAAGTGCAATAATGATGAATAAATAAATAAATAAATAAATAAATAAATAGGAGAAACACGTCATTTTACGAATGATACTGTAATGAAATGTAAATCATGAAAACTATATCCGCATGCCTAAATGTATTGAAGTATTTATTGAGACTTCATATTTTTAAGAATTTTTTTAAGCACACAAATGTTAATGTACTTTATAAAGTTGTTTGTTCTTTTTGTCTCCAACCATGACATTCCTCTCTGCTTTCTATATCCTACTTTGTGTATATACATACATATATGTGTATATATGTATGTATGTGTGTGTCCTTTTAAAAGTTAAATAAATAAACCACCAAAATGGAATGGGTTTTTTTGTTTGTATTTTGGTTTGTTTCAGCACTAAAGTGACACTTTTCTTTAGATTTTCTTTAGTAGATTTAGCATTTATAATCAGAACATACACATTTAATAAGTAGTTGGAACTATAATGTAGCTTTGAGTCACTATGAGAAGTTATTCTTGTGGTTTCCATAATGTAATTTAACTACAGAATTATACTCAATGCACTCCTTTAAGTAGAGAACCCCCCCACTCACACCCAGTGTTGCCCTCATGCTCTTTTTTCCTAGGAAAAAACCCTGGTAACTAGTGCTGCGACTAATGCTTTTCATAATCGATTAATCTGTTGATTATTTTCCTCCATTAGTCGAGTATTTGTTTGGTCCATGGAAACAAGGACGTGAACGTGCAAAGACACTCTCCACGGACACTGTGGAATGTATGACCCAAGATTCCGGTTTTTTAATAACTAGGCTTGACCTGATCTGGAATTCTGGCAACTTCATTCAGACATGAAAGAGTTCCTGTAATTTAGTCCACAAGTGTAAATGTGATTAAATGGTTTGAGAAGCACAGCTCAGCTTGTGAAAGAACAACATGACAAGTTCATTTTCTTTTTTGTTTTACTATAAAGTCAAAATTACAATTTGTGTCTTTAATCATGTGGTATAATCAACATTGAAAAGTATTATTCAAATGCTTATTTTTCTCCATTTGAAGCTGTAATCTATAGTTTTGACGTGATAAAGTCACTGCTAAAATCTTTCAAGTCTCACAAATGTAACAGAACCAACAACAAGCCCTTAGATAGTGTTCTCCAGGTGTATATACTCGGTTCCTCTGAACATCGCTGAATTTTTGGCAATGGTTAATTCCACAAAAAAGTATCGCAAGTTAGCTACCATTGATGCATCTCTGTACCAAAGACAACATCAGCAAAATTCTATACAGGAAAACATCATTTGGCAAAAGAAAATTTTTAAAAAGTTTCTTTGCAAATCTGACTTTCGATTGCCTACTGTATTTTCCATTTCCTACCACATTTTCCATGTCCTTTGTTAAATATAGTTCAAAAATATTGCCTTTTCTTTTTTTTTTTTTTTAAAAAAAAAAGGAAATTACCTTGACACCCATGTACCAGACGATAAGAAGGATTAAGTGAAAACTGGATGTCAATAAAGATCTTTGCTTTTGTACAGCTTTCATCAGTTATTTTAGTAATAAATTAACAAAAGGAGAAAAGGATTCAATCATTGCAATTCAAGTAGCAACAGAAACAATAAGGGAAAGAAAACAAGATCTTCTGATTCACCCACACACACAAACTCCATTTTTACAAGTGCACTATGAATTTCTTATTATATTATTATTTAAAAAAATCATATAGAAAGAAAGACAATTAAATAAAATCCCACCTCGCTTGTGGTGTAAACCACAATTTGAGTAAAATTACCTGAAAGTGTTGGAAAGTGTTTTGTTTACCCTCTGATGCTGATCCTTTTTTGTATTGCTCTTATTTTGTAGAAGAATATAAGACGTTCTGCCGTCATCCCTTTTTTTTTTTTGTCCTGGTCCTTTAGTAGATTTCAGTCACAGGAGGAACACTGGTAGTTATTCCCTCCAACACATCTGATTCTCCAGAGTTCAAATAATAAAAAAACAGCAATTCAATCTCAGGGTGTACGAAAAGCTCAAGTTCTTCTCACCTGACTCTTTAAAGTGTTCGTTTGGCTGATGGTGGCCATTAGTGGCTGAGAAAAAGAAATGAAGAAGAAGATGGGGATAATGGTAGGCTCCAGGTGTTTACAAAACTGCACCAAAGCGAAGCTGAAAAAGTCCAAATATATGAAGGAGCAAAAAGAACATCTGCTAGAAAAAGAAAAATGTCAATTCATCCAGAGTTTCTGTGTCTGCAGAGTCAAGAGTGATCCAGAGTGAGAGGGAGAGGAAGGCAAGACCCAAGCAAAGCCCTCTTCACTTGGCTGTTTGTAAACAATGCTGCTGTAGCAAAATGTGTGTACCGTTAATGCATAAAATGTGTAAACATACTCTCTTGCACGGACTGTATACATGTGGAAATAAAACAGTAGAAGAGGAAAAAGAGGAGAATTATTATTATTTTTTGTGATGAAGTGAGTGCCAACATGCAGATGAATGCTTTACTTCACAAACCAGCTGGTTGTGTTTGTGGTGTGTGTTGGGTGCAAGTGTGTGTAGTGTGTGTGTGTCTCTCTAGCTACCCTCGATGAGCTTGGCCAGCGTGTCCCGCAGCTCGGTCAGCTCAAAGATCTTGGTGTCCAGCAGCTCCAGCAGGGAGCGCAGACTCTTGCGAAAGGCTTCGGTCTCCTGCTGGCTGCTCTCCAGACGCTGCTCCAGGTCGCCCAGCTGGGCCTCCAACATCTGGCTCTTAGATTCTGCTTCCTGAAACAAACCAGAGAAAATATTTATTTCTATTTGATTTCATTGTGTTTTAGGGTTACTTTGAGATAAAAGATGTGCAGTAGGTAAGAGAAGAAGATAGAGACCAGGAGCGTTTCAAAAATCAATAACATTAATAACAATTATAATCATGATCTCATCCAGGTTGTGACATGTGCTGTCACCATCTGGGGTTGGTTCCAGCTCCTCATGAGATCCTCAGAAGAGGACAAACCCTTGGTGAAGGGTGGATGAGGATAATTAACCTTAGCGGTAATGAGTAGCTATATAATATATGGTAATAGTTATAGTTGTAATATTTGAGTTGTGCTGTTGGATCTCTGGAAAAGAGAGTGCTCGCTGCATAACGGCCCTTCACCCAGCAGACTAGGCCTATGGCAACTAAGCAATTATTCAGAGTTCACTTGAACCAGCCCTAACTATAAGCTTTATTAAAGAGTAAGTTGAACGTTAAATGTAAGGAGGGGTGTCTTCCTCCTGGACCCACCATGGGAGCTGGCTCCACAGGAGAGGGGCTTGCCATTAGCCTGCCATTAAGAGACATTTTCGAGCATCCCAATAATACTGAGTTACAGTAATAACCCAAGTCTAGATCTAATAAAGGCATGAACAAGCTTTTCATCATCCTTTAATAGCAGGATGTTTCAGGGTGTTTGTTAAGTGAGTCGGATGAAAAACCTGTGTCAAAAATCTACTGGCCTCCTCTACGCACTCTTTTTATGAAATCATCTTATTGTTGATAAGTCCCAACAAACAATCTGTGTTTGTGTTTGGCTTGCGACATTGATTTGCATGCGGTTAATGTCAGAATAAAAAAAAAAAAAAGAAGAAAGAAATCTGTCAACAAAAGCACAAAAACAGCTGTACTGAGGGCTTTAATATAGGATTTTATCAGGGCTGGTGCTAGCCATTTGGGTGCCCTAAGATCAACTGCTACGTAGTGCCCACCCCACCCCCACAACCAGACAAAACTACTAATAATTATTTGTCAGTGCAATGTCTTTACAATTGTCTATTTCCAAAATAAAATCTCAATATTAATGTTTCAGTCAAAAATATTTAGTCAAAAAAATGTTACTTCTGAAGTTATTTCTGATTACATTTCAATCAATTAGCGTTTCACACATCTGAAATGTTGATTAAATGTCTAAAAATAAACACAGCTCCGGTGCCGGCGTTCATGCAAAAGTGTCTCGTGTATTTCTTTTAGCTGCACGGTTGAAGTGGTTTTAACCACCCAGTTACACAAGTGACAAACTTTTTCTGACTTTTTTTTATGAAACAACACAGTTCAAAAGCTGCACACGGAGGTGGCCGCTGCTGCTGCACCAGCGTTTTTGTTTTTTTTTTTTTACAGCAAATGCTACTCTGTGTGGCTTATATCTATTAACACACTTTAAATCTTAAGTGGTCAATAAGTGGTCATACTATGATTCTGGTGATTTTTCTTGAGCCTAATTCATTGGTCCCCTGCATAAACTGTGCTGGATTCTATTTACAAAATTCCTCTGGAAATGATGGTCTCGTCATCATTTTGTCTGATCTTTTTATTCTGGCATATAGTCCGTCTCTCCCCATCTTTCACTTTAATCATCATATCCATAAATATGTCAATAGAAGTGTGAAACATTTTGATTTCTGTGGCCGTAGAATAAGCCTTTTGTATGGACTTTAGCCTGGGGCCTTGTTTTACAGATGCTGCCATCTTGCACTAGCATGTTTCTACAGAAATACAGACAGACAAAACAGCCAGAACATGCGCTTTGTTTTATCAATGTGGAATCTTACTTTGCAAATTAAGAAGAATGTGAACCTTTCTGGTATATGAAGACCACCATAGTTTGTGATCACTTGGGAAAAGAAGGGGTGAGTGGATGAGTCCACCATTTGTTACATTCAAATTGAACCTTTAAGTGCTCAAAAATATCTTGGGAAGAAAGACAACAAAAAGGAAAAAGGAAAGTCCCCATAAATAGTGTTTAAGAACCACATATGCTATATATTTGAGTCAGAGTTTTACTTGCCTGTAGTTTCTGTGTGAGAGAATCTTTTTGAAACTGAAACTCATGGGCACTCTCCACCTCTTCTTTAAGCTTTTCCAACTCCTGAAACAACCAGAACAAGGCAAATATGAAGATGCACATGTTCAGAACTGTAGTATATACCTTCAAATAAGCATTTTAACCACTGTCGAAAGAGCTCACACAACCCTGCATACACAAAGTGATTTGTTTTGTGTCATGACAGACTGCACCAACATTGTGCCAGTTAAGTGAGTTGGTTGCAAACAGGTTGGAGTAGGACTGAAAATACAAAACAACCAAAAACAAAGTTTCAGAAGTGAATTCTATTGCTCAAAAAAGTGGCTGTAAGCTGTTTCACAAAATAAATGCTTCTTGTGCTGCCTCAGTCAGGTCTGATAGGAAATGCTTGTCAGAGCCCATTTTCAGATGAAGGACACAGCATTAGTGTTTCTGTTCATGAAGACCAAACAGAGGCAGAATAATGACATATAACAAGTTACACAATGCACTTATAAATTCTTTTAACAAACCTCTTCTTTGGCCTTCAAAGCCAACTCCAGCTCTTCTATTGTTTGGTTAAGTTCTGTCTTTTGAGATTTGATGACCGTAGTTTGACCGCTCACACACTCCAGCTCTGTCACCTGGAAAGCAAATATAATAGTTAGCATTTTTTATTAAAAAAAACATTGTAAGCCATGTTCAAATGAACATGTTTTATGTGTTAATTACCCGTTTGTGTAGCCGCTCTGCCTCCTCCTGATAGGCTGCCAGTTGCTGCTTCCACTGTTTGACGTTGGCTGTGGACTCCAACAGAGCTGCTGTCAGTTTGGCGTTGTTCCCCTTAAGTGCTGCTAGCTCCGCCTCCCAGTGCTTATTGATAGAGGATGAACTGAAAATGTAATGCGAGATTACACATTGACATTTATTTCAGCACATTAGCTTCTCTTTCAATCTTATAATATTAAAATATTTAAGGAAGAAGCAGGAATAAAGCTGCTTGTTTACAAACTGTTCTTTCTACAGTTGTTGCTCCATTTTAGGGTTCTTAAAAAACATAGATGTGCTATGGTTCAGTCATTTTGTAACAGTGAAGTGTTTTAACAATTTAACTGGAAATGTGCAGTTGCAGTATGAAATGTATCACAGACAAATTTCAAAGGTCCAATGTACAACATTTAGGATAGTTTACTGGTAGAAATTGAATACGCTTAGTTGCAGTTACTTTGTGCACCATTAGATGTCACTAATTCTTGCACACCACATTGATAAAATAAAAATGAACAGACACATTTAACATATGCTCTATGCCAACTTCAGTGCAGATATGGACAATTCACATTCTCATTTACATCACTGAAGATGATACTTTCATTATGAAATGAAATGATTCTGATATGCCGTTGCTCTAACCTAAGGTTTTGCATGGATGTGGTTTACCTGTGTGAGAAAGGCAGTGCATTCTGGGAAGACTCTGCTCTGGCTTCGGTGTGGTGCGGTGTGTCAGGTGTGACTGCCTCATTTTCTGTACCATTGATGCTCTCGGGGGACAAAGGCGAGAGCAGATCCCCTGGGGCTGACTCCTGATTTGACACATCAATGAGACAAATGATTTTCGTCATCAACAGTCTGGGCACTCACGCTGAGAGCCAGATGAGAAAATCCACATCTCTCACATTTGTCCGTCTCTTCAACATGGAACCACACTTGTCAACTGATATTAGCTTAGCACAAAGCCAGCTTCTAAAACCCTGTTCAGACTTATTATTCACATCCATCCGGAGTGATCTGATCAATTCCCATCCAGGGGTTTGGTTCCATTCCATGTAGTTTTACAAAGACAATAAAAACATTTTAAGCATGAAGCAATTTTTTTTCTGATATTTTTTTGTTTACATACTTCATACATATTTTCTCATGTGTTTAGATTTTATTTCTCAATAAAGAGATTGAGAAATAATTATATATTGCCATTATACATTGCTACAATAACAAATCAAAAGGTGGCCTAAGACTTAAAGAGAAGTGTATTTTAATACACTTATGTATGAATCAAGACAGAGGGCATATAACAGCATTGATTATTGACCTTCAGCTGTTGCAGTGTTTAACTTGTGCTAAGTTAAGTAGGTGCTAGCTGCACGTTGTGTTGACCTTTTCATTTAATATTTTTTTAAATGTCAGTCATTGCCTTTGAACGTGAAATGTTGAGACATAATAAATATTCAGTGATATTTTTTTAATGATTCCATGTTTTCAAATGAGCTGTATTATTTTTATTCAGATTCCTTGATGGCAGTGTGTTATCTGTTTTGCATAGGGTTTTTGTGATAAATGTCAGATAGTGAAAAATGTATTTCAGTGGCATTAATCTTCTTTAATGGCAGAAAATGTCAAAGATTTGTTAAACAATTAAACACGACACACATCTGAGGAAAGATGGAAACATTTTATGAGCATGAGAGGAGAACTGGAGGATTGTTAGAGGGAGGATTTAGGAGACACAAGGTTCCTTTGTTCATCAAACATCAAGGTCAGAGATTGATGAGCGTGGGGTCCACTGAAAATAATGCTGAGATCAGACTAAATGATCTTTTAATCTGTTATGATGGTGAATATATGTCAAATTAGGCGATCACTGAGACATAACTGCTCGGGAGCATGCTGGGAGATTATGGACAGGCATGATAGCCTACAAGGTGGTTCCTGACCAAACCAATTATCAGGACCAGGAGGGGGTTGGACTGTAAACAAAAATGGCATCTGAAGTGGTGTGTATGATACTGTGTTGTGACAAGACCTTGAGGTAACACCACTTTCTTTGTTTACATTTGTTACTTTTGCACATGCAGATTGGTCAATGTCATTGACGTGATGGAACATGTTGTAGAAGACACAGCAAAACTCAAACATGTTTGAGGTTTTTTTTTTTGTGTCAGGAGGTTATGATCTGTTCTATATCCATACTTGATTGCTGTTGACTAGGTCCCAACCCCCCTTGATTGTCAGATCAGGCTATAAACAGGCTCAAAATGTTAAGTCTGACCCCAGCATAAGAGCGGCTCATTACACCAAACCAATAACATTTCTATAATTAATGTCCCACAGAAGACAAATGCTGCAGGGGAGACTGCAGAAGGAAGATGAGTATCATACATTGTGGGGATGATTGGGGAAAAAGTGGCCATCATACCAAAGTCATGAAAATAAAAACTTTCCATTTCCCTTTACCTTCTTTTTACCAGGTTTGTTGGCTGACAACACATTCCTTTTTACAGGCCCACTCTGACAATAAGAGCCGGTAAGAAAAAAGGGGAGTTGTGTCAATTAATTTTCATCTCTTTCTCATTTTGTGCAGTGACTGGGTAGTTCAAATTAGTCTGGGTGACATGAAAGACACTTGAAAATCTTTCCATTTATCAATTATCACATATCATTATATGATGACTGTTGAGAAAATACAAACAGTTACTACTTCTTAGTCTGAGGCCCGAATTAAGGGTTTATGAGAAAATCAACTTCAAGAGTTTCCATACCTTAATGTACAACAATGGCAAAAAGCTTGCTTGGAAAATGCTTGATATATACAAGAGGGAAACTCTTTTTCAGATGAACAGAACAAAATTAAGTGTTACTGGTGTTTTATCATAAATCAATCTGCTAATTATTTTCCCAGAAAAATTACAATGAATTAATTGTTTAATCTCTGGTCACAATTTCCTAAAGCCTTAGGTGATAACTAGAGATGCCTCAATTTTTCTAACCTACAGTGAAAAATAAGACATTAGATCAATTTTTAATTGTTTTGCTCAAAAATGACACAATCCATCTATTATATAATAAGTTGGCACATATTGGCTAGTGAAAGCAAATCATGTTTTAATTGTGCATTGAAAGTTAATGTTGAGGTTTGGTCTGGAAAAACTGTAGACATTTCATGTTACGAGTTTCTACTTAAACGCAACAAATATGGACATTAATTTTCTACATTCTAAAATAAACTTAAATAATTCAACACAAATAAGCCTCATAATTAATACAAATTGCATTATATTACTTGATACTTACCTGAGAGGGAGTGCTGGTGAGTTCCATCTTCTCCTGAGACTTTTCTTTTGCTAACCGCGCTGCCTCCTTGAACTCAGCAAACTTATCTGCAAACTAAGTGTGATAACAGTAACGTATAGCTTACTGACATGAATAAAAGACAATCACTACAATTAGATGAACCACATGCGTCCTCACCTTGACCAGGTGACTCTCAGACGAGAAGCCGAGGCCGTAGACGGTGTTTGCCCGGCTGTCGGCCCACTGGCCAAACTTTTGTGATGTCTTGGTGAATGTCATGTTGGGAGTGATGGTGCTGTTGATGATGGCCTGTGACGGACAAAACACACACGACTGAGCCACGCAGTTGAAAAAAAAAAAAGGTTAAGGTAGGTTCAGACCGGACGCATGTGGAGTATATGACAGCAACAGCTTCGATCTACTGTATCTTGCGCAGCCCTGTTGTTAACACAGTGTGGATCTGCTGCACATCAGCAAAGGAGCTTCTTCTATGTTTTACATAGGGTTTTGCCTTTAAAAATTACACAAAATATACAACTATATACTCCAAAACATTCCCTGTGCTCAACTAATCACCAGATATCCTCAGAAAGAACCACAATGTACCATAATAGATACCGGAGGTACCATAATGTGGAATTTTTTTTGTTAAATTTAATAAAATTTATATAAAAAATGTATTGTTCAAGAATCAATTCAAAGTCCAGATATCAATATTGATAACAATATCACACTGAAAATTCTTAGTCAATACCCAGCTCTAATGACATGAAGTACATGAATTATATTATATTATTATATTTAATGAATAATACAGTAAATTACACCAAATGTGTACACATTTTTGTTCACTTCTGGAATCTGGAAAACGTCACAGTCTGAGAGATTTGCTTCTGTGTGGCATCTGTGTCTGCATCTCTGCAAAGAAGAATCACTCTTGTCTGGATGTTTATGACCTCCAGCACCAGCCCACCCAAACTCTATTTCCAGCTGAACACAGCAAGACTAACTTGCTGGTTCAACAACAGGAGAGGCTTGCTCTTACATAACCATGTTACTCCACCCCTGCACCTCTCAGGACTGAAATAATCACTGTCACATAGTTATGACAGGCCCGGCCGCCCCTTCACTGCCTCAGCACAGAGAAGCAAACAAGTCAGACACACTGATTGAAGAAGTGATATATATACAGTATATATACAGTTGTGCTCATAAGTTTACATACCCTGGTAGAATATGCAATTTTTTTGGCAATTTTTTATTATCAAAGTAATATTTTTTGTCTTTTTTAAATCAAAATGACAACAGAAACTACCTAAATGACCCTGATCAAAAGTTTACATAACCTAGTTCTTAATACTGTGTATTGGCCCCTTTAAAATCAATGACAGCCCTAAGTCTTTTGTGATTGTTGTGGATGATACATACAGGGCCTTTAAGGGCAGAAATAACACAAAGGAATAAACACATTGGCCCTGTGCTGACTAGAACAAACCTTAGATCCATCCAGGCTAATGATGCGATATACATTCCTGGTACTGTCAAAGAAGTAGGACACTGTAACTGCATGTTTACTTGTGGGGACCCAGTTCTTCTTGGTGTTTGGGTCAATCTGGAAGACGTGGGCCCGGGTGCTGAAGATAGGCTGCTCTCTGCAGAGAGAGGAGAAAAGGAAGAAGAGATGGATAAATCAGTGGTTGCTGTGGCCAAGCTGATTTAAATATACAGCATGGAGCCAAAACAGAAGCATGTAAGAAAATAAAAAAGGCTTTGGTTAGATGCAACAATAGAAAAGTGAAGTTTGTGTGAGAGAGTCATCATTGCTGTTAAACACATTCCAGCAAAGGCTTTGGGGCTTAGCATTTGTTACAGCTGAATTCTGTGATCTTGTTTCATCCTTTTGGTGTTTTTCTCCTTTTTTTTTTTTATCTACTGTTCTTCTGTCTCCTCCTTCAATTTCAATTGTGTTCATCCTAGGTTGGAGCTGCTCTTTGGAAGGGAAACTGATGAATAACGAATGTATTTGGTTTCGTTACACATTCACTTTGCCTGTCACTCACAGCAACAAAAGAAAATTTAATTGAAGTTACATAGTACTTGAGTCACTGCATGAGTTCTGCTTAAATTAAAGCTCCATGATGTAACTTTTAGAAGGGGTTTATTGGCATAAAATGAATATATAATCTTAAGTATTTTGTATTATTTATATTGGCTGTAAAAAAATGTTTTTTTTGATTTGTCATAAAATCTTTCCATGTATTTCAGACAAGGGGCTCTGCTTTACGGTGGACGCCATCTTGTACTTTCTACAGCATTCAAGATGAACAAACGAGCCTGCAAATTTGTGTTGTGAAACTGAAGGTTCTTATGCAAACATAGAACAATACATTTTCTGGTATTTGACCCTTTGAGAGAGGGAGGGGGGAGTAGAGGAGTTTTGCGTTTGTTATAATCTGCAGTCTCAACAATAGATGTCACTAATTAGAGTGCCTGCTCAGCAATACAAACCAATGGAGAACTCCAGTACTCTGGACTCAACCTGAAAATTTACAAATATCTCCAACACATTCAATAGCAATCCATTCATGGTGGTGCTGGGGTGAGCAAAGTCATTCGAATTTGTCTGGGGAACAAAGCACCAAAGCATGTGTTGAGATATTATACATGAAAACTAAAAAATGCAACCTGATGGAGACAGTAGAGAAAAGAGAAAGGCACCATGACTGTTAGTGGGATTCATCCTGCATGAATGCCTACACAGCATTTTGCAGTCATTCAGTCTGATTCTCTACAGTGAAATAGAACCAATAAAAGTGAAGGAAAGATCGAACTAGAGCAACATCACCCCCACCACCGACAGCAGCACAACTTCAAGATAAAAGAAAATGTGTTAAATTTCAAAGCTCAACTTTAAACACTGTCTTGCATGGGGAATGAAATTTGGAGTATTTGATAGAGAAAGGTGAGAGAAAAGCAGCTTCCCAGATCCCAGGACATCCATAATTCACTTTCCTGCTGTGTTATTGTAATACCAGTGACTGGTGGAGAGAGAAAAACCCCACAAAGACTCAAAAGTCTGTTTATGTTTGAATATACTGTACCTCCACACAACCTCTCTCTTCCCTTGTGTGGCACACAAGAGTAGATAAATACGTCTAGTGCTGACTTGTTATAATTAATAATGATATAGTAATGTTACAGATTTTTCAATGAAATAAAACACATAAACCACAACGTGACTATTATTTCTCCTTAAGAAAAACGTGTGATTATAATGGCTTATTTTTTTTAAAGCAACACCAAACCTGATCAGGTACGAAAACATTTTGGAATTGCCTTAGAAAAGCACAATTTTTTTTTACATAAAAAATAAATGTCCAATATTTTCCATATAATTTTATTTGGTTTTATTTGGAGGTTTTGGTTTTTGCCCTATTATTTTTTGTGTCATGTCAAATACTCTCAGCAAGTCTATAGCTGAGAGCTATAGCTAGCTATAGCTATAGCTATAATACTGCCATCATAACAATCAACTAGAAAGACATTAATGAGCTCTGATGGGACATTCTAACAGCATCAGAGCAGCGAAAAAGATGCCTTAAAGGAACCTCATCATGCTGGGGTCCATAGCATGTTGAGCATTAAGCAGCAGCTATGAGATTTATTCAAGGAACCATGTAATTGTCATAATTTTTTGCAAAACATGCATGCAGCACAATATACAAATGCTTGCTGCTGTTGCCACCTTGTGGTAAGTGATGCACCGCTAACAAGGTAGTCATTGGGTTGCTGAGAAGGGGAAGAATGAAAATACACTTTTTTTCCTTAGGGGATATTGGCTGATTAATCAGCTATCAGCTTTTCCATGCTCTAAACTATGGTTTAGTTTAGTTTTTCTAAAAATTCTTTATTATTAACTTTTAAAACTCCACTATTGATTAACCTCTAGGAGCCACACAACTGTAAATGTAAACAAAAAGAGGGAGTAACAAGTGATTTTAAAATAATAGCTGTAATAAGGTTAAAAGAGAGAGAGAGAGAATGGATTATCTTTCTTCCAACCCACTGCCTCGAGTTGGCGGCTGAAATAAAACCATGCCTTTTTAAAAGTGGAAAACCTACAGGGCATATATGCTAATTTGTTTCTACTTTTAAAATAAGAGAGGCAGAGCCCACGCAGGCATAGGTGAGTGTTATCTTCCTGAGAGCACAGTGGGGGCCGGACAGTTTTCACAACAGGTTGTAATATTCTTGCTATGAACATATTACAACATTTTATATGCCCTAAAAGCACCTTTGCCAACATACAGAGGTAAAGCTAGCAGGTTCTTGGATTAAGAGTGAATTGTGTTTTATGTGTCTGTCTGTGATCTGAATGGACATGAAAGTCCACAACAAACTCAGAGCAGATTTTTTGGGCCAAACTCTGTTTGGATACATTTTCCTTCAGAGTTTGAAACTTAGGGCTCATGCATGAACAAGTATTCTACAGCTTAACTATATATTTAAGGGAAAAATAACATTTTTGGAGTATTTATTGAGTTATATAACATCACTGGACATTCAAGTTACCTTCAGTATGAGATATCCACAAAATTAAGCTGCAATTTTTCACCAAAATGGCACTACATTTAATTATAAGAATAAATCTAGTATGAAAGCAAAGATTTTCTTCATACAAACATCCATTAAATATTAATGTTTTGAGAGCTGCAGAAGTGACACAATTTATCAAATAGTCAACTGCCAGAAGAGGATGACTCAAATGACATCACTGTAAGCTTTGAGAAATCAGAAAATGTGTCCAAAAACAGAAAGATCATAAGCAGATGAGTCAACGCTGAAACTAAGAATGATCGGAAACACTAAATAATCCAAACAAATCTGCAAAACACATAGCAATTTCTACATGTTGGTCAGTGAGCATTTGCTAACTAGCATAGCTGAGGTTTAAGGTTAATTTTGCAGGTGCTGGGTGACATTAGGGCTGGACGATAAAGGAAGACAGTATAAACCAATCAATATTTTTGTTGTTGCTTGGGCTGGGTAATATGGCTTATGAATAACATCACAGAGGTTTTCTTTTGATATGTTTGCACTTCTCAAAGGAGAGTGACAATACACTGTACACTCACTCTCACTCATTTTCTACCACTTTATCCACTGAGGGTCGCGGGGGGCGCTGGTGCCTAACTCCAGCTGACATAGGGCGAGAGGCAGGGTACACCCTGGACAGGTCGCCAGTGCATCACAGGGCCACATAGAGACAGACAACCATTTACTCTCACATTCACACCTATGGGAAATTTAGAGTGTCCAATTAGCCTAATCCCCAAATCTGCATGTTTTTGGACTGTGGGAGGAAGCTGGAGTACTCGGTGAAAACCCACGCACACACGGAGAGAACATTCAAACTCCATGTAGAAGGCCCCTTGTTCCGACCAGGTCGTGAACCCGGGACCTCTTGCTGCAAATACACTGTACATTAGCTCTATACTGTTTATGGTCTATGTCATATGATCTTAAAATACACTTATTACCTTTAACTTCAGGTAATATCTGATTTATTTCTTAAAATTTTACATTTTAAATGAAGAACATTAAATTAAATTGCCTATATATATGGTCACATTTTGCTATAACACAAATAAGGCGTAAAACATGACAAATGTATTTTTTAATCAATATATATTGATTGAAATATATATTATTTAGTGTATTTCACTAATGTATTCAATATAATAAATATGATGATTATCAATGCGGCAGCCTTTAAAACCAGGAAAAGCCATTATAGATTTAACAATATCCAAAATCTGAGACGATATCTTGTCTCATGTCAGATGTACAGTAGATATTATCAATACACTGCCAAGCTCTAAGTTATAAACCAACATACAGCTGCAACTATAGATTATTTACAGAATACAGAAATTACAATATATCTTTAAATATTTATCATTATTTGTCCCAAGTCTTATTGTATGGGCCCCAAACACTGTTTCTCTCTATGGGACGAACCTCTCATTACAGTGTATTCAGTGTATTAATTAAATCAGCAGAGTGGAGACTTTGCAGAGTTTAACACCAGGATTAACATCAGCTCACACACGTACTGTATACACACACTGACAGCTCAGCAGTGAAGGTATGAATAAAAAGCATAGAAAATAATGTTATGTTAAATTGTAGAAAGAAAGAAAGAAAGGGATATGAAAATCTAATCCAAAAGCAACAGAGTTCATATTGAGTATGTGCATCTGCTATATTTGTGAAGGTTTCATGTGATTCACTGATTTTTATCATATCTGCTCATCGTATAAATTTAATTCTAAACATAATTTGCTGACAGTACATGGAGCTCTTCCAAATAATCTAAGCCGAAAACCAGAACAAATGATAGCATCCACCATTGACATCAACATTAACTGCCTGTGTGTTGCGTTCAATGTGCTGCCGTAAACAGTAAACCCCAGATCTATACAGAAACTCTTGGTCAGTTTATCAGTTTCTATTTCTTAATCACTTATTTTGAATAATTACACATCTATTACACCAATACAGCAATATAATGATGCGTTGCACAAAGTGTGATGTTGTAATGTTACCCGTACAATTATTATTTTGAATATTTTGTGCTCTGGAACAAAAATCAATATTAAAATAATGAACACAGAGGTGGAGAGTTTGGAATATCCTGACTACAGCAATGAGAAACTTTCTGTGTCCTAACTTAGCTGCTGCTGGTGTTGTCATGGAGACAGCCCATGTGACTCAGGTCTGGTCATGAGCTGTGAACATCTTCCAACTCTGTCTCTCTCTCTGTCCTTCCCACACGCTCTCTCACCCAATCTCTTCCTGGTGTCCCTGACAGTTAACCCACTCACAGAGGGAGGCGGCAGAGGCTTGGCAAGGCAAAAACTGTGAAACTCCCATATGCCACATACACACACACTGAGCACTCTGAGCTTTCAGGGGCAGACAGATAAAAAAAAGTGTGTTTCTATGATTATGTGCAAAAAGCATCCAGGCTTACACTTGTAGTTCTTCCTCTGTGTCTGAATGGTAACACTAAGTCATTCTCAGATCACTTATTCTAGACTTTTACGGAGAATAAAACAAAAGGAGAAATACAGACATTTAAGATTATGAAAACAATGTAGCACAAGGCGACATAGTCATACACCATTGGCTGACAACACGAACTTTATGTCTCCGTTTTTCAATCTCGTCTGTTACAAAAGGAGCCTCGAGTGTTCTCTCACACCTCTTGTATCATAATTTCATCACATTTTAACAATGACTGAACCTGAAATAAAGACTTAAAAAAGCAGAACATTAACAGAACAGAAGCTTCTGTAGTTCTCAGAAAAGCTAAGCTTGCCTGGCTAATTAAGGGGTAACGGCACAAACCCAGGAGGACATGCTCCTTTTCTGTGTCTGGGGAATTGATTGCTGACTGGATTATAACCATTGGCCTTGAGAATTACAGTGGCTGAGCTTTGCATGAGGAGGTAAGCAGTTCAACCCCCTACCCCCTACCCCCTACCCCATCCTCCAACCACAATATGACAACAAACCAATCACAGGCTACATCATCTGCTTTCATCTGGTGAAAGAACTAGGTCGTGCTTGATCAGGAGAATCACCACATCTGCAGGTTCAGCCACATGCATTACACACACCGAGTACAGGGGAGATCATTATGGCCCCACTGCTGATTTTATAGAGGTTGATCGGTCCCTGGCAGTACAAGATTTCTTACAGGACTGCTTTGACCTGATGTCAGTCACCAACAGTAGCCTTTTTCTAGAAAAAAATAATTAAATATATAACTACAGCTAGAACCAACAATTATCACTGAGCCTGCTGCGATATATTTCTTTCAAAATCAAACTTTTGATTTGTAATGCATCATTACATGCTGAGCTGATGATCTGTCAAAAGTCCAGTGAAACCAATTACAGACATTTTTTGTCTGTGAGCTTATATCAGATGTCAGAAAAAGAAAATGTGAGAAGAACCCTAAATATAACATCTGTATCAGATTGATGTCAGCCGATATTCAAGTAATATCACTATTGGACATGGAAAAGTAGTGTCAAGCCATCCTGTCTCACAAATCCTCCCTCCTGATTTGGATTTTAATATTTTTTTTCTTGTATGAGTGGTATCACTTAATCAGTTACTACTTAATTTTATGTCCAAGAAATAATTTCAGCTCACACTGGGCCATAATACACTCATTCCTCTGGCCTGGCCTGTAAAACTAACTTCATGACAGACAAATGTTTTTTCTCTTATCATATCTTAAGGTGTCTGGAGGCTATGAGTGGAGTTGGGCAGTTTGTCAGGGACAGACATATTCCTCACAAGCTGCAAAGTTGACAGTCGGGCTGCAACTAATGACTATTTTCATAATCAAGTAATCTGTCAATTATTTTCTCAATTAATCGAGTACTTGTTAGGTCCATAAAAATGGTTGAAAAATGTTCATTATTGTCTGCAAAACCTGAAAAAGATGACAATGTTCTCAAATGTCTTGTTTTGTTCACAAACAAAATGTTTTAATGATTTCTTTGTTATACGGAGCAAGGAAACTAGAAAATATTTACATTTGCTGAAAAATCAGCAACCTTGTTTTAATTACTGAAAAAAAGCAACCAAAAACAATTAATCAATTATCAAATTAGTTGACAATTAATTGTCAATCAACTGATCGAATAATTGCTGCAGCCCTAGTTGACAGAGCTGCAGAAGGAATGCTGTGAGCAATAGGTGACTAGTTTTGGTGTCCAGCTGAAAAGGGTGAGCTCTAAGGTAAAAACAGCCACATAAATACTCCTTTCTCCTGATGGGACCTTAAAATGTTTCTGTTTCAGTTCAATTTTCAAAGAGTTACTGAATATTTTTCACCATTACTTTGATACTGTTCTAACCCATTCTGTGGCTCCTGTCATCTAAAGGGTCAGTGTATGGAGATTGTGAATGGACAGCTTCTGGTGTCACTACTCCGGTGTTGTATCTTGGCCAGTTTGTTAGGAACAGACACTTTCATACGTGTTATTCACGTGCTTCCAGGTTGACAGGGAAAACAGGAGGCATGCTGTTAGCAGTAGGAGGCTAGTTTTAAGTGCCATAATGTTGAGTATCTGTTGAAAGTGCAGCTCAAATACACAAAAACAAACGCCAGTCACACCCTGACATATTGAGTGGAAAATAAAGCCTTACATTTTCCCTGCATTGCCAGTTACATACCCCATTTTGCTGGTTCCGTAGCTAAAATGCTCTTGTCGGTGGGCTCTGGAGGGCGGTGAGAACAGGCTAAATGCAGCTTTTTGATCCCCTCTCTCCCGTTCTGGTAATAAGCCGCTCTGGTTGCTGTTGTGACTTCACGGCCGGTGGAGCCACAGTGCTGTTTTCAGTCCGACATGACTTCTTGTTATTGTCGTTTGTGCCCTTGGGTACATTTTGGGTTGTTAGCTTCGTTTCATCCGTGCAAACGTGCGGGCATGATAACCGTGAACGCACCGCAGCTCTGAGGCAGTGATTGCTACCGTTAGCTTGCTAAATACAACTACTCGGTTACGGTCAAGCGAGGATTAACAACCTAAACTCTGACTGACAGGGCGTGCAGTGGAATTAAGCACCAACTGGTGAAGTTAAAATGTACAAAAATAAAGTTATAATGTCAAAAGGGAGCTTTGACGTTATCCATACTATCCCGCCTCTGCTGCTGGTCGCGCGTGTGTGTGTGTGGGGGGGGGGTGCTGATGTGAGATGTAAAATGTGACCGGATAAAAAACACCAGTCAGTGGAGGAGATGCTTATCCCGAGCCGTGAAAAACCATTCACCCTTCAATCTCAGTGGAGAGACAGTTCATAAATCCCCGTGTCACTTCCTGGCTCCTTCTTCCACTCTGTCCACTCTGCCATCAAATCTTCCACCTCGAACCAAGGCCGTCCAAGATCAGCGAGTTTTACAGGCGCAAAACGAGTCCTTTAAAGCGGACATCTTCCGTGACAGGGCTTCGTCTCCCTCGCTTCTGGAGAAAATGCAGAGAAACGCATCAGTGCATGATCCTGACATCACATCCTTCAACAGAAAATTTGCCTCAAAAATGCACGCCGGTCCCTTGTCTTATTCATTTCTTTTTCAGTTGTCACGTTGCTTAAATTGGGGATCCGGGCGATTTGGTCAAAAGCTTGGCGCGGATGCTGATGCTCCATGGGATGCTTTGTCCTCACATCATCCTCCTGAGCCCGTCTGCCTTCTGTCAGCCCCTCTCAGCTCATTCATCAGCCTCGTCCTCCGCCGCCCGGAAGGTTCGTTACGACGGGCGACGTCATCACGCTGCCGGCTGAAGTTTTGACGTAACTGACAATCATGTTTGTTTGTTTGTTTTCTGTTTTTAAACAAATCTGTGGTTACCCAATTTGCACCGGAAACTTCCTGTTACCGCGTTTGTGTTACAACAGTTGTGGTTTTTCGGAGAGATGAGGTTAGGGTTAGGGTTAGGATAAGGATAAGGGTAAAAGTTAGGGTTAGAGTTTGGGTAAACTGACATAAATTGTTTTGACAGGAAGTTGTCATACTTCGCACATGCACAGTGCAATTCGGGTTTCCAGTACAGATTGGGTAGTGACAACATCTGCTTTGCAGAAGAGAATGTCACAATTTACCCTTTAAGTCAAACAAAAAGGGCCAAGTGGGGCCCCCAAAGGGACCAAACACATGCTGTGTTTAAAAATGCCTGATAAACATGTGGAAGAAGAGGCCAGAGTCATGTTTATCATGCCATGATTGATCAGCATTGTGTGAACTCATTTGAATGTATTGGGCATCTGATTTTGTTTTTAAAAGTTACATACTGCAACTTTAAAATCATTGTTACAGATTGAACCGTGTTCCCGTCTATTTAACAGTCCAGTCTAAACAGTCCAGTCCATCCTGAATTAATGAAAGAAAAATGTAGTAACATGACAGTTTTAAATAATACTTAGAAGCGCAAGAATTTTGGGGAAAGTGCATGCTAACTGATCTTAAATGTTCAAGTGGGCAAGTGTACGGCTAATGCGAGGTACGTCACACTGGTTTGCGCATGAGGAAACCTTTTGCCCAGATACAACCTGTTGACTAAACCCTTTCCAACTGCTCCAGTCTTTCATTCGCTATAGTGTGTCATGCTACAAAACAGACATAAACAGGTGTTAGGCTGACGTTTTCATAAGCGTTGAACTGAGATCAAGAAAAGATGTTTGTTTTTGTTTTTTTTTACATAAAGAGAAATTTTGAAATGAAATAAGCAAATCAGCCCATAAGTATTTATTATTGGAGTAAACCAGTGTTAGAAATAGAGAAGACGGTGCTCAAGTTTGGTTTGTATGGTTATTTTCTTCACTGTCAAAGGTTTTAAAATTGGATTTGTGTTTATTATTTATTTTTTATTATATATGCACAACTAAAGACCAAACTGTAACCACTTTCTGCCTAAGACAGGCTTGCTGACAGACTCTTGACACTGGATATACATGTAGGCTTGCAGCAAAACTTATATTTAGACTGAGACATTTACCGCATGTTGTTTCTCTTTTTTTTTAACAGTTCATATTATTCATAGCCTACAGTTTATTAACCCAGGTTAACCTGCATTATTGTACATACCAAATGAAAGGGTTGTGAGAGTGTGAACAGATCACAAATTAACCTTCCCGCATGTTGCAAATGCTTCATATGAAACACTGGAAGACTCGTTTTCTATTTCAAGTTTAGGCTGAGCATGAAAACTGGACTCAGGCACACTGGCTCAGATCGACAGAGCAGCGTTGAGTTGTGTTGAGAGGTTATTGCAAATTCATCAGGATATTACAATAATGGATACTGTGATAGAAGATTTTGAACGGTCAGATGTCGACGCCGAGATGATGGTGTTGACACCTGAAGATATTGCTGAGAAAAACCTTGAAGTCAGTGATGAAGTGGAGGACCTTCGAAACAGGTGCAGATTGGTAACTCCTCATTTTTGATTTATGACTGGAGCTAAAAGTCACAGTTTTTTTCTGTGCCTCATACATTGTACTGTAGCTCCCATGGGTTGACGTGAAATAACTTGAAACCATTCATATATTAAAAATGTCAGTTTATGAAGGAAATTGCATAAGTACAACTGAACTCTGTGTCCAGTTGGGTGTCTGCATACATCCAGTTGCCAATTTATTAGGAATACAATGCTAACTAAAAACAAACTAAATCTAAACGAAACTATATAAATTATAAAGTACTATTTATAAAAGATCTACTAACTTTATGATCATATTAGGGGGTATTTATTTGCTGCGTTCTTATGCTAACAGATTGCTATTATTTTATATATGTGTGGTAAGCTGAATGACAGAAACGCATCTTGATACAATTCAATACCTAGAACTATATCAGCCAAACACCTGTTAGAAACAGCTTCAACAAGAACTGAATGTTACAACCTTCATCCAGAAAGACTTAATTGCCAAATTGAAATTAGGTGGCAATAAATAAAACACCTGTTTGTGTGTAAATCTGAGAAGAATGAGGTCTGAAGAAAAAAACCCATTCATACAGAAGTACAAACATATACTGGACTGGATACAGGGGAGCACAGTATTTGGCCTCAAAAGCACATACAAAGCACTGAACTGATGACCCATAAAAACAAAGAAAGAAAGAGTGACTTTTTTTGCTAGCAATCCTTGTGTAAAAACCAGAGCATTATTGACAACACAAATTGAGGTGGTAAAAAGCAAAAAAGGCAGCCCTCTATAAAGAAATGATGGGGTGAGATATGCAAATGACAAAATCTCATCAATACTCACCTACTTAAGAAAAACCAGGAAACAAAACTCACAGCAAGTTTGTGCAGCATTAGTACAAAGTTTGGTGAACCAGTCAATGGATGCACAAAACTGAATAAAATAATATATTTCAGCATGAGGCCCAATGCCAAAAATGATGAAGCAACATTGCTACTGACAAACATTGTTTATACAACGATATAATATCGATATATCCCACATCTATAGCATAGATGTGGGATAGTTTTATTTCACTGCCATATTGTCTGTGTGTTACTGTTTTTAGTTTACGTGAGGCTGTCCATGATGACAATATCCAGCCTAAGATGCAGTGCCTGATGATGGACTCCTCCTTCTCCATGGTAACAATGCAAGGCGAAGACAGTGGTATTGCATGGGAGACGACTCCCAGTCGCTGCAGCACACCATGGGCATCTGAAGCTGGATGCCCAATGGTGGATGCCAGCTCTCCAGCTGCAGTGCGGCCTGGGTCTGTTCCAGCTGGAAAGATCATCTTTGTAATGGATGAGGAACTGATTTCAAGACGGAAGAAAACTAAAGAGAGATCAAAAAGTCAGAAGACACCAGAAGATGACCTTGTACAAAGCTCGGACAACATTTCAGGGCGGCCAGAATTAGTTGAATACTCAGAGCCAAATGTTAAAGCCAGTGAAGATGAGGAACCAACTGAGCCTCCAGTAGATAAAGAGCAATGGCTATTTAGCTTAGTATCTGAAGGCTCTGAAATCCTTAACATTGTTGTTCCACCTAAACTGGCTACTGTGGATGAAGAGGAGAGCAAAGAAATGGTGGACAATTTATCTTATCTGGAGCAGAGTCCTGTTTTTAAAGCAAGTGAAGAGACCAATGATAATGAGCCACTGATCTTAAAAACTCTGACAGCGTCAGCTGGAGCAAGAGCTGATCAGATAGAGCTGTCACATCCCATAGGTGCACATGTAATGGATCCACCAGGGGCTCCAGTGGCTAAAGGTGGAGGAGCTTCTGGGAATGTGGACTACTTTGAGGCATTTAGCCTGATTGATGCCCAGGCTCCAGGAAGTCCTGCTGTGATAACGGAGGGACAAGTGGGACCAGAGGCTGACAACACCACCAGGAGCCAGGATTCTAAGAAACAAGTGCCGTCTAAAGACAGCAGGAACACAACTGTGGATAATGACAGGTCAGATACAGTCAGTCTAGGGGAAATCACTGGCGAGTTTCTAGATGAGGTCTTCTATTGTGGTACAGACAATTACCTCATGCAGAGTCTAGACAGCGAAGCCAAAGGTGGACAGACCGAAGATGCACCCTTGAGACTCTCTCCAAAAGCAAGTGGTTCTACTTTATTTGGGAGTCAAGAAGACATCCTGACTCCCATTTTTCTACCTGAAGGTCCTCCAAAAATTATTGACCCCATTTTGCTAGAGGAACCCAAAGCCATGGCCTTCCTTTACACAGACCTGTATGAGGAGGCTATTGGCAATCGACAAAAAGAAGAGGACAGAGAAAGTTTGACCTCTGAGAAGTCCTTCCACAGCAGGCATTCAGACCGTGAGGCCAGGGGATATTTAGAGAAATATGCCCTCATCGATGAGACACCTGCAGTGGAGGCAGAACCAACTGATAAAGACAATGGCCCAGATGAAGGTCCTCGGACACTGTCTCAAGATTTGTATGATTTCACTTTTCTGTCCAAGCCTGAAAAGGACAGCTTGCCAAACTATGAGGAAGAAATCACTGACTTCTTCAGGTCCAGCGCCAATTCTTCTCCATGTGATGTGGAGCCTCTTTGTCGATCAATAGAAGAGAATGACATACAAGTCAAGAGTAAAACTAAGACAAACAAAAGTGTCTCCATAGAAGAAGCAAAAGTTGCTGAAGTACCAGTAGATCCACTTAGCATCTCAAGCTCTGATTTTCTTTCGGAAGAATTGGATTGGGAAAGTGCAGATGATGTTCCAACAACTCTTTATGAGAAAGGTATCAGCGGACAGTCAAATCAGAGACTCTGGAAACAAGATTTGGAAATGCAAAGGCCTGTTGCCCCTCCCAGAAAAAAGGCAGCAACATCTCTTAAGACAAGACTAGACCTAACAGCACTGACTCCAGTTGGCATGATTACACAGGAAACAGAAGAAGCTGGTGGAAAAGAGCAAAGGGAGAAAGAGAAAGACACACCTGGGGAGACTGCTGATGAAGCCGATGGAGAGAAGACAATGCACTCGTCTTTTGATGTTTCAAAATCCGAAAATGCATTGGCAGCAGAGGAATCTGAGGCCCTACAAACTGAAAGTGTACAAGAAATCAATGCAATAACAGTCAGACACATTCAACTGTCTGCAGCTGAATGTAAAGACACTAAAACAGAGGAGAGAAGTGAAACAGCTATACAAGAGACTGAATCAGAAGAAGTAAATATTAAGTCGGCAGAATCTGCTGAAGCAGAGGTTTATCCAGAAAAACGAGATTATTTAGCTGCCTTACCAACAGAACCAGCTAAAGACAAAGGACGATGTATAATACTTTGAAGTTGTAACAGTATTTTCAAGACTTTAGTGTGAAGTGCATTTTACTGAAATTAAGTCTTAACAACTTACAGTCAATTAACAGGCTAAGTAATTTTCAAGCAAAATATAAAAAACTGCAAGTTTAACATTTAAACTGAAAAATTTGCTGCTTTTTTTTTTTTTGCCAATTTTAGCTATTAAAATAATATTTGGGAATTAGTTATGGTTGAACTATAGTACCTTTCATAACAGAGTGACTAAGTGCTTAACCCATAATACAAGTGTTAGTTCAAATAGTAAAATCCAAAACATGGAAATATAAAATGCAACAAAAAAGAGAGAAATATACAATACACTACTCTCACTCACTCACTCACTCACTCA
>JAFBJR010000905.1:2089512-2146137 GCA_016785285.1 Brachirus orientalis
ACCTACGGGCAATTTAGAGTGTCCAATTAACCTAGTCCCCAAATCTGCACGTTTTTGGACTGTGGGAGGAAGCCGGAGTACCCGGTGAGAACCCACGCACCAGGGGGAGAACATGCAAACTCCTTGCAGAAGGCCCCTTGTTCCAGCTGGGTTGTTACAATACACTAAAAAATATCAATATAAAAAAATGCCAAATGATAAATGTGAGTTTTAGGAGGAGATTTAAAAGATAGGACTGTATTCATAATTTTAGTGAAAGTTTTTTCATCTTTTATGGACTAGACTTAATTGAAATAAGCAGGTTAATTATGACTTTATGAAGGATAGTGGATGGGACACATGGCAATAATGCATGAATTACAGTGTGTTTGAAGGGATAGCTATGGGTCATGAGTGTGAATAAACGGGGGGAGTGTGTGTGTGTCTGAGAGAGTTCATGTGATGTTAGGGTGGATCTTCAGCTATAAATAAGCCTCTGCCGTTGTGAACCTGACACCTTGTTTCAACTTGAAGTCTGTAAACCATGTTTCAACAAAAAACAAGTGCATGATAGCAAACGAGCAGATTCACATGAAGACTTTGTGATGGATGACCTATACTTTGTTTAATCGTTACTGTAACTGCAATGTGTTAAATTAAAACAATAATTACATGTTTCCACATGATCAACTATCCAATTAGTTGGAAGTTTATTTAAAGGGGCCACTTGCAAAAAATATATTAGGGCATAAAATGATCATGACTTATCATTAGAGATTAAGGAAACGTGTTAAACAATGGTGCAGCCAGGTTTTTCACAATTTCATTTGCCATTTGTTGGCTTGCATTGTTTGGTGTCTTGGTCTGTTGCACCATGTACCACCTAAAAATGCAGCTTGTGGACTTTGACACAGATTGCTGGAAGAGTTACACAGCAAACCAGAGCCATTGATCAGGAATGCTGAACATTAGTGAACCTAAAAAGCCTCACTAACCCTTCTCAAAAATGTCGTGAGTCTGTAGAGGAGATTAAAATGTCAAATATTATATTAATTATCTGGTTCTTCCAGAGATCTTTTCCCGTTAAAAGGGAGGTTTTTGTGATCTGTTGGCTTTCTTTCTTTTCTCTGCCTCATGATTCATAATGCCTCAAGATATTTGATTAGGTCTGTTTTGACTGTTAAGCACTTTGTAACATTGTTAAGGAAAGAGCTATATAAATAAAGTTTATTATTATTATTATTATTATTATTATTATTTAGCAACCATTTTAAATGTTAGAGGTATGCTAAATATGTACAAGTACATTTTTTGCAAAGAGTATATCCCTCAAAAGTTTTGATTCAGACATGATTTAAAATTATTCAGTTTAATTAAACAGTCTCCTGGTTCAAATGTCTGAAAATTACCTCTATCTGTTCTCCATTATTAAAAAGGCCATAATCAATGTATTAATTTATTAATTGTCTACCACTTTATCCTCCATATGTGGTGGCAGGGCCACTGGAGCCAATCCCAGCTGACATAGGGTAAAAGGCGGGGTACACCCTGGACTGATTCACACCTACATTCAATTTAAAGTGTCCAATTATCCTCTGCATGTTTTTGGACTGTGGGAGGAAACTGGAGCCCAGAGGAAACCAACAAATACATGGGGAGAACATGCAAACTCCATACAGAAAGGCCCTCAGTCACACTGGGTCACAAACCTAGACCTTCCTGCGGTTAGGCAACAGTGCTAGATACTACACCACCATGTGACCCATATTCAATTCATATTTTTCACATTTGTTTGCTGGATAGAAGATGTCTCCTACTTGGCCAGAATTACAGTTTCCAAATCACACCTCTTTTATTACAGTATTGGATTAGTGGTGGTCAGCTGTGAAGTCACAAAGCCCCACTTATAGCAGATTTTTTACAGACATTGCTACTTCCAGGCCTGAGTCCAAAGGTCCCATCTGAATCTAATCAGTGATCCTGGGGCCTGCTCCTGAAGAGGAGCCTGAGAAATCACATTCACAGATATTAACACACACATGCACATATGAGGTGTAGACAAGACAGATGTCAAAAGGTAAAGTGTGTGGTATTTAGTTTTGGTAAACAAACAGCTATGTTTGGAATTTAACTGGTTAGTCTGCAGTATAATTTGAGCTTTGGCGACACCCAGTGTTAAAAATATGAACGTACACATTTCACCTTTTAAAAAGACAAATTTTATCCTGCATATTTAAAGGTTACAACAGCTCCCTAAAACATAGAGATAATAGGAACGTTATCCCATTAATTTCTGCAAATAAACAAAGCAGAGGTTGACTGAAACTAAAAGCATTTATATTTGGCTTCACGGCATATGTTCTACAGCATTTTGTGTCATTTTTGGTGACTTCTGTGTGGATGGAGACATTTTCTAAAACAATGACGTGTTTATAGGAAACTTTTTCAGAATGACTTCTTGTAGAGCCCCCCCGCTTGGATGACCGACAACAGCAGTCATATGTCATATAAACAGGATAAATTATTGTCTGCAGAAGTCTGATTCCCAGTGTGGAAATATTGTATATGTTTAGGGATGCACAATATTATTGGCATGATATCGGTCTTGGCAGATCTTGGCTTTAAAATGTATTATGGGATATTGGCAAACAAACAAGGATCTGCCAATATGACTAACGACTACAACAATAGACTAAATACTGTTTTATACTTGACTTCTATGCTGCTGCCTTCTACAACTATTTGTTTATTTATTGTGTCCTATAAAGAAAAATTATATCTAAATCTGCTGCGACATGATTATGCCAAATATTATGTCAATTTCAAAACAGGAGAGATGAGAAATTACCTCTGCAGTTGGGTACAGAACAGTATATATATTGGCATTGTTATCAGCCCAATCACTCCCAATATATCGGCATATTATCCCTAATTTCATATATTTTTAATGCTTGTGCACAGTTTTGTCCACTAAAATAATATTCAACCTGTGACCTATCAAGAAGATCTATCAAATTATAAAAAATTATTTCTTGATTGAAAATGATTGAAAGATTTAAGGAAGTAAAAGTGCAGTTTGACCTCACAGAGGTTTTACGGAAGAGTTATGGAAAAGTAGAGTATAAAATCATATTTAATTATTTGGTAGGATCTGGATTGATTAAAAGAATATAGATAATAAAGGAATAGAAATAGTGCCAACCGCCAATAAACGCCAGAAGAAGAAGCAGCAGAAGCCTTTGGACTCTGACGTCACCACATCCTGTCGCGTGTTCATGACAACCACGTCTCCTCTTCCTCCTCCCCCCATTAGTGAATGTGTGCAGTCCACGCACATTTCTGCGGAGAAATAGCGGACGCGACATGAAGCCGAGGAAACAACACGTCCTGCTGCTGTGGCTGCTGCTCAGCTCCGGTGTTTTGACTGAGGCCATCGAGCCCATCAGCACCACCATCGCTGTGGGCATGGCTGCAACCCTGACAGCGTTTCTGGCTAGCTACCCCAACATCTTCTACTATTTCCACGAGTGCTGTCGACCTGAGTGGATTTCGTTCAACAAGACAGGTGAACGTGAACACAGCTGACGCGTCTATAGCCACCACATTTCACTCCTCTAAGCTTTTCTTCCTCACTTTGAAACAGCGTTAAACTGGGTTTGTTGTTAGTTAGCTACACTGACTGTCAGTTAGCCACACAATACAACCATAGCACATACTTTCATAATAGTTGTTTTTGATTTATTCTCCCTAACAGACCAAAATGGATGGATTTTTGGGTTTCTTTCAGAACTTCTGCACTACTTTAACATAAATACTTTTTTTTAGAAGAGCATTGTTATAAAAGTAATACGTAGTCTTTATTCGCATACACTTTCTCAAAATATATTCCTAAAAATTAATCTTAATCACAAAGAATACTTTAAAGTGCTCATGATTTCTGGTGTAGTCAGGAATAGAACGCGGAGTGTTTGTCACATGTTGATGACGTATGCGGAAGTTCCGCGTTGCATAAAAGCTATTTATTCCGTTGTATTAGCACAGCGGCTGTAGTACCGTTTTTATCACGAAAAGACTACTGATGTCAGGGACTTCGCGGTTTTGATAATGAAAGCTTCACGTTTATATTTGTCGGTGTACGTGCTCTTGACTGTTGGCGTGCTGGTGAACACGTTTGATCCGTTTACAACAACAATGGTGATCGGCTTCAGCGTGACTCTGGGCCGGACGATCTACAATTATTTACACGAAAGTTGCGACTCGAAGTGGATAGGCTTCAATGCAACAGGTAAACATGTGCAACCGTTTTGAATGCGACTAATAGTTTAGGAACTAGTAGATTTTCTTTTCACCTAACTGGTTAAAAAGAGGCAGACACTTTTCTCAGGCTCTGAACTAAAACACAATTAGTTTGAAATTAAGTACAAAAAATTACAAAGATAAAATCAAGAAACACAGTGCAGGGACATTTTTTATATATATTTTTATATTTTTTCATGATCTGTCATTACTGGGTGTCTGTTGATCTTACATATGTTACAGATTCTTGATCAACAAGTTTTGTGTGTGTGTGTGTGTGTGTGTGGGGGGGGGGGGGGGGGGGGGGGGGGGGGGGGGGGTAACGATGATCTTTGTATAGTTGGCTTTTTTACTAAGAGTCATAAATGTAAACAAGTAATATGCACACCTGACCTGGTCACCTGGCAGCTCCCTGACTTAAGGGTCTTTGAGGTTTTCATTCAGTCATTCAGATTTGAGAAAATTCACACACTGGGATCAATCAGGTTTTGTGGTATTTCTGGATAATGAGGGTCACACCCAATTGTATTTTCATCACACTGAAGAAAACTACAAGCTGAAACATGTCCATGTTCATGCTGCTGTTGATTTAAGTGTTAATCATGACCTGAGAGTGATGAGTTTTTTTTCTGCATTCAAAGGCAAATAATACACATAAATTTAAACACAATAATTGTAGGAGCCATTCTTCATTTGTTTTGGTGCAAAGAACCTTATTTTGACCACAAGGGTGTAGTTTAGTTGTTTCTGTTTAATTGGTAACCACCCAGTAACCTCCCAGCACCCAGTGTATGAAATAAGGTGGAAATCAGCATGAGTGGAATGGTGGTGGGGAGCACAGCAGTTCTTACCGACATCCAGATGAAAGCCAGTTATGTTAAGCTCCAGTCATTCTGCATGGTAACGTTCTGTTTTTTCATTTTTCTTTGCTGCAATGAATGAGACCCTCACCCAAAAGAGAACACAACCTTCACATAGTATTTTGTTTTTCCTGGAATCAAGTTAAGGTCAATCCTCACACATGACACACACGCCCGACACACAACTCTCAGTCCCATTCACAGTGGAGTTAAAGATATCCCGCAATTTATTCCCTTAACTGTTTAGTAGCGTGATCAAGGGTGCACAATTGTTCACTCTACTGTTCCTGGATACATACATACTTACATAATCGGTACTCATTCACAAATGTGTACTGATCACACCCGCTGTGTCCTTGTCCATGCAGGCAAAATGTGCGAAATCACTTCTGCCCTTAAAAAGAGTGGGACACGCAGCTCCTGGGTCATGTGACCATTAATAAAAATGTTTTATTATTGTAATGCTGATTGTTGGACCAAATGACTTGTTTTGTGTACATGAGTACATTTAAACATGAGTGTAACACATACTCATGTTTAAACAGTCTGTAGAGGTTTCATCTGCTCATTAATATCACTAATTGATTATGTGGGTATGCCCAGGAGAGGGGCTTTTTAAAAGGAGGCTATTTTGGCTTGGTACGGCAGTCTTGCTTGGGTTACAGAGGAGGTAACATATGTGCCAAGATTACTTGTATTGCTCAGCTTTTGTTTTGTTTTTTGTGTACAGTTTGTTATGCTCACTTTTTTGTAATTATTTGCACTGCTGGACTGTGGAGGTTGGGGGTAAATAAAAGAAAAAAGGTATTTTTTCTATTTACATCTTCCGACTATGCTATAGTTTTTGTTTTGTCTTGAGGAGTTGAAGTAGAACCCTGCTACATATGGTGTCAGAAATGGGATGGCTAGTCGGAGAAACGCAACCCGCCCTACAAGGCAAGCGCGCAGGACTCCGTTCGCAACAGCGAGTGCAGTCAGCAGAGGTTGCAGCACCTTATGACGACCTGGCCTCGGAGACGGTTCCTGCTTCATCATCAGAGGAGGATGCGGTGGAAAGCAGGTATAGAGCAGGCCCCAGAGCGTCTGCAGCTCCAGCATCAACAGGGGACCAAGGGGAAGAACTGTTGTCAATGATGAGAGACCTAGCAACACAAAATAGGAGAGAGGAGGGCCTTTTGGCAGAGCTTCGGGGCCTGAGAGCCTCTTTGGTCAGCCTCTTCCACAGGCTGACCAAATGCCTCAACCCGCCACCCAGCCACCTGTCCGCACCTCACCAGTGCTAAACCAACCATGCGCTGCTATGACACCAAGCACGGTTACAGCAAGCAGCCCAAGATTTCATGTACCGACACCAGCACCCAGGCACGGGTAACGAGAGGCATCACCAGAGGTGCTGTCTTCACAGGTGCAGGACTTTGATAGCAGACCTGAGCAGCAGTTGCCAGAGTGGAGACATTACACCGACCCCAAAATATCCCAGTATCAGATGGGGAACTATTTATTGCTTTTTGAGCGCATTGCCAAAACATGGGGATGGCCAGAATGTGACTTGGCATGCAGACTCGTGCCACTGCTGTCTGGAAAGGCACTGGAGGCCTACACCATGATGGATGAGGAGAGGGCTCACTTCTACAACGACCTGAAGGAGGCACTCTTGACCAAGTTCGACATCTAACTAGAGACATACCGGCAGCAGTTCCGATCCACCATGGTACCACCTGGCGAGACACCTACAGAGACTTACCACTGCCTTAAAGGTCTCTATGGACGCTGGATTCGGCCAGAGCGGCACACCAAAGAGGAGATCGGCGAAACCATCGTCCTCGAGCAGCTACTCGGGTTACTTCCTCCAGAGGTGAGGACCTGGGTTAAGGCGCGTCAGCCAGAGGAGGGAATTGACGCGGCCCAGCTGGCACTCCAGTACCTCAATGCTCAGCGAGGAGGACCAACTGTACGTCCCAACCACATGGCACACCGACCTACACTCCAGCCACTTAGACCCCGGCCTACAAGGAGAGAGACCAGCCAGGAGCCGCCAGGGAACATCAGCTCTGCCCCAAACCAACGTGGACCTGGTAAGGACCTTGTTTGTTTTTATTGTCAACAACCAGGACACAAAGCTTGTGTGTCTTGTACGCAAAGCTAAGCCGACCTGCGCTTCCTATGCACCCTGGCCTGAGGTGGTGGATGGTGAAGCTAGGTTACAGCGCTACAAAACTGTGACTGTTGGTGGCCAGCAGGTCACTGCTCTTTTGGACAGTGGTAGTTTCATGTCACTGGTTTAGACAGGACCTGGTACCTGTAAGCAGTATGGATTACAGCAGACAAGAGGAGATTCTGTGTGTTCATGGCGGTAGGCATTAGGGCTGAACGATATATCGTAATAGTATCTATATTCAATAGTATCTAGATATAAACATTCAAGATATTAATATCAAAAAAGCAATGATATAAACCAAGCCAACCAATGACAAACATACAATGGCGGGAGTGAGGGAGACAGAGACTGAGACGCACACCAACACTATATACACCGTGGGGAAATTAAAAAGAAAGAAAGAAAAGTGACATGAGTGCAAAAGATAATGCAGCCGGTGGTGGTGCAGAATCTGATTTGGTGCCAAAACATAAATCATTCTCCATTATTTGGAGTTATTTAGGATTTTAAGGATGATGTTAACCAGAGCAAGGTGTTGTGCAGGTCATGTTTGGCGAAAATTGCGACGAAGCAAGGTAGCACAACAAACGTTTCACCACCTGAAATGACACCAACACATGCTGCACAAAGGGTGTATTGCAATGAGAGAAACACCGGGGACTTCTCATTCATCCCAAAAGAAGCCCAATCAAAGTTTGATTGCTGATGCGTTCAGTAGCGTTACACTGTATGAGTCAACGTCCACCAGACATAAAGACATTACGCTATAACATACCACATT
This sequence comes from Brachirus orientalis, assembly GCA_016785285.1. Classification (NCBI taxonomy): domain Eukaryota; kingdom Metazoa; phylum Chordata; class Actinopteri; order Pleuronectiformes; family Soleidae; genus Brachirus; species Brachirus orientalis. The sequence continues at coordinate 2,097,587 of JAFBJR010000905.1, forward strand.
GCAAAAGACATGGTACCCGTGTACACAGTTTCGAAAGAGGGCTTTGAAAAAAATGGTTTGGACGCTGGGCAAGAATTATAAAATACCATACCGAACACATTTTAATCAAGTGGCCATTCCAAAACTCAATTTCGCCACAACCACGGACCTGTGGTTGAGCCGGACAACCGCATCTTACATCAGCTTAACGGTCCATTTTATTACAACAAACATCAAACTCAAGACCCACTGTCTGCAGACGTCCTTCCCTGGGGGAACATACAGGGGATAATATAGCACAGGAGATGAGAGGTGCATTAGCAGAATGGGACTTGAAGGAGGACCAACGGGTTTGCGTGACGGCTGATAACGCATCAAACATAATAAAGGCTTTGGAGGTGAATGGCTGGACGTGCCTTCAGTGCTTTGGACACAGGCTACACCTGGCGATAGGTATGTTTTGCTATGTTTATTTTAATAACTTTGAGACAGAGAGAGAGGTGGGTGAGAGTGAGTGAGTGAGAGAGAGAGGGGGAACAATCTGCATTAATATGTGGTTATTTAGCTATTGTGATATATTCATGAATTATTTTGTACATCTGTTTTCTCTAGAAAACGCAGTGAAAGGTGACAACTGGATCAGCCGTGCAACAGGTGTCTGCAAAAAGTTGGGGTGCCACTTCTCACACAGCTGGAAAAAGAGAGTGGGACTTAAACAAGCCCAGAAGCACCTCAGCCTTCCAGTCTATGGACTCATAACTGAGTGTCAAACTAGATGGGGTCTAGGCTGCTCATGATTGACAGGATTCTAGAGCAGCAGAAATCACTCCATGAGGTCCTCTCAGAGGACTGAACCACCCGGCACCTAATTCTTGGACATCAAGATCTGGATGTGCTGGAGTCAGTCAGCAGGGCACTGGGACCACTGCTTGAACGGATGCTCTGTCAGGGGAGGATCAGGAAGTTGAGTACATCAAGCTAGTACTCAACTTGTTTAACACAACCATCTTGGCACCAGAGGAGGATGACACTGACATGACCAAGTCCTTGAAAAAGAAAATGTTGCAGTACATGAAGAGAGAGTCACACAAGAGCTCCTGGATGTGGCATCCTTCTTAGATCCAAGATACAAGACACAGTATATTAGTGTTAACAACGTCCCCATCATCAAAGCCAGACTGGTGTCAGAGATGAAGACGATGGAACGCAAGGTAAATATAATGGTTAGAATGGATTAAATGAGAACAGTTCCTTCCATTTAAATGCATTATCTTACATTTCAGTAAATGTCTGTTTTTTTAAACTGAGCCGAATTGTGTTATTCATACAGTGATGATCATTAATATATTATGATATAAAACTTATTCAATGTATTTCTTCTCTTTTTCTTCTCTCTTTTTTTGTAATATTTTCTGGCATTCTGTTTAGTGCACCAGAATGGAAGAAGTTTCACTCCCACCCACCAAAAAGGCTAAAAAGCAAGCTTCTTCAAACAATCCACTGCAGGTGCCACAGTACCGATCGATCCCACTGCTGCCATAGAAGCTGAGCGCCTACATGTAGTCCTCCACAATTGACAATGAAGAGGACCCCCTTCTGTGGTGGAGAACGCACAAAGTCAACTTTCCCCAGCTCAGCAACATGGCAAGAAAATACTTGTGCATGCAGGCCACCAGCTCCCCCTCAGAGAGAATTTTTAGGGCATCGGGCAACATTGTGAGTTGTTAGAGGTCCTGTCTGAAGCCAGACATGGTTAACAAGCTGGTGTTCCTGGCAAAGAATCTGTAGAAGTTGTGCTGTAATGCTAATGCATGAAGCCACACATGCATGCACACATTGATACAACACAGGTGCATACGTACGTGCGCACACACACACACAACTACCTCTGTTCTATAAGTAATGCATTTTCTGGACTATAAGTTGTTGCACTATTTCAATGTTTTACCTTCCACCAGTTGCAGCATATATTTATTGTTAAAGCAGAGGTGCAGTAAAATGTTTAATTTTTAATTTATTTATTGGTGACTTTGTTAATGTCTGGCAGTGAGTTCTGTCAATAAAACTGCACTTTCCACATTCTTTTGTATTATGTTTTTATTTTTGTGAAAAATGCTTGGTTTTCACCGAACTCATAGTCATCGTATCGATATCGAGATATCTGGCATGAATATCGAGATATGAAATTTTGTCCATATCGTTCAGCCCTAAAAGGCACCCTTACCCAACAGCAGAACTAACTGTGTTCATTGATGAACAGCCATACCTGATGACTGTTGGGGTGGTTACAAAGTTGGCTGTTCCTGCCGTCTTCGGCTGGGACTTACCTGTACTGATGGACTTGTTGCTGGAAAACAGGCCAGTGGACACACACTCTTGGAAGAGGGGGGGAGACAATGTCAATGTTTCTTGTACCGTGATCACGCCTATTCAGGCAAAAGCTGGGGTCCCATCGCTCCCAGACTCTGACAATAGTCTGTGTGAAGGTGGCACTCAGAAGCTAATAATAGAGGATCTTTTTGGCCAACCTCTCTGACTTGGACAGTGGTCTCTTTGATGGTGGCACCAAGGGTTCAAGGAAGTCCCATCGCCAACGCCGCTTTGAGAAGCAGCTGAGGTCAGCGGAACCCAAAACCTGTTTGTCAAATCAAATGTGGGCTGTACCTGAATATTTCTGTACTACAGAGGGAAGATGAAACACTGAAACACCTGTTTGCTAAGGTGGTAGCGGAAGCAAAGAGTGGTTGTGTGGGGAGGGGAAGGTTTATTGTGGAAAAAGGTGTGTTGTACATGGTGAATAATGACCATAAACATCTGGTAATCCCTGCTAACTGTAGGTCACTTGTCATGAACCTAGCACATACACTCCCATGGTCTGGGCACTTTAGCCATCACAGAACATATGTACATGGCCCTCCTTGTACACAGACATTCAGACATATTGTGCCACATGCCCGACATGTCAGAAAACATGCACTGCCCGCATGTCTGACCGAACTTTTCTGCAGCCACACCCTGTTATCTTCACTCCCTTCTGCAGGATTGCTATGGATAATGTGGGCCCTCTGGTGAGAAGCAGTGGCGGATATGAGTTCATTTTGGTGGTGTGTGACTATGCTACCTGTTTCCCAGAGGCTTTTCCCCCTGCGCCCGATCACCATACCTGCTGTGATGCGGACGTTAGTGCAACTTTTTTCCAGGGTGGGAATTACCTGATGAGATACTGACCGACCAAGGGACCAACTTCATCTCCAGGTTGATACAGCTCTTCCAGAAGCAACTAGGCGTTTCAGCGATCAAGACAACGCTCTACCACCCACAGACCGATGATCTTGTTGAAAGGTTCAACCAGACCTTGAAGAGGATGCTGCAGAAGTTTGTGGATGATACTGGCAAGGACTGGGACCGTTGGCTACCATTCCTGCTCTTTGCCTACCGTGAAGTTCCCCAGGCATCAACGGGTTTTTCCCCCTTCAAACTATTGTATGGCTGGGAGGTACAGGGACCCTTGGATCTGCTCCGGAAAGGCTAGGAGACACTGTCGGCAGCACAAAGTGGCAGAAGTGTGGTGCAGTTTGTGCTGGAGATGAGGGATTGACTGGCAAGATACCAGGAGGAGGCAGTGGTTAACCTGTAGCAAGCCCAGAGAAGCCAAAAGACCTGGTATGACAATAGACCCGGCACAGTGAGTTCCAGCCTAGCCAAAAGGGCCTAAAATTTTGACAACTTACGTTTTCCTGGATCCAGGAAGCTCGGCTACCTTTTGCACAGAATGCCTGAAGAGACAGCTAAACACGGACAGCATCCAAGCACACATTTTCCTGCGAACTATGGGACAAACTGTAAAGACTAATGTTCTGACTGGACTGGAAGTAGCTGGTTATAATGACAACAGGTTTTTAGACTTACCTGAGGTTCACCCAGCAAGCCATGCCAGTTAAAAGACACAACATTATAACAGAAAAAGATCTCAGAAAATGAGATCTGCAAAAGATAATATGCAAAAGATTAAAGTTCCCAAGCTTGATGTTGGAGTGGAGCTTTACAGATGGTGCAAGATCTCACTTCTGCATGTGCAAAGGGAGGCTTTCGGCTCTCAAAGTGGATGAGCAATAGTCGAGCAGTTATAGCAAGCATCCCTGAAGAATATTGTTCTAAAGCATCCAAAGAGCTCAATTTGGATAAAGACAACTTACCTGTGGAAAGAGCTCTTGGGCTGCACTGGTGTGTGGGATCAGACATGTTCATGTCCAATTTGCACTTGAAAGTCATCCATGTACATGCCGTGGAATCTTGTCAGTGGTTAATTCCATCTACATCGTGTGTAGGAGCCATTCTTCATTTGTTTTGTGCAAAGTACCTTATTTTGACAACAAGGGTGTAGTATAGTTTTGTTTAATTATTAACCACCCAGTAACCTCCTAGCACCAGGTGTATGAAATAAGGTGGAAATCAGGTTGAGTGGAATGGTGGGGAGCACAACAGTTCTTACCGACATCCAAATGAAAGCCAGTTATGTTAAGCTCCAGTCAATCTTCATGGTAATTTTCTGTTTTTTTTTTTCATTTTACTTTGCTGCAATAAATGGGAACCTCACCCAAAAGAGAACAACCTTCGCACAGTATTTTTTTTTTCCTAGAATTGAGTTCAGAGCAACCCTCAAGCCACCATTATGTGACTAATTAAGTTTCTTTTTGGATAGTCACAACAATCATATGTAAAAGTTGTGTAAAATCCAAAAGGCCTGGTCACACTATTTGTAAAATGTGTGATATCCAAAAGGTTTTTTTTTTCCAGCTTTTACTTGTTGTAGGGTGGCAATGTGATATCAGCTGATTGACTCTTCTTCTTTTTCCTAATGATGAAAAAGATTTCAAACTTGTTTCTAAGTGAGTGGACGAGCCCGCCAGAAAGTAGCAAAAAGGCCTTTTAGTGTGACTTTTATAGATATAACATTTGTACATCAAAATATTTAAAAACAATCAGACTAATGTTATGTAATGACTTATGTGGGAGGATGTGTAACTTCTTATCCCTTTAATGTCTCTGTATTATCTGGTCCTCAATAGGTTTGTGTGCATTAATTTTATGCTCATTGAATGAATTTGGCGGTCACATTTTCAGGCACTCAAATACAAGTTTGCTATTAAGTAACATGATGCTATTTAGACAGGAGCACAGGTCGCAGTTTTCTATCTGAACCTGATTGAGTCCAAGAGAATATTGACCAAACCCGACACACATCCTGTATTTTATGGTTACGGAACATGACAAAAGTTAGTTCGGCGTAAGCAACAAATAGCCCCATGAACATACACACGTAAGCACATATACATAAAAAAAGGAATACCGTTTAAATTCACCATTTTTTTACTCGATATGTCACTGAAACAAATTGAAATGATCATGCCTATAGATGTGACCAAGACCATGGTATCCACACTGTAATGCTATTGGAGATATACCACCTCATTGAAACATTCTGACACTTTTTTGTATACTTTGTAGGCCTCCAGGTAGACCTGGACAGGAAGCTGTTCGGACAGCACATCGCCTCACGCATTATCTCAAAAGCCGTGAATGGATTCATGAGCAATAACAACCCAAAGAAGCCACTGGTGCTTTCTCTGCACGGGTGGACCGGCACGGGGAAGAACTTCATTAGTAAGCTGATTGCTGAAAACATTTACAAGGAGGGAATGGACAGCAGATTTGTGCATGTGTTCACATCAACACTTCACTTCCCACATCAAAGTCAGTATCTTGAATACAAGGTATGGAGTACAAAGACATCGGTTCTTTTAACACTCATATGAAACACATTTTCCCTGCATGAAATTAAATTTGTGATTGTTTCCCCTCAGTCTCAGCTCCAGCAGTGGATCAGAGGCAACGTCAGCAATTGTGAACGTTCCATGTTCATTTTTGACGAGATGGATAAGATGCATCCTGGTTTGATCGACTGTATTAAGCCGTACCTGGACTACTATGACAAGCTGGAAGGAGTTTCGTATCGGAAAGCCATCTTCATCTTCCTTAGGTGAACAGCTCAAAGTATTCACAAGAGATCCTGCACTCAAAAGAGTTTGACAAAGATTTTTGTTGCAACATATTTGACTCCAGCTAAATCACTCTGGAATAGCTAGAGGAAAAACTAGTCCTGAACACTTCTGGAGCTGGGCTGCAAAATCAAGCAGGTTATCAAATGTGTAAACACTGAGTGAACATGGATTGAAGCAAATATTGAGTTATTTTTGATGAGCAGAAGAGAAAAGCCAATTAAAAGCAAGATGTGTTGACTTTTTGGGTCAGCAGTGACATTGACAACTGCTGCGAATCAGCGGCTTATATTGAGTAAAAAATATTTTAATAACTTGCACACAACAACAAAAAGCTGTCATGGACAGTGTCAAATGACCTAAGCCTCATTTTCCAGTTAAAAATACATAGTTTTACTTGCACCTTTTCTTTTTATTTAACCAGGTAATAAAAGTCTTATTGAGATTAAAATCTTTTTTTTTTTAATTTTTTTCTTCAAGAGAGACCTGGCCTAGATGACAGCATCAGTACACTTAAAAGTTGCACCACAAGTTGCACCACAACACCCACCACAACACAAACACACAGGTCACTAGTTAAAACTAAATGAGAGTAGCTACAGTCATCAAGAGAGCATGTTTCTTTGTCCCTTAAAATTGATTTAAATTCAAGTTCATTTGAAAGTCTTTTTTTTTTTTTTTTTAAAGTTGATATTTAACACAGCAAAAGCCTCCTGCAGCCTCCGAATTTAACGTTTATTTTGAGCACTCAACTGTACTTTAGTGCTTGTCATCTGGTGACTCTGTGCAGATTGACTTGTTAATGGTGCAGATAATAAGAGGTCAATAGTATTTGTGGTGTAGTTTCTCCTCCATGTCTGACTTTTTTGGACCTAAAACACATTGATGCATCAGGAGTAGCTCCTTTTAGGTACAAGCTCCTAATTTAGACTAGTTGAGTCTATTTTTTCTTTTTTTTAGGTTAGCTATCATTATTATTATTATTATTACTACAATTATTATTTAATTAACTGACTGGATATTTACATGTGCAATTTGATTCATTTTTGTTCTCAGAAACTTGATAAATACTTCTAAGTCACTGTATGACCTGTTTAATATATTAATCTTTTAGTTGATAAATTTTATTTAATATGTAAGCACACTGCAGTGCAGACACAGTCATCAGATTAGAGAGATGGAACGTTTTTTATTTATTTATTTTAATCTTTTGCAATTTTACATCTGTGATTTTCATACTGTGACCTGTAAAAATGGTTGATGTTCAAAAGACACATGACCCCTCAAGATTTTACATTTTTGTGTCTTTGACCTTTGTGAAAATCTGACCTGAGACAAGTTCTAACATGTATAGTGTGTTTCTGACTCTACTCACAGCAACGCTGGGGGAGACAACATCGCACAGACGGCTTTGGACTTCTGGAAAGCGGGGCATAACCGAGAAGAGATTGAGCTCAAAGACCTGGAAACCTTGCTCTCATTGTCAGTGTTTAACAACAACCAAAGTGAGTATAAAACAAATGATACACAAATTACACACAAGGAGCTCTGATGAAAACCACACAGAAAAAATGTATCGATCTCTTTTATAGGTGGCTTCTTTCGTACAAGTTTGATTGACAAGAACCTGGTGGACTTCTTCGTCCCGTTGCTGCCTCTGGAGTACAAACACATTGTCCAATGCGTCATGGCCGAGATGGAAGCCAGAGAAATGGAGCCTGACCCACATTTGGCAGAAAAGGTGGCCGAAGATTTAATCTACTTCCCTAAGACGGAAAGAATCTTCTCCGTCAAAGGCTGCAAGACGATAGAGAGCAAGTTGGACTATTACTTATAACATCACCGTGGGATGGACGTTATGTTTGAACACTAAAGAAACCCACTCGCAGCCAAATGACTAAAGAGTGGACATGGAGCTGACTGGACTCTGAGGAGGTCTTTTCCACAGGAAGTTTCATATGTCTTACAGTGAATGATGAAGGGACTAATGAAAGTACACTGTACCAGTTGAGTGAAGAAACCCTACCTTAATTCTTATTTTAACATCAGCATTGTGAGTGAGTTTGTCTGCACTGCTGAGCTACAAGATGAGGAAGATATATATATATATATTTTTTTTTTTACATACTTTTAAATATCTGTTTGACACAATAAAAATAAATCTTTGTGTCTGCAGCTAAATATTAAGAGATCCAGATGTAAATGTACCTTTTGTTATAAGGATGTAGATACTAAGATCAGACCTAAATAACAAATTACAATTAATAAATTTTTTTCAGTTTTTTTTAATGTAACATTACTTCAGCGTAATCAAAGTGATTAATAAATAACCCATGCCTGCTGTTGGTAGAATAGCCATGAATACTGGACAGTGACAAAAATTCCTGAGCTTAATAATAAATGATGACAGAGAAATTTAAAGATACAATTTGTTTGCAGTGTGAATAGAGTTGAAACCTAACACATAAAATGAACAGGTTTTATATCATTTATGTAGGTTGTGCTAATAAACAGTGATGCAATAGCATTGTGTCTACTGTGGCACTTAAATGTCAATTCAACCAGTATCTAAAAAAAGATAAGATAAATCACCACAACAGTCTGACACTGTTTTTTTCTTATTTTTAATTACTTTAATGATTCCTTTAAACATCAGGAATTTTGTCAGTTCACATTGGGAAATCGTGTTAATAAGCCAATGAAAAACCCTGAGTTCCATTTAGTTTCCTCGCTTTAATGTTAGCATGAGCTTAACGTCGGTATGTAGAAGGAGCTACGACATCCTTATCACAACATACTTTCTCTCTTTTAGGAATTACCAGTTACCCTTCTCCCTCCTTTACCTCCTCTCTCTCCTCTACAGACACACAATAAAGGTGTAAAAAGCACAAGTGCAAGACGCACTATAAACGCTGACCTGTGCATCACAAATAAAAAGCTATTTCTTACATGCAAAGTTTATAGTATATATACACAACATATACAAACTCCAAGCATATGTTTGGCAGACATCCCGGTGCAAGACGCGACCTGGGACACTGCTAGTCCTGCCAGACGCCAAGGCTATAGCTTGGAGCAAATGCAGGACACACTGACTGCTGCTCTCTACCTCAGGATAAGACCTCTTCCTCTGAGCCTGTGCATAGTTTGCCAACTTTGTGGTGAACTTACACAGAACGGACATGGTGGCGAGTCCGTAGTCACTCACTCTCCAGTGGTTTCTCAGCTCAGAGGATGCTGGCGCGGCTCTGAGGACACATCCTCATGTTGGTGACGGACAGCTTAAGGATTCTCCTCGTCACAGGTAAGGCAGCAGCTGAAAGAGAAGGCGAAAAGAAAAGAAAAACATTAGTCACATCAGTCAGGGTGACGTGACTGGATTAAAGCCTGGATTCATAAATCAAAATAATGATTTTGATGAAAAAAATACATAAACTTTCACATCAGGACTTGTTAAAACCTAATATTGGAATATTAATGATGTAGTTGTAATTTAATATGAACAGTTCTCAAAAAGAAAATCTACACATGCTCAACATGAAATAAAACCATTTTGAATCTCATTAGTTTGTGTTTTTTGGAAGTTACACCAACAAATTGATTGCATATTAATTAATCACCAAACTATTTTGATAAATGATTAAATAAAAAATGCCCATTAATTAAAACAAGACATTTAAGAAGCTGATTTCAGCTACTTAAATGTGAATTTGTACAATTTTGTGTGTGTGTGAGATCAGCTGCTCCGACCTCAACAGATTTTATTATCTAGTGTTTAATAAAGTGACTGCAGTTCATTTGATTTTAAAATGAACACAGTGGCAGTAAACTGATGACAACACCACCAAGAGCGGCCATTTTGACATGTTTTAGCAGGAAAAGCGCAGGTGTTACATATCACATTAATGATGCCTCTGTTCACTTCATGACAATGTCCAATAGTTTTAACGTCTTAGCACAAAAAAACTCAACTTTTATCATCCGCTGCTGAATAAACCTCATAGACTGATACATGACAAAATCAACTTTGTTTAACTTTGTTTAACAACAATAGAACACGTTTAATGTGACGGTTTGATATTGCTTTGGTTGGAAGTTTCAACTAAACTGAATAAAATAACCAACATAATAAACTACAGAAAACACTCAGAGAACAAGTGGGGACGAGTGGGGAAGCTAAAGCTAATTAGCTTCCCCACTCTATGAATAAACTCAGCAATGGAAGTGTTTTTTCACCAAGAAAATCTAATTTTTTCTTCAGTGGACCATAACTGACATGAGCAGAAAGTTTCATTTAAATGTGGTCTTTACATTTTAAGTTACACTGCTCACAAACAGACAGATAAACCAGGACAAATACACAACTGACGGAGGTGATAACACATAAATGTTCTTTTTGTACTTACCATAACGGTCATCCAGCACTTTGGAGATGCCGAGGACCAGCGTGTGTTTCTCCCGGTGAAAACGAGAAGGAGCCATGGTTCCTCTCTCCACCACAGACGTGTCCAACTGTCCACTTCACCTGCTCTGACCTCTGCTCACTCCGACAATTACTTCCGCTTCCCACGTCATCAAAGTCGTAACGGATCACCATGACAACCCGAGGTGATACGATAGAAAATCGTTAGATCAAAAATATAATTAATATTTTTTTTAATTGATATTACTATGTATTTATATTACCATTATAGTAATTGCTATTATAAAATATATCATTTCATTATTAACATTTTTCATTAATTTGGGGGATAAAAGGAGTTATATGGTTACTTTTCAAACCATAACCCTTTAAATGACAAAATAAATGAATTTATTTATTTAAGTCACTAATTATTTTTTTATTTAAGTCACACTAATTAAATATACAGCAAGATTTCACTGCATATTTATATATGTATATGTGAAATGTTAAAATCTGTTCAATCTAAACATGAAATGTTTAAATCTATTAAATCTAAAAGCTTAAATCTACACACACACACAATAGTCCATATAAAAAGTCTATGCACATGTAGAGTTTAGTAAAAAACTGAGGGGGGAGACCGAATCGTGATGACACACAAATATGCAAATTCTCAGACATCACCTGTAACCAGGCAACTAATGGATGACTCCAGCTGTCAATCACACTGGTGTCCACTCACATGTGCTGAGATCTATTGTTTTCCTCTAAATGGGAGCATAATTTAGAAATTTGGCAACATCTCTCTAGTTTCTGTGCTGAAACTAGAGATTGAGGCACCTCAGAAAAATGTTTACTGACACTATAATTCATTGCTTCACTATATGAAATGCACATTCAGGCTGCTGTAGGAAGACGGCGGCTTAAGATGGCCACCTCCATACAGCAAGGCCCTTGCCTAAACTAAACATAAAAGGCTCTTTTATGTAGGCTATGAAAACCAAACAGTTTTAGTTTAAAATACTTATAATCAAAAATACCTAAAATCAATATTCTGTACCTACAACCCAACGGACAGAACATGTACCATGAGTACATTCTGCCCTCCAGTGGCCACAGGGTGGAACTGTAAATCCTGCAAATGAATTGACAGCACTTTGCAGACATGTCAGTGAAGTGTGACTGCATGACTGAGGTCCAGGAAATTAAAAGAAGAAAGGATCATACGTTTTTGAGGTCAAAACTGTCTTACACAGTTGGCATTTTTCCAATGGAGTCAAAGAAGCCAAAGAGGACAATCTCACTGAGTTATGAACTTCAGTGGCCTGCATAGTAATGTCTAACTTGCATCATTATATTCATTATGTACTAATTGTATAGCATGCAGTTACTATGTGAATTTGTTGGACAATCTGTGCTTTTTTTCTAAACATTGTGCAAAGGTTTTTGCTGTAGAAACACAGCATCTGAATATGGAGGCCTCCATAAAGCAGGACCCCTGCCTAGATGATATAGTATATAGGCTTAGTCTAATTCTACAGGAGCCAAAAGATTTTATTTCAAACTAATTATACAAATCTAAAAATCTTGAAAATCTGAATCTTACCTTTCACTCATGTACCACATTCAAAGTTTTGAAAGGGCAATTGTACCTTCTGCTTATCTGATCTTATTCGTAAATGAACAAATACGGGGGTAGACTCCTGATTCAGACCAAAGAAGAGGACAAGTCTTAGTCACACCTTTATCCAACATGCATTCTGAATTGCATAGTTCCTAAAATAAATCTACAAAGACAATTTGATTTCAAGGAATTTTTCATTTTCTTGACTGGTACTATATTCAGGTTCTGCCAATAACCTCCCCTAAAAGTTACACACATGGAGCTTTAATCATTTCAGTTCCTGGTGATTCCTGGAATAAAACCCCAACATGAAAACCACAAACTGTCAGCTATTCACACCAAAAGCCTAGGAAAAATCCGGAGAGTATTTTGGCCCAAAACAGTATCAAACCAACACTTTCTCAACCGGCGTAAACAGAAAGATATGGCCGCCATTTTTATGAGAAGGCTTTGGAAATGGATTGGGCACGTCATATGTAAAGCACAGGACAACATCACCCGAAATGCTCTTCAATGGACACCAGACGGTAAACAAAAAAAGAGGCTGACCCAAGAACACCTGGCATAGGACAGTGGAGGGAGAGCTGAAGGACCTGCATCACCCCTGGAGTTCCATTAAGTGACTAGCCCAAAACAGACAGGTGTGGAACTCCTGTGTCACTGCTCTACACGCCAGCCGACAAAAGGCACGTGATGATGATGAAAACCTGAATGTGCTTGAATATACTTCTTTATGTATAACATGGCTTATGTAACATAAAATCAGCAAAACAGTGTAAAAGGAATCCAGCACCAGAAATCAAACATATAACTGAAATTATCAGGATGTAGTGGTTAGTTTTCAACTCGATGATCTGCCACATCATTTACTGGCAATGTCTAAGTTGGCCAAAAACCAGTCAAGACAGAAAAAAGAAAGAGGATGCTATCCCAAGGCTGAAGACACATGCAAATACGCATTCAAATGTCTCATTTGTGTGTCAAGAACATAGATGAAGCACAGGCAACAAGGCTTGATGTCGTTATTTAACCTGCCACATTACTTAGGTAGGCTACAAGTAATATAGTCTTGAGTAGAACATGATGTGACACACAGTATAATAGCACATAGATACAACTTATAAAAGTAATTTATGAAAATTTGCAATTCCAATCCCAACCATACAAGAGAAACGTGACACACTAACAAGGAGGAACAGGAAGTCCGGACAGGAAGTCCGGGTGTAAATAGGCAGAGCCTGATGAAGCAATTGAAGACAGCTGCGGTGATTACACTCCCTGCCCAGCTGAGCAGCCAGCCTCCTACAAACACAAACTGGAAACAAAAGGAAGTCAACAAAACAAAACCTCCACCTGCCAGGAGACACAACATGACAGTCATACTAATGTCTCATGGATTATCAACAGAGGAATTATATGAACAATACCTTTTATTCTGAAGGTACAGGGCTGGCAAAATTCTAAAGTCCAAAAAGACCAAGAGTCTGCACACTTGTTTCAATTGCCACAAAAAACTTCACATTTCAATCCGGTGTGGATCTTCCTCATGTGAGATAAAGTTTACGATATGTCAGGAACCACATGTATGTATAGCGGCAATCTGTAGGCCTCCAGGTGTGATCGATCATAAGAACGAACAATTATTCAATACATTTTCAAATTGTTTATATATGAAACAACAGTGAACCAACATTGCATTTCCAAATTATGGGGCAAAACCAATATCATAATCCAGAGTGATACAGCTCAGGTATGCAAACGAAAGACAAGAAGACAGTAGTAAAGCAAATATTACAGATGTTAACCCCACAACACCAAAGAAGAACAAGAACAATGACAACACCAGCAAGAACATGCAGTGTTTTCAGCTCAGTGTTTGGTCACATCATTTTCTGGCAATGTCGTAATTGGCCACAAACCAGTCACAGGTCAACTTGATGGCTGGAAGGACAAATTAAAAAAAAAGGAAACTGGTTACTTTAAAACACAGGCAATTATCCATCCAAATGCATGAACTTGTAGAGTACTATGAACTCTGACCTTCATCAAAGGGTGTGAAGGTGAAGTCAGGAAGGTAGCGTCTTAGCTTTTCGTTGCTCGCTGTCTTCTTCATCTGACCATCAGATAGTGAAGTGTCATACTAATAAAGTGAAGTGTCAAGGGTAAACCATATAATAATTATGAGCTTTTTTTTTTTTTTTACTTAACGGGTTAATAATCATCGTTTTTAAGATTGCTCAAAACTTTGCTGGCAGTTGTAGGTGTCTGGATTACTGGGAAATATTTGAAGGATACGACTATTTCACCTTTGAAATCCAAAGCTTTTGCTATCATTTCCACTGCTTCTTTGATGGAAACCTCCTTCTCCGGCCCAACTGGAAATGCAGTTATAGCAATTAAGTTAACTTACAAAAATAAAAATAACAAAAATAAACAGTGCATAAAATTTCTTAAGCAATGAAGCAATTGCTTAAGAAAGAAAACTAATTGCTTCAATGAAGTTTTGAAGCAATTAGTTTACAGATTTCTTTCGGCGTATCACACAAGATGACTATAATGTGCACTTAATATATATTAAGAGTGAACATTTTACTCACCAGATGTGATAAGAGGCTCGACCTCTTTATACTCTCTCAGGACCCAGACAAGGATACGGCCTAAGTCCTGACAGTCAACACAATAATGGGAATTAGTTTATTAATCATATGTCAACTGTTAGACAGCAGCACACACATACTTTACCAGAGAATAGGTGAACTGTCTTCGTGCATTTCCAGTGCCACACAGTGTCACATGGGTTCCTTCTTCTGCGAAGAGACAAAAAAGGAAACCGACTATTTGTGTGATGTGTCTGTGTGTGACAGAAGATGAATTTGTGGATGTGAGTTACACACGTTTGGCTTTGTATATCTTGCCAATGACTGCTGACAGCACGTGGCCATTTTCTGCACTGAAGTTGTCATAAGGACCAAACACGTTGGTTGGGATGACGGACGTGTAACGACGCTGATGCTCCTGAAAGTATGCCCTGTCACCACCCACGGAAAAAATGCATTTCTCATATCCACTAACAATAGTAAATGTTATATGTGTACCTGGCTCGTTGTGCACAATCAGGAAAATAAGGAAGTTCAACAGAGCAGTGGAGGCACAGGTTATATAAAAACAACAAAAGACACTGGAGAACGGTCAGGTTTGTCTGGTCAAGCACAAATCCTCCAGTCATTTGTCCTTCATCTCAGTCTCAAATGTTGTGTGTACTCTTTCATCATAAAAAAGGAGGTCTATATTGCTAAGAAAAGAAAAAATAAAGGTTCAGGATTTATTGCTTAGACAAAAATATTGACTTAAGCTAAACCACAGTTGTCCTCTCTCACCTAATTATGGGAGGAGGATCGGCTGACTGGGAGGAGAGAGAGCGAGACCAATGCTATCCAACTTAAAATATTGCTTTAAATTACTCATTATCAAATAAATCATTATCAAGATGTGATTTTATATCACTTGTACAACCAAATAATTAAATAACATCAAAAGGCTCCAACAGATGTACACATTATACACATATACACTTGCAAAGCTGCTTACCTATTCTGAATATCGATCATCCTTTTAGCATATGAGTATCCATAATTTAATTCATGAGGTGGTCCAATGTGTATCTTGTGCGAGAATAAAGAAAAAAGTTATTTTTGGAAAAAAACTCAATGTTTTGTTGTTGTTTTTTTTTAATCATCTTCACACAGCACTAACTGAGACGCCTCACTGAAACATTCCAAAAATGTTCCTTTCAAAAGTGGTTACCTAAAAAAAAAAAAAACTCACTCAAAAACACTCAGAGGAGCTACACTTTTAGATGAATGTGAATGCTTACCATTGTCTCATCAATGGGATATGTAGTTTTGTCAGGAAAGATACAACTGGACAAGCAAGACACAACCTTGGTAACACCCGTCTCATGGGCAGTATGCAGGACGTTGTCATTGATCTTTATGTTGTCTCTCTGTGAAGATGGCAGACTTTCACCGACTGGCCATTACATTTAAAAGACAATGTAAGACTTCAGTTTTACATTATGGTTCATAGAGCAATTTCTACAACTGCTCAATTTTTTATTTTTTTGAGACAATAACATCAACGTGAACTCACCAAAAACTGCAGGTTTTCCTTCAAGTGTTCATAGAGTCCTCCCACTTTGGCGGCAAGGTGGATGACATGAGTGGGGCGATATTTCTCAAACACAGCTCTGGTCTGTTCAACGTCCCTGTTTATATTTTATTAGATTCAAGATCACTCTGAACAGACACCAAAAAACCTTAGGCTTGATAAATATGTAATAACTTTGGCTGCTATTTCCTTAATCCACTGGCTATTTAAAGTAAGCAGTTGGGGTAGGCCTACACTATATATCTGTATATTTGAAAGACAGTGCTTTTCCTTTTTGACACTTATTTAAATGCAGCGCTCGTAAAATCACTTTGACTAACAGCCTAACATTGTGAGCATATGTCATTAAACTCCATCTACGATGATGCAAAGCAGGAATTCTCAAGAAACACTGGTGAACACTGATGGCAACAAAATCACACACCAGTAACGAAATATGAAAATCACTTCTTAAGCTCTGGCAACTTACATTAGATTTCCATCCTTTGAGGAGATGAAGAACCATTCTTCTCCCTCACGTTTCCCACCTTCCTTAAACACCACATGCTCAATGGCTTTGCCTATCAACCCAGATCCACCTGTCACCAGAACACGCATCGTCTTGCTCTATTCCCTAGCTGTCTTTCTCTGGGCACTGAGTAAAGCAAATAGAAAGAAAATAGAAAATACTGGTGGGAAAAAAAATCTAATCAAATGAAAAAAAAAAAGATTCAGAGACCCAGACATGGAAAGCAGAACATGTTGTCCTGGCTTAGTGTGTTCCTGGTACCTGGTTCCAGAGAAATCCCCGGAACATGTGATGGAGCTAAGCACTGTCTGTGAGTATGAGGCCCAACAGCCCTGAGATCCGAGTGTCCCTACGATGTTATCTGAGCACGTGCAGTGGAAATGAACTGTGAATCATGTGAAGCATCTCTCCCCCGCCTCCACTTGAGCAACGTGGTGGTATCATACCTCTGGATGTTTTCTTCCTCTCATGATCAACTGAGTGTCTTTCATCCAATAGACATCAAAGACAGGATATGCAGTCACATGAAGGTAACAAGCGTTCAAAGATGAACAAAATAAAATACAAAATAAAGAAAAATGTCTATGCATCACATCTAACAAAAACAAGGCATTTTTTGTCAACTTCATTTGAGTGTGACCCCCATGTACAGATGCAGGACCGAAACTCCAAAAGACTGTATTAAAGAAATATAAAAATCTGACATATAAACTTAGCACAAAAAGTAAGGTAATCTGTGTTTGGTCGATTATTTTTTGCTTGCTTTTTGGCAATACATTTTATACATTTTATACTTTATTCTTTCCCTTTTAAATGATTCACATTTGTAAGGAAAATACAATCTAATAACGCCTCAGAAACAAATTTACTGATGTAATAAATTAACATGAAAAACACAAAGTTCATAAAGAAAAACCTTTAATTGACACTTCTAAAACAACAAACTATCCCTTTAATCGCATCTATCTCCTCCTCTATGAATATTCATGAGCTGAAATCTGAGCTCTATGTTCCAGAAAAGTGAATAAACTGTGCATCAGGGCCTCTGTGTTGTCTGTGCTTCTATAACTCCAGTGTTAACAATGAGGGGCCTCTTTTCTGTCTCCAGTGCCTGGGCCCCCTGTCTGAAGTCTGACCGGCCCTGGACCGGACACAGGGACTTCCTGCAGTGCACCAACAATGGCTTCCAGAACGAGGGTGACCGCAGGCGCTGGACCAACCTTCTCCCAAGAAGGAGCACCTTCCCCCAGCCAGGGGGCCGAGTTATTCTGCTGGAAAGACAGGGAGCCTCTCAATGAGGAGAGCCAGGAGGGACAGAGGACAGAGGACATGAGGACGAGTATGACACAAGGTCAATCCTGACCAGGCAGAGGAGAAAGGAAGGCCAGAAGACGGTGTGGTTCAAGGAGAGTGAGGACTCCTCTGACATCAAGGTGGAGATTATCCTCGATACTGTAGGCCAGGTGTTGGAGGAGACTGAGGAGGAGCTGGAGATGGAGGGGGGTTAGGGACCCTGATGCCCTGTTAAAAGATAATCAGAACCAGAACAGAGAATCCAGTGCAGAGGAGGACGGGGAGAAAGACTGTAGAAGAACAAACTCAGATATAGAGAAGGAGGAGCAGGAGGGCTGACCGCAGAGGTCAGAGGTCGAACTCAAGTCTGAGCAGAATGCTGTTCTGTTGTCCACCACAGCACAATGTAGTCCAGCTCGTCACGCTGTAGTTTGGAACGGCAGACCTAAGAACTGCATCCCATGTTCTTTTTTTCTTGGCATGTGGCTGTTTATCACAAGAAGACTAGTTTTGTATTTTGCAGTGGTTACTTCGCCAGACTGTCCCCTATTTTCCTCTCACCCCAACCGGTCGAGGCAGAGGATCGCACATTTTTGAGTCTGTTCTGTCAGAGATTTCTTCCTGTTAAAAGGGAGTTTTTTTCCTCTCTCCACTGATGCCTAGTGTTTGCTCATTGTGTGAACTGTTGGGTTTCTCTTCTCTCTATAATATTGTAAAGGTTTTGGCCTTACTATGTACAGTGCCTTTTTTTGCAATGGATGAAAAACTGAACCACAAAAGTTCAGCACAAAATACAAATACACCACGACTCTGTTCCCTCATGTAAGCACAATTTTGTTAGACTTTTATTGGGGCGAGTGATCACAGAATGTGGGTGGGAGATGACGCTGTGTTCAAAACCACTCAGAAATAGGACACACCCTTTTTGTCAAATAAATTCTTCACACTATCACGTTTATATGTGTGCATGTCGTAAATAAGTAACATATTTCTGGTTGACAAAACATGCAAATGTAACTGAGAAGCAGTTATTTACAAGTGATCATTTTTGGGGAGATGTGTTTGTAATTAAAATAAAGGTGTATTGATCTGCAGATTAACCTCAAGACTAAGCTCTAACACAATGTAAACAAACATTTTTATAACAGACTTAAACACAAGCACATTTTAATACTTTAGCCTTTTATTTTTGGATAAAGACCAGTTTGTAGACGAACGAAACATGAAAACCTGTGCTTGTAATTTCTTATTAGCCCAAGCCTAGCTCCCAGATGTCGTTGTCAATCTGACTAGCATTGAATTAGAAATTAAAGGAATAAAAGGATGTGAGAGAAGAGATATAGAGCTGCTGGTCATACTATATATGAGACTGACGACGGACTCCTCCGTGTGTCTGCCAGTCATTAGACTTTCATGGCGCAGACAGACGGCAATTTACGATTGCACCACATATCATCCCAACATTTGTCAGCTGCGAAAACCAAAAACAAAAGTCAGGAAACTGACATGAAACACAAACAGTGCTACTGCTGTTAATTATGTACCATTGCTAAAATTACTACTGTGAAATTAATTTCTATATTTGAGTGGGTTTTATGAATAACAATTCATCTGCCATTTTCATTGAATCATTTGAATCACTCTCATCTGAAGCATTGTGTTCTTTTACCTGAATCATTAATTTGTAAACAATGCTGTCTGCCTATGGCATTATGAGGCTCATCCTTGCACCAGTTCAGGTAGAAAAAAGGGTGTGCCATCACTCCAGAACCACTGCTTCTCCCAGAAGACGTAAGATAAGACGAAACAAAGGTGTGTTTTTAAGTTTTCAAGTAGTCTTATTTAAGTGAATTGTGCAGTGATCAATAAAATAGCTCTTGTGCGTCTGAGCCTCCCACCCATGCATTTGTCAACTCATGGCTGACATGCATTATCAGCCTCTGAATTTCACGATACTCCAGGATGTTGTGAATAGATGCCAGGTTTGCACCCATGGCCTGACAGTATTTCTACAGTGGACACACACACAGACAGAAAAATAACAATAAGCAAAAACTAACAGTGTGTAAGCTTTCTGAAATGAAGCTGTTACCATGGTTACCTCAGCTTCAGCCCAGGTCATGAGTTTTGGAAGGTAGCGGAAAATGCGACCATTGAACGGAGTCCAACCCATGTAACAAGTCAATGACCTCTTGACCAGATGATTCTTTGCTGAGGATAGTTAATTGTTTTCTTTGTATTAATAACATATGCAGTGGTATCTCATGTTATTTAGATAACATCATGTAATTAACACATAGTCTTGTGTTGCATGCTGAGTTGTGTAGGCAAGCACCTGCATTGAGATGAGTTTTCAAAATAAATATGTTTGTTGGAGATAGTATAGTATTTAGTACATAGTATTTATGTTAGAGCAACTGACCTGTCTGATCATTTTTGTCCATTACTGCTGGAAGAACTGGAAAGTATCAAAAACCAGTTACTGTCTCATTGTTTAGTTTATTGTCATTTTGGGTTAGGGTTAGGGTACGTATGTTATACTCACCAGCAGCTGCAGTCAGAGCCAACATGGCATAAACGATTGTAGACACACTCAAAGTCTTCATGGTACTGATGATTATTTGAACTGGAGCACAGAGACAGAAATATGAAACTGGTAAGTCAAAATGAAAGAACCACCTTAAATCCAGACAATGTCTTCCTTTCATGAGCGACTTTCTTTTTCCTTTTAACTATGCCTTCCAACTTTTTTTGTAAGTTTCTAAAGAAGCAGTCATAAAGGAAAATAACATGAATAATATGAAAATAATATGAGCTCCTAAAAGAACATGAGCTAACATATACACTACCAGTCAAAAGTTTGGACACACCTCCTCATTTAATGATTTTTATTATATTATTTTATTTTCATGACTATTTACATTGTAGATTCTCACTGAAGGCATCAAAACTGTGAATGAACACATATGGAATTATCTAGTGAACAAAAAAGTGTGAAGTAACTCTAAATATGTAGGTAGTTAAAACAGGGTTTTATCATGTGGTGGTATTGACTATTGTAATGCCCTTTACTAACAAAACTATCTCACGCCTTCAGCTACTCCAGCACTCCAGAATGTGCCGGACGACCAGAAGGCAGGCTTACATTACACCGGTTTTAAAATCACTGCATTGGCTCCCTGTTCATTTCAGGATTGATTTTAATGTCCTTTTAATGGGTTTTTAAAAAAGACTTGCTTTTATCCTACGAACCCTCACAGACCCTGAGGTCCTCCGGCACTGGCATTTTACCTATTCTCATTGTTAAAACTAGAACACATAGTGAGGCAGCCTTCATGCATTTATGCCCCATGTTTATGGAACAGCCTGCAGAAGAACCTGAGGACCGCAGAGAATATTGACATGTTTAAAAGCAGGCTCAAGACTTATTTCATGATTATGGATGATCAGTGTAAACACAAGTGATTATATTTTCCCACCATTGAAATTCAGACACATTTTAACTATAAACCCTCTGTGAAACCATGGGGCTATAAGCAAGAGTCAGTTTTAGCATTTCCATTTATGAAAAAAATATATTGTTTAACTGTTAAATTACTATATAAAATATTGGCAAGTGTCCAAAGAAGGGAACAGAGTGAAAAAAACATTTGGTGTCATATTATGTTTATTTATATCAAATTTAACGCATTTCCCATTTCCTTTGAGCGTAGAAAAGTGTTGTTGCATCCGCAGTCTTCCTGAAGGTCCTTACAGATGTGAAGTTTCTTCCTTATTACATCTTGATGTTGTCTGTGTAAGTCCAGAGTGACAAGGCACAGTGTAGTTGGTGAGTCTTATACCAGCAACACTGCATTAATGCAGCCATCATTCTCCGGGTTATTTGTCACCTGGGCATATTTCCCTGAGAAGAAGATGACATTTGGTTATAACATTGTCACATTGCAAATAAACATATTAGGACTTTTTGCCCACATCAGATTTGACGATATATTGGGAGTGCTCGGGCCGATTACTGATACCAATATACAGTATATGCATTTTCCCTGCGACCAACTGCAGAGGTCATTTAGTCTCCTCTTCTCTTCTTTAGTTCTCATCTTTCATACTCGTATCTCAGCAGACATAAACATTTTTTTCATTAAGCAAAAGAAATAAATGTAAACAAAATAACAGTTGTAGAAAGTGCCAGCATTTAAGTCAAAGAAGCAGCCTATTTAACCTACTGCGTATCGGCAGTTTGTCGATATCCAATAATGCACTTTAGAGTCAATTGCCAATACCGATAGTGTGCCAATAATATCGTGAATCCCTAGAACATACAATATTCTACAAGAAGAGTCACTTTTTTAAAACTTCTGCAGACAAATAGAGATAATTTATACTGTTTTGATTTTGAGCAATGACCTTGTAATTTAATTGGTTGGATGGATTAATTATTTTCAAAAATCGTAGTATCCAATAGTCACCAATAGGGCTGAACGTAAATCTATTGTTATTGTGATATCAACATGGTCATATACATATTACAAATGAGAAATGTTTCCTGCACATTCAGTCGAAGCAGCGCACTCCTGCAGCAAATATTGTGCAGCATGTTTCACTTCTTATCAGTGTTTCCTCCACTATTCATTTGGACCAACGTTCGTTTTATCTGAGGGCAGTGTGTGTTTTTAACACGTTTCTCCATCATTTCTCTCCCCTCATTTTTTTCTAACCAGTTTTGTATCTTGTGTGAGCACACACACACACCCATGTAAATGATGAATTAAAAGCTTCACCAAATGTAAAAACCAGACTGAAAAAGTTTTGGGCGATATGGACAAATTTTCCAGCCGTCCATCAGCAGCATAACAACTGGCGATTGCTGCGGTGCACTGTGAATTTTGAGAGCGTGCTGGTCACAAATTCATTTGGATGATGACGCAGCTCCTGTTAACACTTTCTTATATCATCAAATATTATGAAATCTATGGATTGAAATTCAGTGACCCACCGCCATGAGTTTAACTGTCGGACCACGTATTAAAAGTGTAGTGTCTCTTTGACAAATTTCAGTCCTCTTATGCATCATCACTTCCTTGGCCATCAAAATAAGAGCCACTGGCTTTGGCTACAACTTCCTGGATAAGCCTATTGCACTTAAAATTACTCTTTTTTTTTTAATCTAGTTTATTTTTGTTGTATTTGTGATTCATCCTCCACTTGGAAATCAACTGGTTACTGCACACAGACGTAAGCACTCACCCCAGATAACCTTTCCTCCTTGTGTGACCAGGCCCAGCTCGCTGACATTGACCTCTATGACTGTTCCTTTTGTGATGACTCCTAATGACGTGTAGAGTGGTGAGGAGGGGTTCTTCTTCACACCGAGAATGGGAAGACAGAATGTGGCCTTCAGCTCTGGATGTGTGACATGAGCCTTCTTAAAACGCAAACCCTGAAGCACAACGAGGACAAAGAGGCGATTAAGGCTCCAAAATTTCAAATGATGCACAATGGAACTTTAGCATATAGCTAACAAACAAAAAATCTATAATGTGAACGTCGTACCATTGGTCTGATGAAACGCTCATATTTTGGTGGTTTGCGAGTGAAGCCATCACCAACAAAGCAAACTTTTGTGACCATTCTCTTCCATGCTTTCTTTTGCCTCTTTCCAGTTTTGATAACTTTCAGCACTTCTGTCTCTCCCTGGGCACGTACTTTTGGCAGGGGTACTTCCCATTTGCCCTACAAAAAACAGTACATGCTTGTGTTTAGAAAACACTGATATCATAACCACACATCTATATCACTTCCACATATTTAAAACCAAAAAAAGGGGTGCTGACAACTGGAGGTCAACTGTCACTTACAGCCTTCTCTTTCCTCTTCTGTTTGATCATGTTGGAAAGAACCTTAGCACGGGACTGCCCTTCTCTGTCCAAAAGGTATGCTGGCACTGCTCCCTCTGGGGTCTTATCATCATTCTTCTGCTTGGTCTTCCTCTGTTCATGCATTTTGATACTACCAAGAGCATACAATCCAGAATTCAGTCATTATACATTTTGTATCTTTAATCAAAAAAAGGACAGCCAGCTCATTTCAAGGCAAACTTCATTTTCTCCCCCTATACTCACGTTTTCTTCATCTGGATCTTTTCTGCATGTCTCTGTTTGTGGTACAGTTTGGCTTTCAAACCAATTAACTTTCTGGCCTTGTGGGAACGCTCGTGGGCCTCACGGCTCTCCTTCTTCCTTTTCTTTTCATGATGGTCCAGGCGGTAGCCGTGCCGCTTGCGGTGCAACTCAATGTGCTCGTTCTGGGGCTACAAAAGAGAAAACAAACCTTGTTAGAGATTATAAACAATTTTAGTCTGACGTTGACCAATATGACCAACATGCCACTGTTAATGGTGGACATTTGTGAAACTGACAAATTATTATTATTTTTTAATTTTACATGTACCATTAACCAAGACAAATCATTGAACACAGCTTTTCTATTTGAAGGGCTCAATGAAGGGCCCTACAGTGTTACATTAATAGATGCTTTAATAATCTAAAATGGTAAAATCCCAAATTGTAGTTTCTCAGGACCGACATACATTGACATGCACACAGATAAAAGATGAAACATTTACAAAAGAAAGGTGCTACACTACGTGCATTCAAGTGTGTATATTAAAATAATTTGAAACACACATAATAGAGCTTATTTCAAAACCACGACAGTTGTTTTATATTACTGCAAAATAAATAAATTCAGGTGTATTACAGATTGATTGAAAAAACTGTGGGTTTTGGTAGATCATATATTAAGAGCTTGACTAACAAGGAAAAGATTTTCACAAAATAAAAAAAAATCTAGAAGAAAATGTAAAATGAACCATAACATTTCAGCTGATTGCATTTTTCCGATAAATACATTTCAATTTTTTTTAATTATTAGCACACACATGGGGCCTCATCAGCCCTGTCAGCTGGAATCAGGCACCAGCGATTCTCAGGTGGAGGATAAAGCGGTAGAAGTGAGTGAAGTGAGTAAACACATACCATAGCTAAATTGCAGAACACACAAGAGATCCCACCAGCTGTATAACTGTTGTATGTTTTAATAAAGCGTTCTATTGGTTTACACATCTACAAACGAAAGTCAAAGCGTGTAATTGCCATCTGAGCTTTAGTGTTCACATACAGAGACGTACATCTTCACCTGTAAATAGATGGCAGTCTGATTTCATTTAAACTTTTAATACATAGACACTGTTGACATACAGCAGAGCACAGCGGCCATGCCACATGTAAACCAAAGCTAATGCTACCACAAGATGCTAACGTGTTCAACAGCGCCACAGAAGTCAAATAATACATTTTCACGAGGTTGGTTTCTTACCATTGTGTGTTTAGGGGTTACTTGTTACAGTAGATGTGTCACAGATGGTAACAGTTGATAAAGACTCAGAATATTTGTTGCTTTCTTTACTGAGACGGGGGTCCTTTAGGTGTTGTTTTCCCCGGACCCGAAACTTGAAGGAAGTACGTCATTATGTCGCAACGTGTTTCCGTAGTGAACATAGGAACGGGTCATCACTGCACTAGTCCAAATTAGGGCAAACATACATCACTTATACGATTGAAACTGGCGCTCTGTAATTTCTTTTTTATTTTTTTCAATAGATACCAACGCTTTTAGGTAGCTTATTTTGATGGAACAGGTTGTGTTTTTTGCCCGGAACTGTACGTATCACACATTTGTTTCTAAAAACATATTTTGTAGCTGTACCTTATGAAAGCGTGACATTTTTGACACATTAGAATTCACTGTGTTTTGAAGGACATTTTAATCCCTTTTGTAATATATTCGGTTTTGAATACGTCCAGTATTATTCTCTTGGATATAACAACAGACCTCCGGTTTCTCCCCTTTTCATTGTTATGGTGCTAGCGTAACAAAAAACGGACATTTCTTCATCCAGGCTTCTTTTAATTAATGTTCATCAAAGATGGTTCACCTGAAACTTTGTTTCATCCCGAAGGAGAAGCGTGAAAGATAAACATACATTAAAAATGTATGTTGGGTTTGTTAACACATATAACAGGATGATTTGGGTAAGATGTAGTTCTTTTGAAATTATTTGCCGTCACTAATACTTTATTTTCTAATGATGTTGTTCATAATGAAATCATTGTCATTTACAGGGAAGGCATTTATTAACTGTGAGGCGCAAGAGCTTTATCTACAGAGTGAGTTATTACATGAAGAGACATTACAGCTTACTACCAGGTATGTTGTTTTCATAACTAAACCTAAACAGCTATTATAATCAGTAAAAACATCATACATCTAATTAATTCCAAATTCGTTAAAACTCCTTGAATTTAGCCATTTACCCAGTATATATGCTAATGTACATTTGCTGGTTAACATGTGCCACAAATGTTGAACTCTTTCATTTTCACATCTTTACATTTGTTGATAAAATAGTCTCACCTCCTCAAGTTCCATTTCCACTAACAAGAGGTCAATATAGGGTTCGGCAATAATCCAACAACATCATAAATTCATATACAGTGTTCTTTAATAGCAATGTAACAGAGGCTTAATATAAATAAAGGTATAACTTTTTGCTTTGAATCTTTTACCTCAGAAATGTGTGAAGTGTTTTTATGTTAAACAGGTGTGTGACTTTAAAGAAATGTAAACAATTTACAAGGTTTTTTTGTCTCACCCATGGCCAAAAAACAGTATTTAATTATCTGAACAGTATTTAATTATCTGGCATTTATCATGATCAATGTAGCCTGATTTAAATTTTTTAAATTGTAATGATGTTTTTGGCAATATCATCCAGCCATATGTCAATATTAGTGAATTGAAGAACATCTGCTAAATTAAGACAATATGAGTAAAAGCTCCCAAGTGCTGCTACATGTCTACAAGCCAAGATGAAAATAAACCTATCCTTTTTTGGATTTTTGCTTGGACCAATACAGGTGCTTGTGCATAGTTTTGACATAATATTGTTGATTAAACATACTGCAATCAGTGTTACTAGTTCAGTCACACCATTGCTGTACATCATGTTCCCTGTCATAGATGATGTGAAATCATTGCGAGCTGTTGTCAACCCTGATATATCCAAGTAAGTTAATCCTTTGGTCAATTATTTGAAAAACGCCCCTTTAGCTTCATTTTAACTTTGGCAACATGTATGTGCAGGATCCGGAACATTGGCATTATGGCCCACATCGATGCAGGGAAGACTACAACCACAGAGCGAATGCTTTATTACTCTGGATACACAAGGGCTCTAGGAGGTGTGTAAGAGAATCAGTTGATTTTTTTAATAACCCATAGACTGCCTGTTTGTTTCTGTCCCTCAGATTATTTCTGTCAATTTTGCTTGTAGATGTAGATGATGGAGATACTGTCACAGATTTTATGGCTCAAGAGAGGGAGCGTGGCATTACCATACAGTCGGCAGCGGTCACATTTGATTGGAAGAGTCACAGAATAAATCTTATAGACACGCCAGGTAGAAATATCACACACAAACACTTCTAAAACATTCCAGTGAAAATGAGAGAAAGCAGCCACCCATATATGACTCACTGTGTGTGTGATTTCAGGTCATGTCGACTTCACCCTCGAGGTGGAGCGGGCACTTCGTGTTCTCGATGGGGCTGTTGCAGTATTTGATGCCTCTGCCGGCGTTGAGGTTATCATGTTGTTTTTAGGCATCTTCCTTTTTCCAGTTAAGAAGGAAAAGCTCATTAAATCAGGTACATTTTTAACATGGTTTCTTCTGTTGCTCTAAAAACACTGACAGGCTCAGACTCTGACTGTGTGGAGACAAGCAGAGAAGCACCACATTCCCTGTGTTTGTTTCCTGAATAAAATGGATAAACCTGCAGCCAAGTGAGTTACTCAGCAGGCAGTTTTGCCATGTATAACTTCAAAAATTTAATTGGAAATTATCTCTCTTTTTTCCCCCAAAGCTTGACTTTTTCCATTGAGAGCATTCGACAGAAGCTGAAAGCCAACCCAATCCTCGTGCAGGTTTGACTTCAGTCAATATTTATTTTCTTTATGATAAATTTTGTAATGACTCAACTGAAACGAAAAAAAACTAGTATGAGTAAAGAGTCAAAAGAGTCTAAAGTATAAGTAATAAAAATAAACCTCTCATAAGTATCTAACTAGTCTCCTGAAACTTCCCGTAGATTCCTGTTGGCAGTGGCAAGGACTTCACAGGTGTGGTTGATCTGGTAACCAGCCAGAAGTTGATATGGAAGCTTAACTCTACAGTAGGTGATGGGAGGATTTTTGAAAGTGCACCTCTTTACCAGTCTGATGAGTTAGAACTCCTGCAGTATGTCAGTGAGGCAAGGACGGCTTTAATCGAACAGGTACATGTCTAATAATTTTCAACAAAAGAAACTTATAATTGATTTATTTTTTCTTCAGTATGTTTTGTTTTTGTTCCCAATCACAGGTTGCTGATTTGGATGATGAGTTTGCGGAGCTGTTGTTGACTGATTTTTGTGATAATTTCAATGCCGTTCCTTCTGTCAAAGTGAGTGATGTACTGCATAATCAGAGTTGATTAGTCTATAAATAAGCTCAGTTGCTTGTGAATACAAATTTAATAGTGCTGATGTGTCTCCAGCTACAAGACGCTGTGCGTCGGGTGACTCTTGCTCGTAAAGGAGTCCCTGTTCTTTGTGGGAGCTCTTTGAGAAACAAAGGTGTTCAGCCTCTTTTAGATGCTATCATCAGTTACCTGCCTGCACCCAATGAACGACACCACGATCTTGTGTAAGTATATACTTCAGAAGTGTCAAAACGCACATTCATATAGTGATTATAGCATGATGAGGATGTTTGTCCAGCCTCTGCACAAATTTTTCTACAATCTGTTAATGTTCAAATTTTTGTTAAGGAAAGATCTGTTATCTCCTTTCATGTTGTCTGATTTGGGTTTGACCTCACAAGAACAAGGGACAGAAAGACAAATCTAAAATATAATGCTTCTGACCGCTGGTTTTCGTCAGGTGCAGAGAAAACATACAAAAAAAATGACAGTTTCCCAGTATAAAAGTGAAGCCCAGGATGTATGTTAGCCACTAATAGCAAAAATAATGTATTTAAATGCAGTGGGAGTTTGTTTTGTACACTTGGACAACTACATCCATTTTTGTGTGCAATCTATGTTCTATATTTGGTTCTTGTTGTCAGATGCTGAAACACTGATTAACACTGATCATCCCACAGGCAGTGGTACAAGGATGACTTATGTGCTCTGGCCTTCAAGGTTCTCCATGACAAGCAGCGTGGTCCTCTGGTGTTTCTCAGGATTTACTCTGGTACTCTGAAACCACAGATGGCTGTCCACAACATTAACAGGAACAGCACGTATGCAATATCAATCACTGTGACTCAGTTTTTGTCAGAAATGTCAGTTTTGACCCAAAACATTATTAACACTGGTTTTAATCACCGTGTTTTGATGTCTGCAGTGAGAGGATGAGCAGACTGCTGGTGCCGTTTGCTGATCAGCATGTAGAAATCCCCTCGATGACTGCTGGAAACATTGCGCTGACTGTAGGACTGAAGCAGGTAGAATGTTGGATCCTTGATTCCTTATAGCCTGAATTCTAAAAATTGGTCTTTCATATTTTCCTGCTTTCTGTTAAGACAGTCACAGGAGACACCATTGTCTCATCCAAGGCTTCAGCTGCAGCTGCAGCTCGCCGGGCTCATTCCAACAGTGGCATGGGGAAAAAGCATGGGGAACATGCAAATGTGGTCCTTTCAGGAGTGGAGGTCCCCGATCCTGTCTTCTTCTGCACTATAGAACCTCCCACCATGGCCAAACAGGCTGGTCAGTGATGGTGACATGCACAGAAACTTTGCTTTGCCTGGGCACTCTCACAGCCACTCACACATATGTTTTTTGTCTTCTGATAGATCTTGAAAATGCACTTAACTGCCTCCAGAGAGAAGATCCCAGTCTTAAAGTGAGGGTTGACCCTGACTCTGGCCAGGTATTACCCTCAGTAAACTAAACAGGACATTTTTATCAGTGCACCTGCACCAATTAACTAGTAACCTGTTATTGACATCCTTACTCTGTGACCTGATCATACTTGGACAGTGCTAACCATGGCTGTTAACACCTGACATTAAAATGCGCTCTGGGACTGTTTGCAAGTGCAAAATTATGTGTTTAAGTCTGACTATACAGATGTTTGATGTCAGTGTGTTTGTGTGCGCGTCTGTGTGTTCGAGTGACAGAGGTGGAAACGAGCGTTATTGTTACAGAAACAGCATGTTATAGCGTTAAGTTATGACCATTAAAAAAGAAATCATATGAGTTAATACTGCATTGGTGGTTAGAAATAAATAGCATATGGTCGCTGCTTAGTGTAAAGAAAATACGCTGTCATGAGTAGGGTGTCTTGTGTTGTGAGGTAGTAGGATTGCATTCACACATGCTCAGAAATGTGCCCCCATGTGTACTTTAACTACCTGTGTATCTAAGGATGCATTCAGGATAGGGAGCATTCAGACCTGTACAAAGCACCATCTGGATGTGATCGGATCACTGGCAACAGATGTTAATAGTAGGTTTGAATGGGACTATATTTTCTTACCTCTTAATCCTCAGACTGTTTTGTGTGGAATGGGAGAGCTGCACATCGAGATCATCCATGATCGAATTAGAAGAGAGTATGGCATCGAGACTGACCTTGGACCACTGCAGGTGGCTTACAGGGAGACTGTTCTCTACAAGGCCTCTGCTACAGGTACAACAAATATTTCTCTATTAATGTATTTAGTCAGAGAAAAATAATTCTCTGAAATTGCATTGATTTGTTAATTTCCCTGCTTGCTTATAATGTAGATACTTTGGACCGTACTGTTGGGGAGAGGAGACATGTTGTGACAGTGGAGCTGGAGGTCAGACCTGCGGACACTACAGCTGACTTGTGCAACGTAGCTTTCACAGAAATAGCTGAGGAACAACTATCACAAGAAATGAAAGAGGCAGTGGAGAATGGAGTACACAGCTCATACCTGCAAGGTAATGCTCTGAAATCCCCTGAAAACCAAAGTATTTCTTGTAATTATATAAATATGGAGACTGTTAACTGCTGTTAGATATTCCCCTCCTTCCTTCTCACACCAGATCATAAACATGTATGGTGGTTATTTACTGGAGATAACGTGTTGCACAATATTTGCTTCTCCTAGATTTACTGTCAGAGCCCTGAATCTGAATGACCCTTGCCACTCTTGCCTACACTCTAGATCAGCGATAGAATATAGAGCTATTTACCACATTTGAACTCAAGTATTTCATGGCAGCAGCTTTAATGTCTACAAAGTCAAAGTTAATTTCAAAAAGAGAAAAAAAAGAACTATGCATAAATATGCACAAATCTCAAATATGTGCAGCCATGTGCCCCATTTAACTGAAAGGTAAAAATAGGGGACAGTTGGGGAGTACACAAAACAGAATAGAGACACCAGATGGACAGCAGTTACGTCAGTTGTAAAGACAATCTTTTTAATATTTTATAATTGTGTTATTCATACTAGCAGTAGTAACAGATTTGTTAACTAAAGGACCCGCGATCAAGATCTCTTTTACAAAACAGACTTGAACTGTTCAGAGAACTATCCACATCATGCAACATGAGGCAGCCATAAAACATACAAAATGGTTAAAATTCTGGCAAAACAATGTTTTTACAGGGACCTTGCTCACAACAAAAAAAACTCAGCTAGCGTTTCTCAGGGCCTGAAATTGTGTTCACTACAACCTGTGATTTGGGTTCACATCATTTCCAATATCTGCTCACTCCCTCAGGTCCACTGCTTGGTTATCCTTTACAGAGTGTAACTACGCTGATCCAGAGTGTCAGTATAGAGCCAGGAACATCCCCAGCCATGGTGTCTGCCTGTGTCACTCGCTGCATCCTTAAGGTAAAACATTTTGGCAGCATTTCCCAATTTAGAGCTACACGCTTATCAGTGGATGAGCTTAATCTGTGTGCATGTGTGGCTGTAGGCTCTGAGGTTAGCAGGTGGTCAGGTACTGGAGCCAGTAATGTCACTGGAGGTAACAGTTGGGGAGGAATATCTCAGCTCTGTACTGGGGGACTTGGCCCAAAGACGAGGTAATGTCAGAGATATCCAAAGTCGCCATGACAACAAGGTGCTGCTAGCAACTGTACCATTGGCAGAAATGATGGTGAGATGGGCTTCCGATTCAAATGTTTTCCCATTGAGTTTGCAACCTTGATAATTTACTTTTCATACATTTTCTTGTGAAGGGTTACTCTACCATCCTGCGAACACTGACATCTGGAAATGCCACTTTCTCACTGGAGTTGGACACATACGAGGCTATGAATATCCAGGAACAGAACATCCTGCTCAAAAGAATGGCTGGCCAGTTGTGATCCATGAACAGATCTGGAATAGCACCAGTGGTTGTTTGACACAGACATTGCTACTACCTTGGGATATCAGATCTGTTGTATTTGTCCACATCCACAATGTACAAAGAATGAAATAAAATTTAGATTGCTTCATTCCCTGTATTTGTTTCAAATAATAGACA
This sequence comes from Brachirus orientalis, assembly GCA_016785285.1. NCBI lineage: Eukaryota > Metazoa > Chordata > Actinopteri > Pleuronectiformes > Soleidae > Brachirus > Brachirus orientalis. The sequence continues at coordinate 2,130,239 of JAFBJR010000905.1, forward strand.
AGCATTATAAACATCAGCATTTTATTTATTTTCAATAATACATTTTAATTATACAATTTTAAAGACATTCATAAAAAAAGTACTGTTGCAAAAATCAGGATGTAAAAGGTGTTCAAGGATTCTGCAGATTAATCATTTTTATTTCAGTGCTTCACTGCATTGTTAGTGTACTGCATCTGTACAAAGCACATTCAGCATTTGATTTGAAACCATGGGGTTTACAATGTGAATTTCAATCCTTTTCCCTTTTGTCCCTCATGTTCATCTTCAACTGTTTTCAGATGCCTTTGTACTCACGAGGACAGTAGCTGGAAATCAGTGGCTCAGCTGGGATTCCACGCCTGAGAGAGAGAAGGAACATTAAGGTCCAGTGTACAAATATCCAACAATACAGAGCTTCAAAGAATAGATGTAATATCACAATTTAATGTTGTCCTTGGCCGAGTAAAATGCTGAGAACTTCTGGATTTGTGTGAAGATACTTACTCCACCATACGACAGCGGTGCATGGACAGTCTGTTAAAGGCATCAGTGAGATCCCTCACATTCATGTCGCTCCACAGCCGCTCTGCCACAGCACTGGCACGAGGCCTGGAAGAGTTGAAGGAAAAGAACATGAATACATTTCTGAACCAGAGGGGTTATAAATTCTGAAGATCCAGCTCAGGATTCCATTAAACATTAATAGCAAGATGAACGACTGTCTTTGTACTGCACGTGTTAGCTTTTGAGCACATTGTTCATACCAGAGTCTGGGTGTCAGATTGGTAGCATCCACATATTCTCCCCACAAGCAAGCTTCTCCACCAATCACAAGTTTCTTCTGCTCCTCAGTTCCTGTTTAAAATATAGATATTACAACCAACATTCAGGGCATCTATATACTTAATAACCAAATTTATATACATTTGTATGAAAGACAGTGATCAAAAGATTTTTTTCCCCACTTTTCAACAGGCTTACACACATTTGCACAAGAGACAACTCCATGACATTTCACATCTGCATCATGAGTAGTATCACAAGACCCAACGACCTTATTGTATGTAATGGAAGAGCACTGTTGCTTAAACATCAAATGACCCAACAAAAAGTCATGCAGTCACAAACCCTTGAAATCCTGTGGGTCAGCCTTGTAAAAGCTCCGCCAGTCCTGGCCGTAGGAGATACGGTTCAGGTACCAGGGAGAGGACAACAAGGTTTGGTACCCCGAGGATGTTACATTTGCCATCTCATCCTGGTATTGCTGCTGGGTTCCTTTCCAAATGTGGATAAGTGTGTCTGGTTTCAGCTACATAGCACACAAACACCATTATCAGTATTAGTATCAGTAAAGTGAGAAGGACAATTGGCAAGACAGCAGGCACAGGGATGGACAGTGACTGGGCCTTCTAATGTTTTCACCTAGGACAGTGCATCTTGGTCTTTCGTTTATTATTATTCGCAGAACATAATGCATAATTTTGAGGAAGTGTTTGGCAATTACAAGGTGCAGCTGAACCTATAATACAATATACACATCAACTACCATTTCCAGCTTAAACAAAGCCCAAACCATAATTCAAGTCTTCGCCCTCAACTTCACCAGGTCCTCACAACTAGGTTCTGCCCCATTAGGACTACTAGCACTAACAAGGTGCCAGAAAATGGTCATGAAGAGGTAAACTTAAAATTTCAAAGGCTGCAAAATGTGACATGAACAAACGGACAATTTTGTCGTTATGAAACATCAAATCTTAAGGTGATTGTAATAAACAGGACTCTTCTGTAAAGTCAACTTCCCCTTAGGACTGAAAAATCTCAAAATTCATCTAAACCACAACATGGCCTATTGCAATTTTCAAATCACAGCCAGGTGCAATATTTCTTAGAGCCAAAAGTGTCAAATTACCAAGATTATGTATTGTCTTGACCTATCGGCCTCCTACAAACTAGAGACCACCATTTCCACAATTACCATATTTGTAATTAGATATTCATATAAAGTTATTCAGCCCTACTTCCCACTCAAACACTGGCACTTGCTTCATTTGGCTGCTGTGAAGCAAGGCCCTGGGCTAAAGTAGATGCTTATTCTAAGGCTTGAAAACCAGGCTATTTTAAAAGTTATTTTACACATAATATTCTTATAGTTATGTCGGAAAACCTTCCAAACACACTGGATCTTTAAATCTAGAGTGAATACTGATGTGAATCTCAACTTAAAAAAACGCAACACAAAATTGAAATCAAAAACCCACAAACAAAAAAAACCCAAAAAACCACACACACCAAAGTGTCATTTTACCCATATGTTTACCAATTTGGTCCATGATCCCTTCATGGATGACTATCCTTGTCACAACCGTGCAAATTTCAGTGTAAGCCTGTTGAACCACACCCACATTAAAACCTCACTAAAAAGTCTGACTTTTTAGTTTTTTTTGTTTTTTTTTTTTAAGGGAACTGACCGTTAAAGTTGAGAGGGTCAGCCTTGTAGTAGTTGCGCCAGTCCTGTCCATAGCTAATTAAATCTAGGTACCATGGGGCGGAGAGGATGGTCTGGTATCCTGCAGCTGTCACCTTGCCCATCTCCTCGTTAGACCCACTGCCGATCCACACATGCACTACTGTATCTGGCTTTAGCTGGAATTGTTACAAGCCAGGCTATGAACTTAGGTTTGTTGTTAGCATCAACAAATAGTGCACTTAAGTATGTTGCGCACGTTGCCGTAAATGAGTAGTTACATTTTGGGAAGTGGGTTCACTTTCTTTCAAAAAGAACAGAAAAACTGCAGTGTATGAGCAGTCAGCTTCGATTAGTTTAAAAGTCTAAAGCCTCTTTCACAACAAATTACACAACATGTGATTAACAATTTAAAGTGTTACACTAGTGGTAGAGCTTTGCATTTCAATTTTGGAAAGAAAGCAAGTTATTCCCCAAAATGTTAAACTATTGTGGACAATTTTTTTTTTTTTTTTTTTTTTTTTTTTTAAAAGATCTAAAAGATAAGCTGCATTCCAACTTGGATTTGCATCCTTTGAAGGCTGCATTTGAGGACAGATCCTTTAACATTTCATCTGAGAAATGTCTTCTCATGCAATACAACAACAAATCACAGGGATACATCCATACCACTGTTTAATTGTAAAATAAAATTTTCTGAATTAATAAAAAACAGAAAGATCTGTGTCCAAACTGTTACTTGTTTCAGAAGTAATGCAAGTCCATACCAATATTAAACAAACAAACATTCAGGTAAACTGGGCATTTGGATGCTGGTGTGAACAAGGCTGTCCTATTACCAACAATTCCTGACCAATCAGGAAGCGAATGTGGGTAACAGGTCATCTTTTCAAAAGGTCTCAGCCCCAGAGCACTGTTTTGGGGTTCTAAAACAGCACAGCAGAATTACTTAAAAAAAAAAAAAATGCAGGAGCATGGATGTAGCCCAGGATTCATTGTGTAACATAATTGAGCAACTAGATACAGCATCTCATAATTGCCAATAGCAAGGCTGGGATAAGCGACTCAAGAAATCTGCAGGCCAGATCATTTTGATTCTGCGTTTTCATAGTTGACAAAAAGGTGCCTTTCAATACCAACTACTCCCAAGTCAACTAAAAGACAGAACCCCTGATTCGGAACACAGCTCTTCATTTTATTTAGCATTAGATTTTGCATGCATAATTCTTACAATAATGTAGCATTACATATTTCTTACCTTAACACCATTGTCAAAAACCTCCTGCCAGATCATGTAGCCCTTCTTGGTGGCAGCAACAATGTCCAAGAGTCTAACAGATCAAACAAAGTGGGGAAAAAAGTAAAGTGTTTGTGAAAAAACAAAACCTCAAACAGGCAGTTTTAAGTGTAAATGAGAAACAGACTTCTGGATGTAGAATGATTCCAGTTTTCTGTAGTCATCTCCAAAGCCCTGCTGATCCATGAACTTCTTAATGTCAGGGTTGGACTTCCTGCAGGGGAAGCGCGAAACACAAAACAGCCAAAATTCACTGCTTTATAATCTTGACCCAACTGCTGAGACATTTTCTGGCATTGGTGCCGTTCACATTCTCACCAGCAGCTGAAGTTCACCTCATCACCTCCCAGGTGAACATAAGCATCAGGAAACACAGAACTGATCTCCTGAAAGAACTGGGTCATGAAGTCGTATGTGCTGTTGAGGATGGGGTTCACTGGTCCATAGGTGCCGGAAGGTTCAGAGCCAGAGAAACAAGGTGTGAGCAGATTTGGTTGGCCTGAGAGGGAAAAGTGGAACCAAGCCATCATTGCCGTTTGCTTGTGGGGATTTGTGAGAAAAATCATAGACCAGGAATAAAAAGTAGACAAAGCCTCAGGCTGTTTGAATTATGCCATTTACTGATTCATAATCAAAAAAAAAAAAAAAAAAAAAAAAAAAGTACTTGTTGGGTCTATAAAATGTTAAGTTTTCCCAAACCTGAAAATTGTGTTCTCAAATGTCTTGTCCAAAAATCAAAGTTATTCAGATTTAAAGAAACCAGAAAATATTCTCATTTAAGAAACTGAAAAACCAGAAAGGTTGTTTTAATTAAACCAGCTATTGAAGTGATTGTACAATACAAGCTGTTACTACCATGATGTCCACTCATGTGCTATGCTCTCAAAAAGGATCATTCAGAAAAAAAACATTGAAGACCTGAAACTAGTGATAAGACATTAACTTCTCAGGAAAAGGCTTAGTGACATCAGATGAACACTCCTTTTTGCCATAGTTGTGTGACCAACAGAATTGCTCAAGTGGCTATTTAATTGTTACTTCCTGGTTGGACAGTTATGTTGCAAATCATTTTAAACCAAATCATTAAGCTCTACCATCTACAGTAAAAATGTAAGGGGTTGTGATGGGGGGGGGGGGCACACCAACCCACCTTTGCCCCATGACTGCGTGTGTCCTGGAGTGTCAAACTCTGAGATGACACGAATGCCTCTTAGACGGGCGAACTCTATCACCATCTTTACATCAGCGGGTGTGTACACATGTGTGTATGGGTGGTAAGCTCCCTGAAAGACATGACAATTCTTCTGGTGAATATTGGTCACAGTAGAAGAATTGTTTAAACAGCAGTAACAAATGTCACCGACCTTCTGGCTCAGTTCTGGGAAAGTTCGGCTGAGGTAAGGAAAGGACTGATCGTCGACAATGTGCCAGTGGAAGACATTAAATTTGTTCATCGCCATCGTTTCCTGTACAAAAGTGACCAAAAGAAACTCTAGTCATGTTTTCAAATAACGTTTAAAAATAAAAAAAGTCCAGGATTTGACTAATACAACACACAAGCATGTTTACACATCTGAATAATGGCTTTAAAATGAAAATCTTTTAATTTTCATTCCCTGAGAATAGCCATTAAAAAAATGGAGGTAAGGGGCTTTTGAACCAATATGCTTCCAACAGCAGACTAGATGGGACATGTGTTGGCATTCTGAAGCTCTACTACACTCCACCCAATTAGATCTGATGCAAATATTAAGGGGAAAACAGCAAAGAGTTGAGAAAGTGTTTACATCCTTTCTGGGAAAAATGTAAAAAGGCCACCATGGTCCCAACACACTTGGAATCTGGTTTGTTTTTACCAGAGACCTTAGCATTGAAAGTAAGAAACTCCTGACGCACCAGAGTGGCCAAGATGACTTTGACGGGCAGGAAATGGCGGGAGCTGTCCAGTAAGATGCCTCTGTGTGGGAACCTGGGGAAGTCGCTGATTTTTGTGGAATTGATGCTTTTCTGAAGAAGGCAACATAATCTTAAGTCAAGATCTGGCTCAAAAGTGCAGTTGACCAATGGTGAAATATCAAATTCAGCAAATATTTAAAAAAGGAAGTGAGAAACAGTCAGATGTCACTTACTGCTCCATATTCATCTTCATACACCAATTGGCTGAAAGTTTCCAAACCTTGGGGGGGGAAAAAAATAAATTTCTGATGAGCCAGATTTTGTTGGCCGTCATGCAGAGATGCTTATCACAAGACACCAGTTCTGAGGAAAAGTACCCATGTCCTGTTAAGATATTGTCATGTCATGACAAGCCAAACAGGACTATGAATGTTTGGCCTGTATGGCCCCCCCCCCCTCTCTTGCATTAGTCAAACACAAAATTCAAGCTTCTGTACAGACGATGCTTTTTGCTGTTTTTTTTAAAAGACCATTATGACCTGAAAATAGACACTGCAAGTTCAGGACATCACTTTAAGAGGCATCATTGATGCATTTTGTTTATTTTTCCCCTATGGCTTGATTATTTACATAGTATACATAAGCCGAGTCTGCAAACGGATGTTCTCAGGATCCTCGTCATGAAAAGGTATTTACTGTATGTTCATAAACTACCAGTTACTTTCAGGAAAAGACATGTAAATACAATCTTACCATGCAGGGCCCCCCAAACCTTTGGTGCTTTCAGGACAGCAAATGGCTGGTCCACTGACAGTTCATCTGTGGACAGAGACAGTGGTCAAATCCATGCAGGTTTTCAGTGTCGTCACAGCTTGGCAGGTGGTCATTATGGTCATAAAGACAGGGGTATTAAGGGGGGCTTTAAATCTTTGGGCTAAATTTACTCTGCTAATCCTGGTATCCGCTATCCAGGTACTTTAAAAATCAACTGCTAAATCAGTCTATCGAGACCAACCTTGCATTCAAATCAGGCTTCAGGAAAAATAATTTAGTGTGAACTAAATCATTACAGGCCACACATTAAACTGAGGGGTCAAGTTTATTTTTTGTACTTTTATGGCTGAAAAATGTGGGTAAGATCTACATATTGCAATACTGAAAGATTATATTTTAAGACAAGCTTCAGTTCACTATTTTCAGTAAACAGATAACATGAAATTGGAATACTCTTAATGCAAGAATGAATTTATGCATTATTTCTAACAGGCATATAGCATTTTATCTTTCATGTCAACAGGTCCACAGTCAAGTAGCACAGATGCAGGAATTTGTCAAAACTGCTGCGCAAGAAAAAAATAAAATTGGAAACAGTTAAATAAATAACAGTACAAAGCTTTGCACGACTTAGAGCAGAGGTTCCCCTATAGAGGGGGTCACCGAAAAGTTTCTGGATTTATCTGTTCATCATATTCAAAAAGGCCTTTAAAAAGGCTTAACAGTACACGAGTTGACTTTGTAATCTGAAAACAGTCCCAATTACCAGACTGTCAAATTAATTCTGAGGGAAGTAAAATTTAGAAACCGACTTGCAGACTACATTCCAGGATGAGGTAGTGGTTCAGCCACAGAGCGGAGACTCACATGACTCGTCAGATGCGATACTGGGGTAGCCGTCACACTCCGAGTCAGGTGATGTGATCCACACCTGCAGCTGCGTCAGCTCAGAGGGGCCTGTTTGCCTGTTCCTGTTCTGCCACCACCTTTTATTCCCACCAAACATGTACTCATAATACCTGTAGGGAGAGAAATGACAGTTGTTAAAGATGATATTTTCCAGACTGAGCATCAGGAGGCTTTAAAAAGAACTGTAAAATTTAAAATACTGAAAGAGTACTGAAAAATTTAGCTTTTCACCTTTAAGGTGATTCATTTTGTTGAAATGTAGTAGTTTAATTTTGTTGCCACGGGAATAGACAGCAGCTCTATGCAGGCTTTAGACCAGTTTTTGGTCTAAGAAGAATTTGGGAAAACAATTCACATCAGGATTAGAATCTAGTGCACTGTATGTGGCCCCTGAACTAAGTGTTTGACACCCCTGCTTTAGAAGTTTCCCTGCTTCAGCACACCTGACCCAAACGAACAGCTCGTTATCAGGCTTTTGCACAAGTTGATTACGAGCCGACCATTTGAAACAGGTGGGTTGGAGCAGAGAAATGGGGTTTCACTAAGGAACAAATCAGTTAATGTGAAATTCTGAGTAGATTCCAAACAATGTTATAACAGCTTCTTTTAGGTGAATGACGCACAACCATTTTTTGCTTACACTGAGCTTAAGACTCTTAGGACTTTGTTCAGTATTTTTGTCTTAAGTCCTCCCAACAGGAACAATTCATTTTTAGACTTCACCATACACAAAGTCAGTTGAACGTGTCCTGGGATGAGACATCTGCATACCAAAGTTAATAAAGCAAGGTTTAACATGGCCCGAGTGATTCTTTCTTTAATGTTTCACCAGGTACATTTTGGTTGTTATCCTTTGTTATCTTTTTTGAGCTTTAAAGCCACCAGCAGATATGGATCCTTATCAAAAAAAAACAAAACTTTACAATTGTACAATGTAAAACGAGGCATGGGGTTAAGACACTGGGTGCCAGTTTGAAGTAGACCAAATGTGTGTAGGGGAGTTGGTTAAAAATGAAAGACGTCATGTGTAGTGTAGTTAAAAAAACGTAAAAGACGTCATGTGTAGTGTAGTTAAAAAAACGTAAAAAAAAGTTATTTATTCGCGAGGCTCGACAACACATGATTTCAATGAGTGTTGTCAGGATTTTGCTGACTCTTTGAAATAGAGCAGGGAAACGTCTAGCCCATTCCTGGTTACAGTAAGTGTTATTTTCTGAAAACACTTTTTGGCCACTAGGTTGCGCTCTTTCGAGACAGACACCAGGTACCAATGTCAAATTGCAATCTTCACTGGTCCTGATGGGTATACCAAGTTTCCTGAATTTCCATGAATGACAAGGCTTTTAAATGTGCAGTCAAAGGAGTGAGGGAAAGAAAGAAAATGGAAGCGGCAGAGTCAGTGAGTGTCTACGGCGTCACTCACCTCCGGTACGCGTTCTGCAGGATGCTGCAGCTCGGCCCAGCAGAAGACTCTCTGGCGTCAACGATACTGAAGCTAGAACCGATTATCTTGAATGAAACCTCCGAGATGTCAACCTTCTGCGGCAGAGGCCACAGTGAGCTGGACTGTTGTCCAGAACTGAGGCCGAGCGTCAGCAGCAGCAGCGGCACAGCAAACTTCAGCGGAGACATCGTTGCGGTTTACAGCGGGAGAGTCACGAGTTCTGGCAAACACAGCTGCCTTTTATTAGCAGGAGCAGGAGGAGGCGGGGCTCCACACGCGGAAGTCACTGTTCTAAAACATTTAAAGGGGAAGTCCAACCTGCTGTTGCGCAGCTTGATACACAAAACAAAAAAAATGAGTGGAAATTTCGTTTATTCGTATATATTTTTTTCTTTAATTATTATTATTATTTTGTTAAGCCAAATATCAGAAAAGGCTGTTTGTTTTACCGATATTCCTTTTGAAATGACAAATCAAATACGCAAGGCAACAACAAAACAAAATAGCCAGGATAATTTACAATGTTCTTTATTTTGATATTTATTTCATTTATTTTCTTATCATTATTCGTCGTTCTGCTGTGACTCCACGCCTCGCACGAACAGAAAATCAGAAAACTGGGAGACTAACAACGGTCCACTGGGGTCTGGAAATCTAATGACTTATCTTGAGCAACTACTGTATATATACAGTACTGTGCATAAGTCTTAGGCCACCATTAGATTTGTTGTTTTAGCAATGCTATAATGACCATCCTGTACAATTATTTCTCAATCACTTTACTGGAACACATCCTGAAAATATGGAGAAACACATATGCAGTTTGAAAATAACATCTTTTTTTCAGAAACAACTAACAACAAAAATGCTTCTACAATATCAAATATTTAGTGTGACCTACATTTCCACTTGAACAATAACACAACCATGGCTCTTCAAAACCTGGAATGGAACCCTAATGTTATTGGTCAAACCTGTGTTCCTCCTACTATTTCATGCCAACAAATAGCTGCTGTGAAAAAGGTCTATTATACCTGGTTTACTCAAGACATGTTTGAGCATCACATACACATGTTGCACAAATTCAACTCAGTGACAGGTTGATCATATAGTATACGACTGACTTTTAGTCACATCTTTTCAATCCAAACGCCAATGATCACAAAAGTGATATAAAAACAACAAAGCTGGTGGTGGCCTAAGACTTTTGCACAGTACTGTATATATATATTCACCCCATTTCACTCCCATTGTTTAAATTTGACCTGAATTTGTCTTCTGCTCTCATATGAAAATGAAATGAAATGACAATTAGAAATAACTCCATGTTTGTTCATAAGATCAAAATTCTGTTTTAAAAAGGTGTCATACTAAACAAATGTGTTGACTGTGTGTGTTGGGTGTGTGTGTGGGGATGTGTCTGCACAGGGTACAGATAGACAAACAAGACTGGGCCAGTGGTCTGATCTTAACAGTCTTGAGGTTTTCTGGTTTTCTGTTCATGCTCAATGGAGGCATGCATCCACAGCACGACTTGATAAAAAAATGAAAAAAACAAAAAACAAAAAAAAAAAACTAAAGATAAAACTAAAGAACTATGTAAATTCTACTGTTTATTTTGTTTTTGTTGCTTTGCGTATTTGATTTGTCTTTTCGGAAAGAATATGGAAAAACAAACAGCCTTTTCTGATATTTGGTACAACCAGAAAAGCAAATAAATGAAACGTTCTACATTTTTTTTTTTTTTTTTTAGTTTGTCGGGCTGAAATGAGTAATTGAGTAAACGGATGATGCTCTCAGTAATTGTAGTAAGTATTACATAGTGGTGTGCATAGATATTTGCAAGGGCATGGGCAAAAACTAAACGGGCACCTACTGCACACCAGTGGACAGATGCCAAATTCAGCCCGGCCCTGGGAACTATATTTCATGTGGACATCAATATGAACCTCCACGCATTATTGTAAATTAATTTCCGTCACTGAGAAAGAAATTTTCTATTCAGCACTGAATATAATTTCCTCTATTTCCTCTTTGGTGGTTTTAGTGGGGGACATTGTTTTTGATTGGAAGGGCAGCCATAGGAAATGAACTTGCAAGAGCATCTCATAGGGCACTGTGTCACTTTTCTCCACTAGAAAGGCACTCTTTAAATCAACTTTTTGAATTTATATTTTGCTTTAGAGGCCACAAATGAATGGCAGCCAGTAGGGCACTTCCTCATGGTACTTTAGCATATGTCTTGAGACTCAAGAGAGCACTTTAGCGTTTGTAACCACTACATTGCTTAATGTATTACATTCAACATTAAATAACACACACACACACACACACACACACATATATATACAGTATATATTATATTTAAGCTTGATTGGTGTTTTAATTACAGTTGTCTATATTATTATTTACTTAAGATTTATTTCTCTGTTTTTGATATTAAAAGATTTATTTTGCTTCATAAATGTTTTTTATTCTGAAGTATACACATTCCATATCCAAATTCTGTGAAATATCATCATGAATATCTTGATTGCGATATCCTGATGGAATATTGCGTTATCATTTTAAGCTACATTTGTACATTTAGGTCAAGATCTGGTTTCCTGCCTTTTATTTGGCTATTTTTTTTGGTTTCCTCCACAGTTGTTTTCTGTTTCTTTCCAGGAGTCAGATGGGCCAGCTGGGCGGATCCACTAATCACTGTTGTGGAAATTTCGTGTGTTCCCAGGTGAGAGAGAAATAAAGAGTTTTGAAAGTCCACCAGGTGTGTTTTATGTTTTATTCTGCAGAAGGAACAGGTTTACAGAGCACACGGTGGTCTGCAAAGGAGTTCAAAATGGTGGAGTGAATCACAGCTTCTTATAGACAAAAGGCTACACAGGGAGGAGGCAAAAGTAATCAAAGTCATGGGAAACAGAGAGAAGGTTTTTAGGGAGGCGGCAATTGTACAAGGTCACACATGTATATCTTATTGGTTATAATGAAACAATTGCCTAGTTATGAGATGAAGAGTTGCAGACTTCATTTCTGCACATGAGCTAAACAGGGCCTTTTCAAAAGCCAAACATCTAAAAGTTGATACAGATATATTGAAAACACGGTTAGATATAGGATTTTCCGTTACATCATGCACATGCTGTTAATTTTGTAAAGTATGGTTCCATTTAGAGGAAAATAGCTAAAGAATGGCACAGATATTAACGTGACTGACAGCCATTGCAGGGGAAATCTGACTCACTGACTCACTCAGATAGGTTACAGATTCCTTTCAGTGATATGACTGTAAAGGCACAGTGGCAAAGCTTTCCCCCTTAGATTACAGTTTTGTTTAATAGGCAGTTGATGAAACCTGTAGGAAAAGTAGAAAAAGTATAAATTAATGCAAAAAAGTCACAATAAAAGAAGTTGACTGCTCACAGTGGAAGGAATTAATTGCCACAGAGAACTCATGACACTCCAGTGCAAGACAGACAGACAAACAAACAAAAACAAAACAAGAAATTCAAACATTTAGCAAACACGCAGTTATGGGGATGTGAAGCATAGAGGTGAGAAACATCAGGCCAATCACAACTGCACCAGCACTCAAATTGCACCTCAAGAATATTTACTGTGAGGTGATAAAGTAAATATTTAAGGATCAATTATGATGTGGGTGGTGGTGCAGTTGATCTCGAAAAACAGTCTCTCCAGATTCCTTTAAGCAGGAAGCAAAGGAAAAGTAGATGCTTTGCTACGCCTGAGCTGGGGAACTGTTTAACATGTTTTATAATTAATTGGTCTTTCCTGATAAAAATGTATTTCACAGCGTTTCTTTTCCAGGTAACTTGCACATCTGTGAAGGCACCATTCACCACCATTCCACAGACCCCGGACTGTTGAGCAACTGAAGTTGAACATCAGGCAAGGATGGGAAAGAATTCCATCTACAAATATTCAACAATTAGTTTCATCGGTTCCCAAACACTTACTGAGTGTTGTTCAAAGGAAAGGTGGTGTAACACAGAGGTAAACATGCTCCTGTCCCAGCCTTTTTGGAACATGTTGCAAGCTGCAGATTTAAAATGAGTGAATATTTGCAAATAAACAATACAGTTTATCAGTTTGAACATTAAATATATTGTCTTTGGAGTGTATTCAACTGAATATAAGTCAAAAAGGATTTGCAGATTGATGTATTTTGTTTTTATTCAAGTTTCACACAACATCTGATAGGAACTTAATAGAAATTGGGGTTTGTATATTTTATTATGTTTTCTGGTCATATGTAAATGTATCTTTAGTATTTGTTTTATGCACTTTATGCCAGAAGTTAAATGGAGACTGCCTTCAAGAATCTGTGGTACGGCCTTGGCTTCAATGCAGTGTGTGTGTGACTTGTGAGCCCACCACTGACATTTGTATCACTGAAAATGTACCTTTTTTGCCCCACAAGTTCTGTATAGGCCCAGTAGGTGTCTCTCTCGTCATATGTATAAAACTCTCACTACTGTAAATGTGTTGTCCCTGTGTTCTGTATCATCCCTAATCTGAAGCCACAGTAATTGCTGTCCTCATAAAAACAGCTGGTGGGAAGAGAGACCAAATGCAAGTATATAATCACCACAACACAAGTGCACAGCACATAAAAACAAACAAAATAACAACACTATCGTCTCAAGGGTCTGCTAGAGAGTTTAGTCACAGACGTGCTGAAAACAAGGAGCACAGCTGTGACTCACACAAAATATCCACGGATAAAATTGGACTCCTTCATTCCCAGCTACCCCGACATAGAACCGCAATGTTTTTATAATCCTATATAGGACATCCTCTGTGGGTTTTCAGTGACTCAGTCAAGCCTATGGTTTCCCATTGTTTTGAAATATGTACCATGGTGTCTTTATGAGGTGGCTGCTTTAAAGTAAAGCACAAACAATGCCTTTTACTTTCCCTGAGCCCTGATCACAAAGCTGGATCTTGTTTGACTTGTTCTGTCGGTCGGACGGCCTGAACTGTGGCAGTCTGATCTGCCATCAGCTCCTGAGCTTTGGCAATCACTCAATCTCAATGTGTCAGTCAAAAATCGTACATCATACGCTGGCGGTTAAACACAGCCTGACACAGGTTTAGTGTATTTTATTGAACTGTTTTCAGAACAGCGTACACCATCAGCCATCACACAGTGGTATTTTGTATGTAGATTTCACATGCAGCTTTACATTTCCATAAAGCCATTCTTGATGTGAAGTCTAGACATAACGTCTTACACATGGGCTGGGGGATGTTAAACTTAATTCTCTTAATTCTCATGCAGAATGGAAGACACTAGACCTTTAAACTAACAATATCACTAAAAATATTCATTTGGAAGGAAAATGTCTTAATGCTCTTTCCTCGCTCAAGATCCAATGGGAGTTTTCACTTCCTATAAAGCTTATAGAAATATTCAAGATCAAAGAGAAGGTTCTCATTACGTAGAAAGACAAATATTAGTGTTGGGTCATTAACGTTACCATGAAAGCATAACTCAGATGTTGTAATTGGCCAAGGTGGAGCTCATTTCAGTTGCTTCTTGAAGTACTAAATGTGCACTGTAATTAAAAAAATGATGAGTGGTTGATAAAGGTTCTTTTATATGTGTAATCTTCACTCTATAATTCAAGTCCTGCACAACTGTGTGGCACCTTCACTGTGCCCGTGAAATTAGACGTTGTATTTTGGAAAATGAAAGAAAGGAGTTGTGACTTCCTTTCAAAAAACATGCCTGTATTTACTCTTCCTCCTTTTTCTTGCAAAGTGCATCTATCTATCTATTTTTTTTTCTTTTTCTAAAGACCCCTGGGATCAAGCTTTCATGGGGCCCTCAGCTGAATTTGATTTGGTGACCCACCAAATGTAACACTGTATATTGCATTGATTATAGTTTTATTTATACCAGTGTCATTCTTGTTTTTAACCTTAGGGGGCAGTAAAATCACAAAAGTGTACTAGTATTAATTTACATTGTCATATGTAAAGTGAAGCACTAAGTTTGGCTGTTTGAGTATGTAGAACAGATGTGCACTAAATGTGCAACCTCCCACTCAAAAATAAAACAAAACACCTTAATCTCAACACACTATACATATATCTATATCTATATATGAAAATGTCGTCGTTTTTATCTTGTTAAGTATCACCCACGTGCTGTTAAACAGAGCAAATAATTTTTAACACAACTTTTTCAAACAACCTAGTTTTATTTTGGATGCTTCCATTATTTGACTTGACACACAGAAATGAAATTATTTCACAAAAAACAAAAAGGACCATGGTCAAATTTATTAGCTCCTTAAGAACTGACCTTTTTATTGAGTCATAGCACAAACCACTGTTGTGCAATGATGTGCTTAATGTGTAATGCTCAAAACTTTAAATAACTTTAAATAAAGCTTAAATCTCCCAAATTTACACACAGTATAAAATCTTCAGTCAGGGTTTGAGCTGTCACTTGAGAAAACATCATGCCAAAAACAAATGAAATCAGTTTAGACTTGAGAAAAAGGATTGTTGATGCTCACAAAACAGGAGAAGGATATACAAAGTTATCAGAGTGTTTCCAAGTATTAAGAATTGGAGTGAGAAGCATCATCAAGAAATTCAGAGAACCACATAATACAGAACAAGCCTAGCAGAGGTAGGAAGATAAAGATTAGAAAGACCAGGATGTGTCTAAAGACCCCAGAACAACTGCCAAGTCACTAGTGAAGGGCTTAGCCAAGTCAGGAATTGTAGTCTCAAAGAAGACAATTACTAGAGCTCTGCACAGAAATGGACTGTGGGGTTGAAGACCAAGAAGAACTCCACTTCTGTAGATGAGACACCTTCAGGCCAGACTGAAGTATGCTCAGGACAACCTGGACAAAGATTATTCATACTGGAAGCATGTCCTTTGGTCAAATGAGACCAAACTAGAGCTCTGTGTCCACAGAGACATTGCATAAAGGAGAGGCGTATAACCCAAAGAACATCGTCCCTACGGCGAAACACGGTGGTGTGAGTATTATGCTGTTACGCTCCTGGTGAAGAACTACCTCCAGAAGACCAGAGTGAACGTTATTGACTGGCCTGCACAAAGTCCTGACTTAAATCCCATTGAAAATCTTTGG